>OY101449.1:151332447-151699947 GCA_956483635.1 Panzeria rudis | reverse complement strand
AAGGTCCTAGACCCTAAATCTAAACTACATGGATTCTTCTGCGAATCTCTTCTAACCTACGAAGTTCCAACAGAACCAATTTTATAAAATTACATACATACGTCCAGTTATACAAAGATTCCAACATGATTGGAACGATGTTGTCCGGCCTAATACTACGCCCTGAGACTAATTCTAAATACGCTCTACCACTATCAAATCGTGGACAGATGAAGAACACATGTTCGGCATCTTCCACGACATTGCCACCACAACTCGGACAAAACGGAACACTGTCATGTCCGAAACGGTACAAGTACGACCTAAAACAACCATGTCCAGTCAAAAACTGTGTAATGTAGAAGTTCAAGTCGCCGTGTCTTCTTGATAACCATACCCTAATGTCAGGTATCAGTAAGTAAGTCCATCTTCCCTTGTCAGTCGCTGTCCATCGTTCTTGCCACTTCCGTAGACACATATCAGTCACACCATTCGTACTGTCCGAAACGGCTTCTAGCTCGATGGGTATCATGCCGGCAATGACAAAGGCGGCCTCGTCCGATACAGTTCGGAATGCGCTACATACTCGCAGGGCGGCCAGCCTATACACAGGGGATATCAGATTCACATATGTAGAGTATTTCAGTGAGCCTGACCATATAGGGGATGCATATAAGATAATGCTTCTTACTACACTGGTTAGCAATCTCCTCTGCAGATATTTTGGACCTCTTGTATTCGGCATGATCCGGCATAGCGCTGAGCAGGTTTTTGATGCCTTAGAACCTATATACTTCAAGTGCTCATGAAAAGACAGACGAGTGTCAATCATGACTCCAAGGTATTTTAAACATTCCTTGGATTCTATGCTACTCGTGCCAATATTTAGCCTAATGGTTTCCCTATTTTTCCGACTACTAATCAGAATCGCTTCTGTTTTATGGTCAGCTAGAGCTAGACCCATTGATCTCAACCAAGACCTTACGATCTGAATACTGGCGTTTGCAATGGTTTCCGCCTCTAGTAACTCTTTTGCTTCACATACTAACGCTATGTCGTCTGCGAATCCAACTATCTTTACCTTCTCCGGCAGGTTTAACCTTAATACTCCATCGTACATGACGTTCCACAGTAGTGGACCAAGTACTGATCCTTGGGGCACCCCACCAATGATCTTTCGTCTTCTAGTACCCTTATCAGTATCATAAACTAGCTCTCTATTTCGGAAATAGTCCTGTATAATTGCCAGTAGATATCCTGGGATGTCTAAACTGGCTAAGGCATCAACAATATGCTCCCAGTTTGCCGTGTTGAAGGCATTCTTTACGTCTAGCGTTACAACTACACAATACTCTTTTGCTCCATTTCTCCACCTCTTCCCTTGGATAGCCTGAGCAGCAGTTTCTACTACAACTTTGATAGCATCTACTGTTGACCTTGCTTTCCTGAAGCCAAATTGGTTATCTGCTAAACCGCGGTTAGCTTCAACACAACTTTCCAATCTTCTACAGATTATACTTTCTAGCAATTTCCCACTTGTATCTATCATACACAGCGGCCTATAAGAGGAAGGGTCGTCTGGTGGCTTATTATCCTTAGGTAACAATACTAACTTTTGTTTCTTCCACATTGTTGGAAAAATGCCCTGGCTCAAGCATGCGCTTATTACTTTCAAAAAATAGTCAGGATGGAGTTTAACAGCTTCTTTTAGTATCATATTCGGAATGCAGTCTAAACCTGGTGCCTTCTTGTCTTTAAATTTTGAGACAGCACCTTCTATCTCGGCAATCGTAACCGGAGGAATGTCGAAAAATTCAGCCGGGTAGCTGTGTTGCCATGTCGGAGTTTCCTGTTGGGGAAAGAGATGATCTACAATTCCCTTGAGGAGAGGCTCCTCTCTTGGCGGCGATGGACCAAGACATTTAAGTTTCTTGGTTACCAATTTATATGCAAAGCCCCAAGGATTACTATCTACTTCATCACAAACATTAAGAAAACACCTACGCTTGCTCCTACGAATTGCAATCTTCAACGCTTTCCTTTTATCCTTATATATTTGATGGTGTACACTATTCTCTAACCTACCTCTCGTTCGTGTATACTGCCTTCGGGCACTTATACACTCCGATCGCAAGCTAGCAATTTCATCATTCCACCAGTACACCGGGGGCTTATTTGGCGACCTTTTACGCTTTATCATAGCTACGTTACAGGCATTAGTGATATGACTTACTAATTGCACTGCCATATCTTCAGCTGAACCACTCAGTTCCATGTTCTCCATACAAGCTGCGAAGATATCCTTATCAAAGGTATTTACCTTCCATCCTGTCAAACCTCGTGCTTGTGGAATCACACGGGGCTGTTCATCTTGTACATCTATGATTATAGCGCTATGATCGCTATGAGTATAGATGTCGGATATTCTCCAGTTAACTTGGCTTGTGATGCTGCTACTGACAAATGTAATGTCAATTACCGATCCAGCATCACCCCTTCTGAAAGTTTGTTCAACTCCATTATTAATGAGTACAACACCCAATACAGAAAAGGCTTCCAAGAGTACTCTACCTCTTGTGTTTGTCAAGGGGCAGCCCCATTCAACAGCCCACGCATTGAAGTCACCCGCTATTATGACAGGATTTCTTGTAACTGCATCTGTTACTATATTGTCAACTATTACTCGAAAGTCCTCTATAGAATACCTAGGGGGAATATAGCAACTATATAGTGTGATGCCAGAGACAGTGGCTCGGGCATATCCACATTCTGATGTTATTTTATCTCGTATTGTTAGCGTGCTGGTGTTCCATATCGCCGATGTGTCCGTATTATCGGAAACCCAATTTACAGATCCCATGTTCCGATATGGCTCACTCAGCACAGCGACATCTACATTTAAATCTCGAACGCTTTGCTTAAGAAGCTCTTGAGCTGCCTGGCAATGGTTGAGATTTAACTGTAATATACGCATTTTGATGCCTTAAGTTTTGCTTTAAACCCTAAGTTTCTGTAGAGCTCTTCTGTAGTATGGACAAACTGCACATCCGGTGACATGGTCACTAGCGGTGTTTGTTCCATTCCTACAAAGCAAGCACGACGGTTTATTGGAACAAGTTCCAATTTTGTGGCCAGTTTTGCCACACCGTAAGCAGTTTTTAGAAAGGTCCTGCCCCCTACAGTTTGCTGCTCTATGTCCATAATCAAGACATTTATAGCACCTTCTTGGTGTTACCTTTTCGCGTATTCTGCAAACAACCCAACCAATACGTATCTTCGCCATCTCTATAAGACGGCAAGCTAAGACAGCACTTACGCCAATGGTGGCAGTTTGCGTTCCTCCGTACGCTCTCCTTAACGATTTAACTGCAGCAGGCTGCAGGGATTTAAAATCGGATTCTCTAATGAGGGCTTCATAGACGTCCTCCTTTGTGGTTACCTCATCTATATCTCTAATCTCGATCCTAATCTCATGGGATAGTGCTCTAACTTCTGCGACCTCACCTAATACCTCTTCTACCGTCGACCTGAACTCACTTGTATTCTGATGCGAGGGTTTACTCAACTCTAACAATAATTCACCTTTCTCAGTCTTCCTGATATTTTTTACGTTTTGACCCAGATTATCCAGCTTAGGGTCTTTCTTCACTTGTCTGAGAATATCAGCATAGGAAGCATCCCACAAGTTTTAATAATCAAAGCATCTGGTCGTATTGTCTTTTTTCTATTTCTAGCTCTTGGACCAACTTTAACCCAGTCAGGATCTTTAACATTCGGATCTTGTTTACCAGCCGTGTTTATACCTGTCTCCCTGGGTACAGCATTTTCACTTTTCTTCAATGCCCTATTGGGGGTTGTGCCCTTCTTCCTCTTAGATTTGTTACCCTTTGGGCTAAGAATGTTATCATCTCTTCTGCGCTTTGGGGTTCCACCTATCACAAGGTTTACCCTTGCCGGTTCGTCTGTCTGCGTTTCTCTGCTAGTCCGCGATTTCTCGTCACTACTAACACCTTTGCTACTCAATTCATCTGAAACCTGCATATACAACGCCTGTATCTCACGGGACATTGTCACTATGTCCCTGTGCACGTTTGAGCGTGTCTTCAGAAAATCTAACAACTCTCCTATTTTCACTCCTAATCTCTTCACACTGTTACTGTGGCCCTCATTACTATTGTCGACGGTATTTGACACTGTAACAGGTCTACTACTAACTGCTGTAGGAGGCGATCTCGTGATCACCGACTTCCTTGCAAATGGGTTTTCAACATCTCCCATATTTAACTCATTGTTACTTCGATTTTTATTTTCAAAATTCATTCTAATGGGTCCAAACTCAAAGCCGCTATCTCCGTTCGATGTGCAGTCACGTTAAGACCCCATGGGTCCCTTTGCAAGCAGTGAGGTCCATGCGAGGGTTGACGAAAAGATCTTATGGATCATCCCGCCAGAGCCAGATCCGTGCTAACCGGGGAACGACATCCGAACCTGCACCAACAACCTAATGATGACGAACTTCAAACGTACTTTGAGACTTGCCAAGTTTTAATAGGACGGAGGCAGTTGTGGCATTAGCCTAAGAGCCATTTCTGTAAAATTTCACTCCTACATACTCAAGTCCCAGAATACCACAACCGTCAGCCCAACAATTCAAATTCGTATGTCCAGAAATGCCATAATTAAGACCGTGCTGGACTTGATCTTAATGCTTTTCAGCGGTGCGGAATCACAGGTTTTTTAAGGATTTCTACCTAGAATGCCTTCAAACCTGTGATAACTCAGGGCCCGCGGGGTCGTCAATCCCGTTATCCTCATAAGAAGATACCCTTGCGGGGTAGTGTAAAGTTGGATTATATGGTCCAGCCTTAGGACATAGTAATGTTAAATCAACCATGTTTTCTCCATACGTTTGGGTTACCTTTGGACTAGTCCTAGTCCTCTATGGAGCATACTTTACATGCGTGTATAGACTAGTCGCGTTATCTGCAGGGATCGTACCGAACCCTCGTGTGTGAGTCAAAGTCGCACTTTACTGAATTTATTTATTATTATTTTTCATAGCTCCATATAAGTGGCGCACATTCTCTAAATTTCCTATGCATTCGCGCATAGGTTGTTTTTTACCATCAACACATGTACACTGTGTCGGAGACTCACAGCCTATCTGTTATTTAGACGTGAAGCACAAACACAGAATAAGATATTGTATGTTTGGACACTACCGCTCTATATTCAAAACAATGAAAACTATGTACATTGTGTTCTTTTTTCCAATGGAATACATTAACCAAACGAGAGTTAAATAATATAAAGGTAAAGTCAGATGCGGCAAATATTTGAAGATATAAATGTATATATGTATGTATGTATGTATGTATGTATGTATGTATGTATGTATGTATGTATGTATGTATGTATGTATGTATGTATGTATGTATGTATGTATGTATGTATGTATGTATGTATGTATGTATGTATGTATGTATGTATGTATGTATGTATGTATGTATGTATGTATGTATGTATGTATGTATGTATGTATGTATGTATGTATGTATGTATGTATGTATGTATGTATGTATGTATGTATGTATGTATGTATGTATGTATGTATGTATGTATGTATGTATGTATGTATGTATGTATGTATGTATGTATGTATGTATGTATGTATGTATGTATGTATGTATGTATGTATGTATGTATGTATGTATGTATGTATGTATGTATGTATGTATGTATGTATGTATGTATGTATGTATGTATGTATGTATGTATGTATGTATGTATGTATGTATGTATGTATGTATGTATGTATGTATGTATGTATGTATGTATGTATGTATGTATGTATGTATGTATGTATGTATGTATGTATGTATGTATGTATGTATGTATGTATGTATGTATGTATGTATGTATGTATGTATGTATGTATGTATGTATGTATGTATGTATGTATGTATGTATGTATGTATGTATGTATGTATGTATGTATGTATGTATGTATGTATGTATGTATGTATGTATGTATGTATGTATGTATGTATGTATGTATGTATGTATGTATGTATGTATGTATGTATGTATGTATGTATGTATGTATGTATGTATGTATGTATGTATGTATGTATGTATGTATGTATGTATGTATGTATGTATGTATGTATGTATGTATGTATGTATGTATGTATGTATGTATGTATGTATGTATGTATGTATGTATGTATGTATGTATGTATGTATGTATGTATGTATGTATGTATGTATGTATGTATGTATGTATGTATGTATGTATGTATGTATGTATGTATGTATGTATGTATGTATGTATGTATGTATGTATGTATGTATGTATGTATGTATGTATGTATGTATGTATGTATGTATGTATGTATGTATGTATGTATGTATGTATGTATGTATGTATGTATGTATGTATGTATGTATGTATGTATGTATGTATGTATGTATGTATGTATGTATGTATGTATGTATGTATGTATGTATGTATGTATGTATGTATGTATGTATGTATGTATGTATGTATGTATGTATGTATGTATGTATGTATGTATGTATGTATGTATGTATGTATGTATGTATGTATGTATGTATGTATGTATGTATGTATGTATGTATGTATGTATGTATGTATGTATGTATGTATGTATGTATGTATGTATGTATGTATGTATGTATGTATGTATGTATGTATGTATGTATGTATGTATATATGTATGTATATATGTATGTATATATGTATGTATGTATGTATATATTCATTAAGTGTGCTTACCCAGCTAACCGGTAATTCGAAAAACGAATGTTCGGTAAAGCGAATAATTTTCGAAACAAAAGTACTGGACAAAAATATATACAGCTACAGCGAGCTGCTCTCGATAATTTCTCAAATATATTTCTATACAATAAGTGAATGTAAAGAAAGTGTACCGGCATGTTTGTTATTTATTTCTTTTACGACATATCGTAGGCCAAGACAAAGTTATTCCAACAATTTCTATTTGAACAAAAGGTTTATACTGTATTCCATGATAAATTACCGGGATGTAAGCTAATCTGATATTTAGCACCTCGGCTCCAGCTACCTCGCGGTCTAGTCAAAGTCTTCGCTGCATATGTCAATAGCTGGTTTACGTACGATACGTCCAATCCATTTCCACTTCCTTTAGCGTATTTCATACATTATAGATTTTGCATTGCATCTCCGGTATAATTCAATATTTGATATCTGCATGCCAGATCGTAAAATAAAACGGATCGATTTATTAATGAAGGTTTGCAGTTTTCTATCAATCTCAGTGGAGGTGACCCAAGTTTCACATCCATACAGCAACACAGATAAGACGCTGCTAACCTTACGTTACTAATTTGGCTAGAACACCAAATTTTGTACAAATTGCAAGTCATTTTGACCTTTTTTTATTCTGTGAGTTATATCAGTTTGCGCACCTCCATCTGGTAAAATGTTGCTATCTTCGTAGCAGCAGAATTCACTAACCAACTTGATGTTTTGGTCGTATAATGCGAATAGAATGGAATGAAGAGCATTTATATGCACCGACTTTTTTGCATTAAGCTTTAGACCGTAACGACCTGCGTTTTGTCGATTTAGTGTGGTTTGCATATCTATTATATGTTTCTATTTGAAGTTACCGCCTAAGTATACCACGCTGGGGATCATTGTCAATCGCAAACATCCAAATCTCATCAATAAAAATGAGAAATAGTAGCTTAGATAAAATATGGCCGACTTCATAGGTATCGCTGGTATTGCGCCTTTATTAAGTTACGTATCTCTTAGAGAGCAACTTTTCTCGTTAACGCCTCCCATATATTTTGGAGTTTTATTTGGTAGAAAGCTTTTTCGAACGCAATGAAGATAAGGTGGAGATCATTTTGCATTTCGCTTTTTGTTCCATGGCTATGCGGAAAGTAGGAATGTGGTCAATACACGATTTTCGGTTTCAGAAAAAAGCTTGTTAAGAATAATCATGCAGATTGTTTTAAGAGCGCTCCATAGAATCGTAATGCCTCTCCATTTATTGCCGTTGCTGTGATCCTTTTGACTAAATACCATGCATACAGTCAGAGGAAAAATTTCATCATCCCAAATTTCGCCGTAGTTGCAGCAATATGAAGCAGCACTGTCAATTGTTTGCGTAAAGAAACTTATTGCCAGGTGGTGGTTTTCGAACGCAGAACTTTGATTACTGCACAATTACTTAATTTACGAATGTACTCAGGATTTCTATCTCTTTTCGCCTCTGATAGTCTTTCTCCAAATTTTTGGCGAAACGTTCGAAGGCGATACTATTTTTTAACACTTTGATTAGCTGCGTTAATAAAAATTCAATACAATTTACGGAAATGCTCGCTATACTTAATTCATCAAATATTTGCTCTGTTTGAGCGAACCTTAAGTCAATTCCAAATCCGTGAAACGTGACGTCACGGTACAGTCAAACAAAATATAAATATGTACGTATAGATACATTCATACATACACAAGAAAAACTGCAATGTAAACCAAAAACAAAACAAATTGTTAGCGGTTAAGAGAGTATACATATATTTTTGTTCTCTTCATTTTATTTACTGTACTCTGTTATTTGTACTAGTTAGCAATTTAACAGAAATATTGTTTAGACACACTATGGCACTAAAAAAAAAGACCAAAGAAAACAAAAAGCCGCTAGTTATCCAGAATTCAGTGGTAGTTGTTAATATACAGTTGTTGAAGATTGTTGTTTAAACGGAAAACATTTTCCTAATAAAGTGTGCGTACGATAAAAAAAAATTATAATAAAAACACCGGATGTTTTTTGAATTTCTGTTGTGTCAAACAAAAGAATTTATATAAATTCTTGAATAGTTTAAAAAAAAACATTATTTATTGAAAACTCCCAAATATGGCTGAAGAAGTACCAGCTAAAGGAAGCATATTAGGAAGTAAGTTTTTCTAAACAGTATTCAATTGTTTTAAAAATTCTAAAAAAAGAAAATTGAACACCAACAAAATAACGGTTGGCAGTCGTCATATGCTTTAAAATTATAGTTTGATTGATAATGAAAAATCCGTCTTCTATCACTTATTAATTTAACGCGCGTGTGACCTTATTCTATTCCTTAAAGGTCATTATTACATTCATATACATCCTTGCGTATGTATGTGCGTACATTGTCTGTTTATCTGCTCTCATAAAATTGCTAAATCCTGTAGGACTTGTTACTTGACGCCGCTAAAAGAAGAAGGCGGAAGGAACCAGATGAAAAAGAAAGCATCTTTAATTTTAATATAAAAAAAAACAACGACTGTGTGCATGTGTGTATTTGTTTCTGTCTGTTCTACATAATTTTTAGTTTTATTTCATTTATAATTTCCATTCAGTTTTATTTATCTGTTGGCAAAAATTTCATTATTGCAAACAAAATTCAAAGATTTCCAAAAATTATTTCATATTGTTGTGGTATGGTGAAATAAAGGTCGTTTGGAAGTCATTGATTGTTGTGTTCAAGAATACAAAATATTGATATAAAATTGCACAAATAACGAAACAAGAATGCATTAAGAATATTCATTTCTTTAATACCCACTTAATCAGTTCACTTTAGTTAAGATATTTATGATATTTCATTATTAGATTTTTATTTTAAAATATGTATGATTAAAAAACTTGTTGAGAGATAAAGGGTGATTTTTTAAACGTTGTTTTATTTTGAATAAGACAAAGCGTACAAGCAAGACAAATTAAACTTTGTGGCAGTGCGATTTCTCATTTTTACAAGTTTAAAATTAACCCTGGTTTACCGTCATGGTTTCATATTAACGCCACAAAAATAAAACTAGCTACGTCGAGTATCACGACCTAGATCGTCAATCCCCAGATCCTAAAATCATTTCATTGCTTTCTGAACATGCTGTGTGGCATGCAGCGTCATTTGTAAAAACACATCAACCATGCCAGTGGGGCAGAATGAAAAAACTTTGGGTATAAATCAGCCATTCTTAACGGATAATCCAATCAGTATAAAATTCGTAAAAGCTCGCACTGAAATAGCTTTACGTTCTTTCACAAAATTGTAGAAAAATATTAGCCAACTCACAATTTTGTGCAAAAGAAGTTGCATCGTAGCATTTGCAAAATAGTATAACTAGTATATTGATACTCACCACTGCCAATTGTTAGTTAGAATAGGGATATTAAGTATAAGTATTAGGGTATTCAATCGGTTAACCGGTCTATTACTACTGATCGATTAATTTAAAATTTGCTATTTTCGATTAACGATTAAACCGGTTAATTTCGGTCGATTAACCGATTAGCCGATGTAGCAGAAGTTTTCATTTTTTGAAGTATATAAATAACAACGTATTTTTTGTGTGTTTACTTATTTGTTTCGTCTCATATACAAAAGGGATGTGTTTAGAAATTATTTTTTCATACAACTTAAGTAAAACTTTAAAACCTTTGGACATGGCTATAAAAGAGCTTAGTAAGGACTTTGCTACTCATTGAATTAGATACTCATTGAAAATTTTTTCTGTGTGGAGTAGGGTCGTATTTTGGTACGAATAATTATTTGAAATTGACATAACTTTTAACATTTTTGGTCGATTTTATTAAAATTCGTCTGATTTAAAAGATGAGTTAAGGTCCAGTTACTAAAATCGTTTCGCGTTCGTGGGGATCAGCTGGCAAAATCTGTAACATAAACAAAGCTTGTTGTTGTTTACTAAAAACGTATCGTTGCTTATGTCAGGTAGAAAATCTACAGAAAATAGATTTTTACGTAGCAAATGTCAAACTAATGGCAAAGGCATTACAGTCCAATACTAACAGCTGACAAAATTGCTTGGGGAGATACGTTTTCTATAACTAACACCTAAAGTTGAGCGGCATTGAAAGTTCTAACGTTACGTTTTTACTAAATAAACCTTTATTCTTGTCAAGTAGTGAATGTCAAGAAAAATTGGGAGAATGGAACTACCTTCTATTTATTATATCATGGAAACAATTAGAAGTGTTAAGAATTAAAAAAAAAATTAAAACAGGACTCTAATGGCATAATAGATTTTATATGTTTAGAGAAATCCAAAAAAAGGACTGAGAAATTAGGTATTCTGTATTATGAATTGCTTTCGATTTCTCCAACATCTACGATAAGTGAAAGGATTTTTTCCAAGTCAAGTTTTATCAAAACTAAAGCAAAGAATTGCTTAGACGCTGAACATTTAAACTAGGGATGTAACGATACGCCGTTTTGCCGATCCGATACCGATACCGATACTTAAAAATAAATATCGCCGATACCGATTCCGATACCGATACGAATATTGAAATTGACTTAAAGTTTAGATTAACAAAACTCAAGTGCAATTTTTTTATTATACAAAATTACAGTGTAAGAGATTATTAATATTTAAAATTGATATTAACCCAGTATAAAAAATTGCGAGTATTTTTTAAGGACCTACATTTTCTTTGCTTCCAAAAAATCTATATTAAAAATATGCAGATAACATAGTGCAACAGTCCAAAAACAAACGGACTTGACAGTATAGATTCGATTGTACTACCACGGGGTAGTAAAACCCTATACTTAGCTTGGCGAATTTGGTGACCAATTTCGTTTTATGCACCTCCAAAGTTTTGGAAAATCAGCGGGCCCTCAAAAAAAGGTGTCATCAACTTTTGGCCAACAGAAAATTCAAACTCGATGATACGGCTTAACTATATATGGCAATAATGTAGCTAAGAGTTCGCTAAACAGATTTTATTACCATTTTATGCCAAAAAAATTTTTGTGTGCACCTTTTTTGAAAAATTAAGGGAAAAAATTTTTTTTTCACTTTTTCCAGAATAACTTACAGGGACTCGTAATTTTTTATTAACAATATTTGGCAAAGTTATAGCTACGGTAAAGCTGAACAACTTTTGTAAAAATGTCAATACAATCTGAATTTATCTGGGCACCCTAAACAGCCCAGAAAAACTAATTTCTACCTTAAAAGTTTTCGTTTTTTACGAGTTAGGCTATATTTTTATTGCATTTTTGTTGCTTTCCTTGTTATTGTTCCACTTTTTATGTTGCTGATTTTAGTATTTACTATTTTTTATTGTTTGTTGTTGTTTTGCCAAATAATGGTAATGAAAAATTTGGAATCCCTACAAGTTATACTGAAAAAAGTGAATAAAATAATTTGTTTTTCAAAAAAAGTACAGGAACATATTATTTTTCTGGGCACAAAATCTTAGTGAAACACAACAAAGAAGTATGCACTTGAATAACTGTTTTCAAAAAGAAAAAAATTTTTTTTGCATAAAAAAATAGTGAAAAACTGAAATTTTTAAGGTAAAAAGTGGTCTGTGTGAGCTATTAGAGTGCCTAGATACGTGCAGATTGTATTGATATGTTCACAAAAGTGGTTCAGCTCTACCGTAACTATAAGTTTGCCAAATATTGTTAGTTAAAAATTACAAGTCCCTGTAAATTATTCTGAAAAAAGTGAAAAAACATTTTTTCCTTAATTTTGAGAACAAAAAGTTAACGAAAAATTTTTTTTTGCCATGAAATGTTAAAAAAAATCTGTTAAACAGACTCTTAGCTACATTATTGTCATATACAGTTAAGCGGTATTATAAAGTTTGAATTAGCTGTTGGCCAAATACTGATGACACCGTTTTTTGAGGCCCCACTGATTTTTAGAAAATTTGGAGGTCCATAAAAAAAATTGGTCACCAAATTCGCCAAACTGAGTAAAGGGTTTTACTACGCCATTGTAGGACAATCGAACCTGTACTGTCCAGTTCTTGTGTTTTTCCAAAAGTCTTTATTTATCGCATAGTGTAATTAGTAGAAAAGCAAGAAAAAAATTAAAATTCCTTTATAATTTTAAAAAATTCTCGCCATACTCGCATTAAAAAAATTGTGAAAATGGGTAATTTTTTATCCTTTTTTCTTGAGGAAAAATCATTATAGAACACCGAAAAAGAAATTTGTCCGAGCATCGCTTCCAATTCGGTGATTGGTAATCGAAAAACAGAACTTCTTGCAATGGCAAGGATATGTAACACTAATTAAAAATGATCCAAATTTGCAATACTTCCGGATCGCGAATTCTACATTTTCATGACTACTTTGGAGTGTCTTTTTTTTTGCTGGAAGAAGATTTAAAAAACAACGAACTGAATTTGAATTCATGGTAAAATTAACAAAAAATAAATAATTTTTTTACAAAATAATAGTATAAAATATTATTAATTTTTAAAATTGATATTGATAAGATTTAAAAAATAAGGAAATGAGTTTAGTTCATGGTAAAATTAATAAAAAATAAATAATTTGTCAGAAAAAACTCTGAAAAAATGTTTAAAAGTATCGTCGTATCGACAGTAAAATATCGCCGATACCGATGTATCGGAAAATCTAAAATATCGCCGATATATCGGTATCGGTATCGGTATTCGTTACATCCCTAATTTAAACCAAATTAGTTTTCTAAAATATTATTTTCGAAGATCTCCTTAAACTTTTGCAATAACTAATAAAATCATGTCACAAACTTGTTTATTTTTTTTTAGTTAATACATATTTATTAATTTTTTTTGTTGTTGCTTGATTTAGTTTAAGAATTGTTATGATTGTTATGGTTTTGCTTTTTTTTTAATAATAAACTCAAAATTATAAATAATTTATGCATTTTATTTATTGAAATTACTTAATTTATGAAAAAACATTATTAGCCGATTAACCGATTAATAACGAAATTAACCGATTAAACCTAAGCCTTGATTAATTAATTGAACGATTAACCGATTAAGGCAGAAGCCCGGTTAAATGAATACCCTAATAAGTATGGCAGAAAATAGCAAATACATAACAAGTAAAGATATTTCAGTACGAGTTTTCACTTTGGTGCCACTGTGGCTGATTGGTAGCGACGCTGCCTATCAGTCCAGAGGTCGTGGGTTCGATTCGCCCCATATACCGTGGGTGTTTTTTTCGCAGAATAGCAAATAAGCTAAAAAAAACTAGGTCTGTTAATTTTACACGTTTAAAAAAGAAAGGTAGACATATGACACAACGAAATTATGTGTATTTTTCAACAGCGATATTCAGATGTTAACAATTTAAATTTGTTTTAAAGACTTTGCAAAACAATGGAAAAATGGTGTTATATGTTGTTTTGTGTACATTATATATTTTATTAATGCTATAAAATCATTAATTACACATGTTTACAAATTTCGAAAAACTTTTTCGTTGTTGTTGTTTCCTTAGTTATTTGGAACGCTGAACGGAAATCTGCAACCCATTTTTTTTGCACCAGTTCCACCACATATATGTAGTAGCATAACTTTAGAAGGGGTTTCTATATTCAGTAAAAGACAAAAACCGAAACTCGACAACAAAATAATAATGAGGCCGTGCAAACATTGCTTCTAAGTTTGCTCAGTACTTTTAGAGATATCATAAAAGTTTAACGCAAAAAAACAAAAAAAATAAAATTTTATAAAAAATTTTAAATTTTATAAAAAATTAAAAATTTTTTTGTTTTTTTTTTAAGAATGCATAAAAAATAAGAATACAACAACGAGCTGATTTTAGATTTAGTAGCTTGTAGCTAAATGTTTTCCAAAAGTATTGCGACCTTTTTTATTGAAATTGGTGCACAACTTTTGATTTTATTTATGATTCAGTGAGAGAACTGAATTGATAAAAATTAAATTTTCATGCAACAGCAATTTCTGACTTTTGGGCAATTCAAAGAGAGCTTGCATATTGTTCTATCCCGTATTTTGTATTTAAATAGCACTTGATACTTTGAACAGCTTATTTCTCATATCGGCTATAATTTTTTTTTCGCGAAAAGTTCATTTTAAAATCGGCACGTATTAAATTGTGGCGTCTTTTTCAAAAAAACTTCTGTTTATTTATTTTATAAATTTTATTTTATTTTATTTTATTTTAAACATGAAAATTTGAACGAAAATCGAAGAATATGAAATACAATTTTTTTTAAAGCACATGCCAATTCATGTGTAAAATTTTATGAATTTTTTTTTGAAAATTTTAAATAAAATTTTATGCATGTATAAAATAATATGAAATATGAAAAATAGGACTGATATGATGGCACTACTTTGAATTGCCCATTTGTGTTTTTGTTTCCTATTGTTGTATGGAAATTATAATTTTATCAGTTCAGTTCTGTCACTAAATTGTAAATAAAATCAAAAGTTTTACACCAATTTCAATGAAATACTGCTCAATTCTTTTGGAATATATTTAGCTACATGCTAATGAACAAAAAACTGTCCCGTTCTAATATCCTTATTTTGTTATAACAAATAAACAAAAATGTAAAAAAAAATTTATAAAAAATCATTTTTTTTCTCTCAAAATTTTACGATGTCGCCAAAACTACTGTGCATTAAATTATTTAGATTTCTGCCTTTTTTTAGATTATTATACTATTATATTTTTGGTTTTTTGCCGTTTGTTTGCATACATACAAAAACAAACTAAATATCTATGGATGTATTGAACTTTTTGGAATTATTCATATTTAATACATAAAATACGAGAAATTTCTACCACAAGTACTTTTTTCGTGGTTTGATGAACCTTTTTAGCAGCTTTTAGTAGCGTAAAAGCCGCAAGTGTGGGATGTAAATAAATACATAAAATATTGCTATTTTTACTATGTACATAGCAATTATGCTATAAATAAGAAATAAATGTAAAACGAGTCATACTCCAACCAACAGCAGCAGTACACTTTTAAATAGACACATAATAACATAATAATAATACACATACATAATAATATAAATATACCTCCCGGGAGTTATTGAAGATTACGTTTTTCCTACACGACTCTTAACAAACAAAAATCTACCCACACTAATGTATTTAATATTTAAAAAAGCTAGTAAATTTATTTAATAAAAGATGCCGAAACTTATCTTTTACTGGGGTTCTAGACGAAAAACAATAGATTTGTGTGTACCCCAATAACTGCCAAATTCATTTATTACTTACTAACTAACTAACTGCCAGTTTTTATAAAATAAAATGAAAATTTGGTGCCAGAATTTATGTTGAAAACAACAATAAAATAAGAAATTTTCTCACAAAGAATTGTTGTTTCATTTTATAAAAATTGGCAGTAAAATGGACGCAAACCAGTTAGATACTAGTGAGAAACAATTCAAAAGGTTTATCACAACAAATCACTCTCATCAATAACGTCTTAATTCCACCCAAAAATTCTGCTGATAAAATGTCCTAGAGCTAGACCACTACATGATATATCTATTACATGATTGATAACTCATCCACGACAATGTTTTTGTTAAAAATAAAACAAATATTAAAATTATTTGTTACCATGTTGATATCTATAGTAGAATAATTACACTATGATACAAAGGTTAAGAAAAAAATCAGCCCAATTATGAATTTTCTCTGGGAGATTTTTCTCTTTCCATTCATTTGTTCCCGGAGAACAAATCCTCCTATTCTAAAAAGCCGGGGAATAAACAAATAAGGGAGAGGGAAAAATCTGGATCAGCTGTTTAGTGTTTACATTTTATTCTGGACTAACGCAAGAGTTCAGTAATAGAAATTAATAAAAAAAATTATGTTTCCATTGATAATAACATTGTATTAATATATATTTCTTTTAGCTTAAATAAAAATTAAAATGTACAGTGTAGTCACTCAGAAGCGCTCGGAAGAACTTTATGCTGATGAAGTGAAGCGAAAACTAGGCCAGGGCCCCCAGATACAATAAATCACCAATGATTGTGTGTAAAAAAGAAATTGAAAATTTTTTAAACCGAAACAAATCTCCCAAAATGAGATTTTACAAATTGTACTAATTTTCAAGAAAAAATTTACTTCTTTCAGTCCGACTGTACTAATTTTCTTTTAAATATTTTTTAATCAAAATTAACTAAATATGTACATAATTCATTTGAAAATTTTTACTACAATTGTAAAGGGTCCGCAAGAATTTCTTTTTTTTATTTGAAAGTACAATCCTTCCGGTTAATAATGAAAAATAATTTCATTCAAATGGCTGCCTCGGCTGGCCATGCAGTAGCCTACACGATCGGTCCAATTTTTAAGCACATTATCGATTGTGTGCAGCTGTATTTCACCAATTACTGATAAAATCACATGGATATTTAAAGCACGCAGTGGGTTAATTGCACTTAATTATAATAGATTTGGCGCAGCAAACGAAGACATGATTTATAATTTGTGCAATTTACAGGAACATGAAACATTCCAACATTTTTTTGGTATCTGTCCTGTGCTAAAAGAGTTTAGATATGCTATCTTTCGGAAATATTACCTAGTGGATGAAGATATGATACGTATATTAAATGGCCGAAATGAAGAAGACTGGGTGAATTTAGTAAAATATTTGAAATGTGCGTTATTTTATAGAAATTTTTTAATATCAGAATTTAACTAAATTTGTCGTAATTTTAATAATCAAATTTTATATTTTTTGCATTAAATGCCGATATTTGCTTGTGATCGTTCGACAGACGTTTTTATGAAAAACATGTCGTTAATCTCTTTAATATTTTTTCTTTTTTATATGTTTAAAATATTATTAATAATATGTTAATTAATACCTAAGAAACTTTTTATAAATAAAGGAAAATTCTAATTCTAAATTCTATTTCACCAATGGCTTCACGAATATTGTCCTTTAAAGCGTCAATTGTCTCTGGCTTGTCGGCGTAACGCTTGTCTTTGACGGCACCCCACACATAATAGTCCAACGGTGTCAAATCGCAGCTCTGAGGTGGCCAAACGACATCAGCTCTGCGGCTGATAATGCGATCTTCAAAAACAGGGCGCAAAACACCGAGTGTAGCTTTGGCTGTGTGGCACGTAGCGCCGTCCTGTTGAAACCAAATGTTGCCAATATCCTCCTCTTCAATTTTTGTGAACAAAAATTCGTTCAACATGGCCCGATAACGATCGCCATTGACTGTAACGGCCACTCCTTGCTCATTTTCGAAGAAAAATTGCCCAATTATGCCTCTGGACCAAAATCCGCACCAAACAGTGACTCGTTTTGGGTGCGTCGGCTTTTCAATGTATGCGTGCGGGTTTTCTCTGCCCCAAATGCGACAATTTTGCTTCTTTACATACCCGCCAATATCAAAATCAGCTTCATCTGAAAAGATGCGAAGCGAAAACGCATTGGATGGTCAGTTGTTCAAGCGTATACACAACCATATTCGTTCAGCGGAAGGATAAAACTAATTATCTGTCAAATCAGACATGAGCTAAGTGTTACCATTCACGAAATAAGCACTAGTTGAAAAAAAACGTTAGATAGCGGACCCTTTATGTGCGTAAAGAACATAACAATTAACAAAAATGCACATTGACGTTCATTTGCACCAAGTATTTACATGTGATAATCCTGATAAAAAGAGACCTTATTTTCCGGAGGCCTAAATTGATTTAGCTACATTTCCTAAAACTAGATAAAGTTTGGCAATATTGTGGAATATTTTCCGCAATAATAAAACCACTTAATAAATTCTAAAATAGTTCTATATTTTAGCATTTTTTATCTTGTTTTCAAATCTGCAATGCATTTTAGTCTGTATTGTTCCGTTTTTTTCTACGAGTGAAAAATTGAAGTAAAGCATAAAATCTTCTGTATAAGAATAGCATTTCGGAAAATGTACCCTAACTTCCGCAATGAAATTCATATGAGGGAAGTTAAGGTCCTTTCTCTCTAAATGAAGAGGCTGGGAAAAATTCTTTTTAATTCATTTCGGGATATGGGGAAACATGCCTGAGCAGTGATACCAGCCATAATCTCAAAATCGACAAAATTTAGTCAAGGAGCTATTTTTGGCTCTACTGAAAATTGTTGCTGCCTTTCATCAGGATCGCCACATATGTAGATAAAGTTAACAATTACTATCAATGTTTAATTTCAAAAAAGTACACAAAAGACGATAAGTTGTTGAGATCTGAATATAAAACGATCATGATTTGATCTTGCTAAAAACTCTCGTTCCAATGTGGTCATACAAACTACGTCTTAGTCATTTCTAAATTGTAACTGCAAATCCTTTGTTTAGATTTGATTGAAGACAGTCAGTCGGTCTCTTGAATAGTCAAGAAAACATTGAAGACGGCACATAGCCCAAACCGCGTCGGAAAAAACACAACACTCAACGTAATAATTTCTACATCCATCAGTGCTCTCAATTTGAGACATTTGTAATATTAATGGTACGATGCTAGAAGTTCTTCCTGGAAAAAAAAAACATTTGCTGACGTAAACTTGGTAAACCGTAATAATCGACCCTGTTCTGTAAACCGAGTCCGAGTATATTTCACGTTTTCCAAAAATAAATAATGCCGCCATTAATGTATTTTAAATTATATATAATAAATTAATTTCAAATATGACAATTAAAGCTCTAAAAAATATGAAACTGCAAACAAATCTGCAAAAATTTTCCAATTAGTGAATTTAATTTCTCTAAATCGAGCGTTTTGAAATCGACTCGATTTACAGAACAGGCAGGAATATTTCATTATTAAAATCAACTTTTGCTTTTAAGACTTCGCAGAATTTGAAGTAAATAGGGAAGATTTTGAAATAGTGCTAAATTAATCATTATGGCGCTATTCTGCTTTTGACTTTCAAATAGCGATAAAAAAAAATAAAATTTTACCAACTTTTGCATCCCTGTTGTGTAAAATTGAGTGTATTTCAAAAATTTTCTTCCGAAGGCAGAATCGCAGGTTTACTAAAACAAGAGAGAAATATGACATTCCGGTGTTTATTTAAACTTGTTGTCCCAAATAAATGCTTATTTATACCAATGCTTCACAACATTTTTTAATTTGAATTTTTAATTTTTGCATTAGTTCCCTTCAAAATGCTTGGGGAAAAAAACTCGCAATAATTTCTCACTCTCCCTCAGATTTAGAATATTTAGTTTTTTCCCGGGGTAATTGTAATTTATAGTAAGTAGCGGTATTTGAGTTATATCGGTATCGGTATATACCGCTACCGAAACTCTACTACCGGTATACTACCGGTATTACTATTTAGTATGCGAAATGAAACAAAATGCTTAAGAAATAAAGAGATACTTTAAAAATGCATCGTTTCTAATAGATTTAAATATGTCAACTACAAATTTGCAGTTTTTGAGATGTATTTGGACTTACTTTTATGATATTTAAGCCACTCTTGGATTATATCGTTATATATGAACGTTTCGTGTCGCTGTGTTCCTTCACGTTGATCTCCGAAACCGCTTCAAAAATTTCAAAGAAATTTTTACTCTAGATTGGGGTTTCTTTAAAACAAACATTTACATTTGTAAGGGATGACACAATAATTTGTTATAAGCCCAAATCCGTTCTTGAATCAAGCGTTATGTACTTGGATTAAGAAACGGATTTAATTACAGATTACTCGATTTTCCTTTTGAGCGTACCATTAATAATACATTTTATTTGCACGAAATAACAATTTAAAAAAAAAGTCTCACAAATTTTTAAAAACTGATTACATATTTACATTGTTAAAAACTAGAACTAATTTACTACTTTTTTAAAATTATTTTATTTTATTATTAACTTTAAGTGCTTTCCCAAAGTCTTGAACGATTTTCCATACCAAATAACGTGAAAATAATGTGTTTTTCTTAAAAATCCTATAACTAAGCCGCATTTTATGCTATTACTTTGTACTTGGTCTCGATTTAATCGGAATAAAAAAATCTTCAAAAGTAATGAATTCGCCTTGTTTTATTTAAAGGCGCGAGTTTTTTTCAAAGCAATGTAATAAAAAACCTCATGTAATATTTTAAGAGAAAAAAATCACTCATATGGGCTGAAGTAGCAAACGACCACATGCTTGACAGCAAAATATTGTCATAACAAAACCCCACCCATAAATATTTCCATTAAAGATTGTTATTTATACACATTTCCTTTACTTGTTTACAGAATGTCTACCGGCACGATATATTTTGGCCATTTTGGGTTCAATTGGTATGGCCATTATTTATGGCTTAAAAGTAAATCTTAGTGTTGCTATGGTAGCCATGTTGAATCACACAGCAGTTGGTCATGGTTCGCATGGTGGTAGCCACAGTGAAAATGTCACTTCAGCATCTTCGGAGTATGAAGTTTGTGAGCCACCAGGAGGTGCTACAAATGGTAGCACAAAAGTTGAGGTGAGTGCTAAAAAAATTGTATTTTTTATTTTTATTTTTTTTAAGGTTTTATATTTAATATTTAATTCCCTTTTCAGGATGGTCCGTTTATTTGGAGCGAACCTTTGCAGGGAACATTACTCAGTTGCTACTTCTGGGGTTATTTAGTTTCACAAATTCCCAGTGCACGTGTAGCTGAAAATTTCTCCGCTAAATGGGTTATGTGCTTTTCCGTGGCTATTAATGTTGTTTGCACCTTATTGACACCAATTATGACAGAATTGCATTATGTGGGTTTGATAATCATGCGTGTGCTGGAAGGTATTGGTGGTGGTGCCACATTTCCTGCTATGCACTGTATGATTGCAGCTTGGTCTCCACCCAATGAAAGATCTGTCATGTCTACCATTATTTATGTGGGTACATCGTTCGGCACAGCCATATCTATTCTCTTGGCTGGCGTATTGTCCGGTAATTTCGGTTGGCAATCGGTCTTCTATGTGATGGGCAGCTTAAGCTGTGTCTGGATGTTATTGTGGGCAATTTTAGTACAAGATAATCCAAATAAACAAAGATTTATCAGTATCGAGGAAAGAGAAATGATTAACTCTTCATTGGGAAAAGAAACTGAAAAGGGTGCCGTTAAGGAAGAACATCCAGCCGTACCATGGAAAAAAGTTTTAACTTCGGTTCCATTCTGGGCTATTTTAATTGCTCATTGCTGCAGCAACTGGGGTTGGTACATGTTTCTAATAGAAATTCCCTTCTACATGAAGCAAGTGTTGGCCTTTAATGTCTCCAGCAATGCAGTAGCCAGTGCTTTACCCTATTTCCCCATGTTAATTTTCAGTATTATTTTGGGAAAAACTTTAGATACACTCAAAGGAAAACGTAAGTTGTAATACAGAGAAAAATACGTTTTTTTTTGCAGTCCCAGCCAATAATTATTTTAAATTTTCAGAAAAAATTACTACTACGACTGCTCGTAAAACTGCCACTTCTATATGCACCATCATTCCCATTGTTTGTTTATTGAGTTTATGTTATATTGGCTGTAAACACACAGCCGCTGTAATTATTATGACCATTGGTATTATAGCTATGGGTGGCATGTTCTCAGGTTTTCTCTCCAATCACATTGATATTGCTCCCAATTATGCTGGTACTCTTGTGGCTATTACCAATACCGCCGCCACTTTGCCCGGTATTATTGTGCCATTGTTTGTCGGTTTTATAACCAAAGGAAATGTAATTACATATATTTATTAAATTTTTAATATAAAAAGTATTTAATTTCTTATTTATTTTTATAATTTTAGCAAACAATTGGCGCTTGGCGTGTTATTTTCTTTGTGACAATTACTTTGTTTATGATTGAGTTTTTGGTATTTGCCATCTTTGGTTCTGGCGAAGAACAGCCATGGAACAAAATGCCTCACAAAACGGATCCAGAGCAAGCTCAACAAGATGAGAATACTCCTTTAAAAGGCTTGAACCAAACAAACGGTTCTTAAAGAAAACCCACCACCAGTAACAGATGTACAACTATATCCTCTAATGGATAAAAAAAAACTATACATATAATTTTTAAGTTTAAATTAACTGTATAAATCGTATAAGTTCTTCTTAGATCATTAGTTTTGTACTTATTCTTGTTTTTATAATTGAAACATAATTATATCTAAATATGTATTTACATATGTATTTTATGTGTAATAATTTTCTCACTGTGTACTTTGTTAAGTGTTAAACTACCTCTGAGTTTATATTAAAAGAACTTTAATATGGACATTAACGTACATATCTGAGCCGTTTTATCATAACATCTTAAGTCTAAAAATCGTGTTCGGAGGTATTAACGATTTAATATAAAATCTATTATGTTGGTGTTCTAGAATGTTAAGAGATAAACCGTGATAACTTTTTCGAAAATCGGAGTATTTGAAAACGGATTAAACCGAAATGTGGTTTGTAAGAAGACGAACCAGAGTATGACCTTAACTCGATTTTAACTTAACTCGACTTAAGATGTTATGATAAAACGACACAGAATTTTATACATAAATATATCTCCGCCGCATTTGTACTTACATACAAACAAACTCATTATATTATCATTTTTAATTTTTATTATTGAATCATAATAAAACATAACAAAAAATTATTTGTAGTTATTGGTGGCTATTCTGGAAAACGCGTTAAAGAAGTAAAAATTTTAAAAATAGCTTTTGTTGTGAGAATTTTAACGAGTCCTCCCTCCCTCCCTCTTTTAAAAACGATATATTCTGCATATTCTGATAAATAAAAAGACATTTTTGGAAATACATGTATATATTTGCAATTTTGTTTTTGTTTTCCATGTAATTTTCACTATTGTTTTATACTTAGAACCGTTGAAATACTACAACCCATTAAAATAGTCATTCTGAAATAGTCAATAAAATGCGATCCGGGTGTAGTGGAAATTTTGATAATTTCTAATGATTTTTACGTAAGCTTGTCATGCAGATAAAAATTTTCCGAACAAACTTCATTAAATCAGTGGTAGGTAGTTTATTATACAGATTTCGGTAATTGAATCAATTACTCATGTGATCGAAAACAAAATTTTTCAACAGTTTAGTAAAAAAAAAAAACAAACATTCCCTCAATAAAAAATAGTAGAGATTCTACCCGTTATTTACCCGATGTGTGGGTAAATACCAGAGGTCTAATCGCCGCATACGATATCGAGCAGAATTGATCGAAATTTTTCCTTTTGGAATTACGCCATACGATAATCGAGTAGATGCTGTTTAAATTCCACTCGATAGCACTAGAGCGGTCGAATACAATTGGGTGATTCAAACGGTCTCTTATCAAGTCACATTGTCATAATGTCTTAATATTTTACAATATTTTAAAAACGTTGTTGTTGTGTTTCAAACAAAAATATCCTAAAATAATGACTTTGTGTGCTGTGTTTATTGTTTGTCATAATCACACACAGTGTGGCCATTTTAGCACTTTTGCAGCTAGATTAAGCATATTTTATTTTGATTTAGCTGCAAATTTTCCATTTAGCAGTTAGCATTCTTTTTAGCATTTTTTAATTGTTTATTTGGCATTTTCTAGCCTTTTTTCACAATAAATATCAAATTATATGAAAATCGCATAGAAAAAATAATCAATTTAAATGTTATAAACAAAGTTTATATGATTGTATAAGCCAGGGGACTATTTCGCTAAGCTGCAAGTTCACAATTGTGAACTTGTGAATTGTGTTTCATAGAAACACAAATACATTGTAGAATTGTAGTTTAGTGAAACAGGCCCCAGAACTCAACTATTGTGTCCTGGCCCATTTCTCAAAACTACAAGTTACAAATCTACAAGTAAAATACACACAAACAACAACACTTTTACACATTTTATTGTGTTTTTTGTGTATATTACTTGTAGATTTGTAAGTTGTACTTTTTGAGAAACGCGGCCCAAGGATCCATTTCTCAAAACTACAAGTTACAAATCTACAAGTAAAATATCCACAAAACAACAATAAACTATTTATAGCTGTTGCTGTTTTATAGATATTTTACTTGTTCATTTGTAACTTGTAGCTTTGAGAAATGAGCCCCTGGTCCCTATACAAGTTACAAACCAGCAAGTAAAATACCAACGAAACAACAACACGTTTACACAACTTATTGTTGTTTTTTTGCGTGTACTTTACTTAAAAACGGAGGAGGTTATTTTTTATACTTTTGTTCACTTATAGATGCTCCATCTACAGATCGATGTGCAAAAATTTTATTTCATATGAACAGGTACACTTACAGATTCTGTAGTGGGCCAAACGTGGTAGAAAAATACCATTACTTCAATTTCATCTAATTTTTGTACATTGTCATTTTTGTATTGTATAACTGTCGCATTGAATTGCAAATTTGAAAGAGAATTGGAAAAAATTATTGAAAATTACAATGTACAAATTTTGTTAGTATTTGTTGTTTAGAGATTGAAAATTGGTATTTTAAAAGGCTCTATAGTTATGGCTGTTTTGTTGTGGTTCATAAGTTTTTCATATCAAATAATTCGTTAGTTATCAATACAAAATGTCTATAACTTTTACATATATCCAAATATCATTTTGAACTCTTTGCTGTGAAAAAAATACGAAAAACTAATATAACATTTTTAGGGCACTTAAGAATAAAAGATATTTTTCATTAATTGCAACAGAAAAATACGTTTTTTATTAGATATATATTTGCGAAGAGGAAACGTAATCTCTGCAAATGAGGATGATGAATTTTACAAAAACGGTTGAGATACAGAAATTTAGACGGTTACAAATTAATAATATTCGTGCTCTTAAGAATAGATTATATACTCCGAATTTCGCTAAAGTCAAAAATGTAAAAAATTTAAACTTGAATTTTTATGTTGAATATTAGCCAATAGCATTCTATTATATGCAGGCCTGTTCTGTATTGCACGCGTAATGAAAATGCTCGGAATCATCATACCATCGTTGTTGTGAATATAAAATAGCAATAATGCTTTGATAACTCCAAACATTTTTCTTTTTATTGATTTTGAATTATTCTTGTTTTACTCGAATAAAATCAAATATTTGCAAGAAAATAGGGGCAAATTATGAAAAATAAACGAGCTATTAAGAAATCCTAGTTAAAAAAGAACTTTTTAAAATTTTAGCATTATTTGTTAGCATTTAAAATTTTATTTTAGCATTTTTTAGCATTATTTTTCACCTGATTTCGCTGCAAAATATTTTTAGATATGGCCACACTGACTACACAGTACAAATCTGAGCGGAAAAGAGAGAAAACTTAATAAATAAAAAAAATTTAAGTGGGTTGGTGCAAGGTCGATATATAAGGTCTGTGCATCAGCCCATATGTTCGGTAATTTTGCTGTCAAATCGTAGTGTATTTTGCAAATCCACTCACATTTTAATATTCGCTTGAGTTTTTCTCATACATTTTTTGACACCACAATTCCCAAAAAAAAGTTGCTTTGTTGTATCAATTCGCCGATAAGTATACCTCATAGATCTACCTTGGGTTGGTGTTTAATTGCATTGTTGATAGCAAGGCATATTCATTACAGGTACCACCATAACTAAAACAAATACAACACCAAAAAACACATGTATTTTGTTGGTAGAAATACCCCAGAAATATGTCAAATCCATTAACTGTGAGTCGCACACATTCATAAGCTCTCTCAAATTTACTAACCCATGCCCGTTGTTGATAGAAAACTCCCACACATGTGTCAAAATCTATTGCTGTGTGACGCACACATTCTCAAATTTACTAAAACAGCTGTTCTTGTAGTGGTACCTGTTCAATCTACCTTGGTTGATAGGTACAAATGACTGTTCTGATCTTGTTGTTGTTTATTTTGCTTGTTTGTGTTGTGTACATGTAAATTGTCGGCTGTGTACATAGCGCACTATATTAGCTCTGTTCCAGATGCATAACAAAACAGTCCGAACTTGTACAAAGTTACCCAAAAGCGTTCCACATAACAATTTTTGTACAATTTTGAGAGCGAATGAGAGAGTAATTTTTTTCATTTCCTGTACAAGAATTTATTTAAAAAAAATTGTATTCAATTTGTTATTAAAGTTGGCGAAAAATTTTAAACAAGCCCTTAAATTCATTAAACATCGCTGAAGTCAATTTTACCTCGAAATTAGTGACTATTCGCGGGAAATCTCAAAATTGCAAACAAGCCCTAAATTTGCTGTAGAGTAGTTAATATTGTGAGGAGTGCCAATAATTCGGAAAAACTCGCGAAAATGACGAAAATTCGCAAAAACTTGTTAAGATAAAAAATATGGCGAATTCTGATATTGATCAGACGTCGTTAAAACTGTAAATAATTCAAAAACTGGCAAAGAGAAATCACTTTTACCGCGAAAATTGCGAATTTGCATAATTTTCACAATTATTTTTGCAAGCATTTGGCATTTTTTAAAATTTTAGTTATTTTTAAGCAATTTAAAGCTTGTTTTCAATTTTGCAATTTTTCGCATATTTTCGCGATAAAATTGTTTTTTTAGCTAATTCTTTGCTTTTTTACAGTTTTACCGAATTTTTATCACTATCAGAATTTTCTATATTTTTAATGTTGCGAATTATCATAATTTTCGCGATTTTTTCAGAGTTTTAGCATTCCTTATAATTTTAGGTATTTTAAAACAATTTTAAGGTTTGTTTGCAATTTTGCAATTTTTCGCAAATTTTCGCTATTTTCACGGTAAACGTGATTGTTTGCTAGTTCTTGGTTTTTTACAGTTTTGCCGCTTTTTAAACACTATCAGATTTCTCTATCTATTTAAAGTTAGCAAGTTTTTGCGAATTTTTGCAATTTGGCATGGTCAGTAATGATCCAAAAATATGGACGGACGATTTTACTCATTTTGCCACTACGATTGCCACTAAGATTGTTCTAGCCAAAGCTTATGTGTGATTTGCAAATATTTTTATTTTGCAATATGAATAAGATCTCAAAGAAATTAGGGCTTTGGGCGATTGTTCGTGTAGAAGCCAAAATTTTCATATATTTACTTTTTGCAATTGCACAAATTTTTTTTATTTTAAAAAAATAATTTAAAATAGTTAAATTTTGTTACAAAAATGTGCAAATTTTTTTCACCACATTTGTTGAATTATTTTTTTTTACCATATTGCCGGAATACAGGAACAAATAAGAGTTACAATAAGGTAACAAAAATTCTGTTACAAATTTATTATTACCAAATTGCCAGAATAAGGCTGTTAATATTTATTGAACATATTATACTTACATAAATAAGGGGCAAAAAACCCTTTATTAGAACTCCCTGAAGTTCTTTAGAAGCTTTTTGCATAAGCTGCATTTTGAGTGC
Source organism: Panzeria rudis (assembly GCA_956483635.1). Taxonomy (NCBI): domain Eukaryota; kingdom Metazoa; phylum Arthropoda; class Insecta; order Diptera; family Tachinidae; genus Panzeria; species Panzeria rudis. The sequence continues at coordinate 151,671,810 of OY101449.1, read as the reverse complement.
GATGACTTTGTTGTGTGACTTTTTTTGAATTCTCTTTCATCATTAAACTCCAAAAACCCATGCAACCAAGGTAGATCAGTTATCGGCGAATTGATACACCAAAGCAACTTTTTTGGGAATTGTGGTGTCGAAAAATGTATGAGAAAAACTCAAAGCAAATATTAAAAGGTGAGTGGATTGGTAAAATACACTACAATTTGACATCAAAATTACCGAACATATGGGCTGATGCACAGACCTTATATATTGACCTTGCATGCAACAAAGTCAACGTGTAAATGTCGTATTATTCAATTTCAAATATTATAATCACCATATTTTTTTCGATAAAAAGTTTTTTTTTCAAAATAAATTCTAAGCTACTAAAATGATCGAATCCAAAATCTAATCAGCTCTTAAACTCATAAAACAATGTCGACTGCTTAATGGTTCTAGGAAAATTTTGGAAAAAGCGCTTTATTTTTATAACTCTAAAAGTTCTTTTCAAATCGATTTTTAGGATGCATTCTAAATGCTCTTTCCCTAAAGTAAATTTTTCGAGTTGTGCTGTTTTTTTACTGATATGAGTCATGTGCCAAAAATAATTTAAAATCTCAAGAAACCCTACTGCGCAAAAAACTAAAAAGGAAAACAGCGACTTTTGCCGGCAGCTATTATTTAGAAGCTTTAAATATTCGATTTTTAATACTTCCAGACTGTAAGTCACTATGTTCCGCACTACTGCACTTGTTTTTTTATTTTTATTTTGGTTTACGCAGTAGTGTTTTTGATTTTTTAAATTTCTTTTTTACGCATTCGGGACTTTTGGTTGCTAAGCAAATTTAAGCCAGTTTTTATTTCTAATTTTCTAATATAAAGATATACATATGTAAGTTTTTTATGTATATTTTTGTAATCCCCTTTTAATTTCCTTTATTTTGATATCCTATATGATAGGTTTGGAATTTGTTTATTAACGTATTACTATTTCGCACCAAAAATACCATAACTGTCGAAATCCATCCAGCTAGTTTTTTAAATTTGTTTAATGAAAAAGTTATTTTAATTGGTTGTGTTTTTTGTTTCTGTTTATGTATTTTTATAAAAATAACTTAGTAAATATGATTGTTAAGCTTTGCTTTTAAAAATTATTTTTTTTAGTTATTTTTCTGTTTTTAAGTCGCCCCTTTTGTCCTTTTTATGCCCATTTTATTTTGCAGATCCCCTTTTTGAAAATTTTCATTGGTAACGCTGTTCCCAATCTCCTAATTAAATTCGAATTGATTGAATAATTTTCCAAACGGGATAAAATTCTATTACAATTATTGAAATGTCACAAAATGCAACACACAAACATGTCACAAACAGCTGTTCAAGCAACAGTCGGTCGGTGGGAAAGACCAGAGCAGAGGAACAAGCGACCGACTGAAAGCCGGCTTAACAGCCGCCGCCGCCTTTCAAAGTAACTTCAAGCCGCCGCCGATCAATGCGGCTAGCCTCGGCGCAAAATTGCAGCTGGCTAATTGTTTCTTTAGTTGCAAATTTGGACTACATCCCAACAAACACTCAGGCTTGATTTCAAATTAAGAATGATTTGAAATCAAACCTTTTCTCAAACGATAAACGTTTGAAAATTATTTGAAAATAACTTGAAAAATATAGCATTCTCAACAAAAAGTGGAAATTATTTTCAAATTGAAAAAATTATTTATTATCAACTCACTTTCAAAGGTTTTTCATATGTGGATTGTAATATGATGTGGAACATATATGAAATAACTTTCTACTTCATATTTAAAATTCTTTCTTCTTGAGGTTGTTACTAATCATTACTAACTAATGATAATTAGTTTTGCATCACAAACCAGCAAACAGCATAATTTATATAATTTTTCTGCAGTTTTAATAAATAACTTAGTTTGGCCGTCACATTGATAAAATGTTTCCAATTTATGTTTCGTGTTTCCACATTGATTCATAATTTGAGAATCAATCCACATTAGATTGAAAAAACCCTGATTGTCAAATGTTTATATTCAAATCATTATCAACTTGAATTCAAGTGGTAAACAAAAACTATTGAAAAAAGTTTGAGAATTATGCTTGATATTAAATGATAAAGTCATCTTATTTCAAAGGTTTGACTTCTTGTTTGCTGGGTCGTCAGGTGTTCAAAAAATTTTATATATAAATGTTTTTTTAAAAACGTATAGAGAAAGTTTAATAAAATTTCGTAATAAAGAAGTTCGACATTAAAAAGTGCAATTGATTATATTCATTTTATCGCGAAATTTCGCGATATACAAAACCAGCCGCTGTCAGCCGGCTATGAGCCGCCGCCAAGTATTTTTTCCTTAGCCGCCGCCAAGTATTTTTTCCTTAGCCGCCGCCGCCGACTTTTTAAGATGGCGTGTTTCTCTGGACCAGATACATCAAAGAACAACAAAGCGTGAAACACAAGTTACGTTAAACAATAAATAAAAATAATATTTTAAATGTTAAAATCACGTAATATCTTGTCGCTACAACAGCGATGGAAAGGTGGCAAGACTCGATGGTCAATACTACAAAGAAAAAAGACTAATACCGGTAGAGCCCTCGAAAGTTTTGACGATTTTTATGGGTCAGTCTTCGGCATTAGGTGGAGGAACATGAGAGCGGCTTTATTAACCGAACACAAGTACATGGCCATGGTAAATAATTTTGGTGATACGGAGAAAACTTGCAGTCTATTGGAAATGGATGGTAATATTAACTAGCTTTGAGAAAAAAAAATTTTAAATAAAAATGTTTCAGGAGCTATAAATGTAAAGTCGCTTGTAAATTTGGCCAAGGAGCGTTTGGAGGGAACAACTACATTTCCTTTGTATAAAGATAACCATGATTTAGGCAGCAAAATGGATACAATTACCAAAAGACAAAAGGAAAAAGAAATACAATCATTGTATCCAGAAAACGCTAGCCTATTACCCGATGAAATAGAATACAAAGATGAAAAAAATCGAAATGATGAAAAATTAGATAATGTAGACGATAAACCGATAATGAGTATGGGTCAGGCTCTGGAACATGATATTTGCATCGATGAAAGGCGTATGATAGATCCTGAAGTAAGTACAGGTGGTCTTTACGAATTTGTACCAGCTTCGCAAATAAAAGGCATGGAAGATTGGATACCAGAATCAGAACATTACAGATATTATAAAACCACTACTGACTTTCCGTTACAAATAGAACCAGAAACAGATTTTTTCTTTCCTGAACATTTGTCTCTATACACGTATGAAATCGGAAACTGTTCAGAATTTAGACGACCAAATAAGTGTTTAACAGGTAGGTCAGTGTAGGGAAAATTTTAATTGCACATAAATTCCGATATTTTCTTTTCTGAAATCGCAATTTTTTAAATGCTATTTTTATTTTTATCTTTTTTTAAATTTTATTGGGAACAAAACTTAGCATCTTTTTATTTGTTTTAATGAAAATTCATCACTTACCAATATCTTTCAGGCGTTCTTTCACACTATTTACTCGACGGTGCTTCAGTTCTACCACCACTTCTATTAGATGTCAAACTAGGTGAGCGTGTTCTGGATGCATGTGCTGCTCCCGGTGGTAAATCTTTACTAATGTTACAAACCTTACATCCCGAACAATTGGTATGTAATGATGTGATGGAATCGCGAGTAAATCGAATTCGTAAAGTTATGAAGGAATACTTATTTGATTACGACGAACGCTGGGAAGGTCAACGTTTAATACTCAATCAATGTGATGCTCGCAATATAGATGATTATGGCACTTATGATAAAATTTTGGTAGATGTTCCTTGCACCACAGATCGCCATTCACTTATTGAAAACGATAACAATATTTTCAAGCCCTCACGTGTTAAAGAAAGATTAAGGATACCCGAACTGCAGGCTGGCATTTTGGAAAATTGCTTACGTTTACTAAAACCGGGTGGAAGTTTGGTTTATTCCACCTGTTCTTTGTCACCCGTACAAAATGATGGTGTTGTTCATATGGCTTTGCAAAAAGTATTCCACGAACATTCTTTAACGTTTACGGTTAAAGATTTAAGTAATATTATAACTTTGTTTAGTGATATTTATAAGTTTGAATATCCGAAAAGTTTAAAATATGGTCAAATGGTTCTGCCATATTTACCAGCTAATTTCGGACCCATGTATTTCAGTAAAATAACACGAAACGAATAAATTAAAATTAACAGTAGAAGGCGCAAATGTTAGAAGCCTAATTTCGTTGATTATTGTAGATTTTAAGCTCTTTAATATACATATATGAATTATTTCTTGAAAAATCTGTGATTAGATCTTTTTCTTCTTTTTGGGTTTTGTAGGCAGTGGACCAGGAACTTTAAATACAGTGCTAAAAAAAAGAAGGAAAAGACACGTTGTAATTCTAAACTGTTTAAAAGTTTTTCTGTCAAATGTATATTAAAAAAAACAGCTTTTGCAGTAAAAATGGATTTTTCAATGAATCCTACAAGCTAGTGAAGTGCCGTCGCAACTGATTTGTGCTTCGTATAGGCATGTTGGGAGGTTGAGAGAAGGTTGGGAGAAATTGTTGATCTGAGGTGTAGATCAACTATCCGTTCCAGAGTTTTAAGGAGAAAAGATTATAGGCTAATGGGTCTAAAATCTTTCGGGTTTATGTGTGTAGTTTTGCCCCCTTTGGGGATAAGGACCACGGAGCATTTAGTCCACTCTATCGGAATATATGACCAATTTAATACAGGTTGGTTTGGTATCGTTTTCTCCACAAAACCGGTTGATTGCGTTCATGAAAACCATTTTTACTTGGTTTTGCGAAACTTCCGTTTAGAAACGGCGTTAATTCTACATGAATTGGAGTTCAGCAGCCCTTTAATTTATGCATTTTTCCTTGACTCTAATTACTAACTAAACAACTTAGTAAACGATATTTGAAATTTTGAACGAAAATAAACAGTTTTTGAACAAAGCAATTTAGTTACGTTTTCATGAACGCATTCACAATTGAAATTCTATTACCAATCCAATTCCGTACACGATTCTATGAACAGACAGATTAATGGTGATTTTTGAATCGTATGAGCAGCGAAAACACATTATATTCAAATATTCTCCCTAATCATGAGCGATAAACCCAAAAGGTAAAAGCTTATTGTATAAACCCGGTAATTCGTCTTACGACTTTGTTTTTCCGGAGTTATTGTACTTTTCCTTAGGTAAATATGTTTATGTATGAAGTGTTATAAATCAAGTTATGTAAAAATATGTTTATACTTACTGGCAGGTGGTGCAAATAGGGCTAAATTTGCAGAAAACTAAAACATGAAAAAAACAGATTAACGACATGTAATTGTTACATTAACATTTGCAAAACTCTTACTCGACAGGCACACAGAGCAAACATATCCAATATCTATTAACTCACGATGACAAAAGCAGGCAGCCCTATAATCAACTTTTGAAGGAGGAGGTAATACTAATTTTGCCCGCATTTGTGGATCAGGTAAAAACACCCACAAAAGATACTGAAGCAAGCCATCCAATTGGGTTAAACGCAGATATTGACCACCAGTTATATCACAACCTTGTTGCAACAAACTCAAAGATTTGTCCAAAGCACAAACATCAAGAACTATGCCTAGTTTCTGGGCCGTAAAAAATACATTCATATAGGTCATATATTGTGAAGCGCATTCATTGCTTCCAGTTAGAACTAAGATGCGGGAATGGATTTTGACACCAGCAGCACTATTGCGCTGCATCTAATAAAACGAACACAATATTGGATTTTGAACTGACACATTATTAAAACAATACTCACCCTTGATATGTAACACAAAGCCATGGACATGCTACCAGCTAACAGACTTTCGGTGGGCTGATTTATCTTGGTAGCATTTGTTATGATGTGACTAAGACGTTGCTTTACAGTTTTCTCTACCAAACTGAAAGCCTCATATTGGCCATCAACTTGACGCACTTCCAATTGTTTAACTGGCATTGGATATAAAAAATCTCTGGAAAATTAAAAGAAAAAATATAAAAATAGTTCTTTTTAATATCTATTTTGGTGAGCCTACGTTGCATGATGATGGCAAGATATTAACGCCAATTTGTTTTGAGCTTTTTGCATTAAGTGCGCATTTCCAAAAGCAATAATGGCATCCAAACATTGTGACAGGTTTTCAGGATTCTGGCGCACTATGCGTTGTGACGGATTTGTATCCACTACTATCACTAACAAGCTAACACTATTTAGTTCTATGGAAAATTGGTGATTTTTTATCTATAGTTTAAATTGATATAAAAATACGATTTTAATAAAGGAATTACCTTCAATATCAGCAACCGGCTTTTCCATTTTCAATATGTATGCTGCTTCTTCTGATACAATTTAAAACCATTCACTTGTTGTGAAAAACAACATTAAATTTATTTATTTACTAATTAATTAATAAAAATATAACTCGAATCTCTTACCAAACATTTGTTAATGAAGCTGTTTTTAAAAACCATTTATTTATTTAGATATTTATCGTTTTATAAAAAAGCGGAAAATGCCTGCTACATTGTAATCTATTACATTTTTGGCAGCCACTCAACGGAAACTAATAACAAGTCATTTCCAGTGTGTCGCTCACTGAACATATCGTACTGTTTATCATTGGTCAGGAAAAATTAAACGTCAGAGAACATTTAATTTTTTGCATAAATTTATGTTTTTGAAAAGAAAAGTTGGGCGTTTTAATATTTTAAAACAAATTTAGTGTAATTCAAAGTTTAGAAAAAACATTCCTTGACCTCGCCATAATGCTTGTTTTGGTATTGGGTGATTTGCATATACCCCACCGTTGCAGTAGCTTACCAGCTAAATTCAAGAAACTTTTGGTACCCGGGCGTATTCATCATATATTGGTCACAGGAAATTTATGCACAAAAGAGTCTCATGATTATCTCAAAACATTAGCAAATGATGTTCACATTGTAAGAGGAGACTTCGACGACAATCTCTCATATCCCGAACAAAAAGTTGTGACTGTTGGTCAGTTTCGTATTGGGCTCTGTCATGGCCATCAGGTGGTGCCAAGAGGTGATCCTGAATCATTAGCCCTAGTGCAACGTCAGTTGGATGTTGATATTTTAATAACTGGCCACACCCATAAATTTGAGGCCTACGAACATGGCAATAAATTCTACATAAATCCTGGATCAGCCACGGGTGCTTTCAATCCTTTGGATACCAATGTTGTACCATCATTCGTATTGATGGACATACAAAGTTCAACGGTTGTAACATATGTTTATCAATTGATTGGTGATGAAGTCAAAGTGGAGCGTATTGAATATAAGAAAATATAAAAGCTTATTATGCTACTTGAATGACGACAAGCTCGAATAGTTGTTATCATTTGTGTATGCGAAGGGTATTGTTGTTCTTTAAGAAGCTTTTTTCTAAAATGACCGTAAGATAAGAGAAATCCGCATGTGTATGAAATGCATTAAATTATATATACATACATGGTATTTTATAAATAAAAAAAAAATATTAAAAATGTATTTTGCATTTTTTCTTCATCTACACTTAATTTATAAAAGGCAAATTCTAGCTACGTAGAAATAAAATTCTGATTCGGCTTTATATCCATGAAACCAAGACTTGTCTACAACTCACGTGAGTCATGAATTATCGTGATTAACTATTTTTCTTTTAATAACGTGAGCGTGCATGAACATGAGTATAAAAAATCAACCAGCCGAAAAGGAATTCCAATTCAATTATGATCGGATTCATGAAAACGTTCTTGATACATTTGTTTAGTAAAAGTAAAAAAAACTTGTCGATTTAATAAATTTAAATATTTTATTGCAACTTTTGGACGTAGAAATACATGTTTAAAAATTTTATTTTCGCAATCTGTAAATTCGAATGGGTCCATAAACGCGTGATATCTAGTTCAGCCAAAATCTTAAGAATGATGAGAAGTATATATTACACACATACAAACATCCATACGGACAGCATTGCGAAAATATTCAGAATTGCCTGGACCTCTAAACAATTGGCTGGATCTTCTGAAAACTAGATTTTCGAAAATCGGTGTGAAATCAGTAACTTCCCATTGTTTATTGCGGAAAGTTAAAAGCTTATACCCTTTCCAATTTCGGTTCTTCGAAACTAAGCTCGAAATTTCGAAGATATGTAGTATAATTTTTTTTTTGCATTTTGACACTTAAATGTGAAATGTTTCTTAAAAAGGTAGTCAATTTAATTTAGTTTTCAAACCCAATGTATTGAAAATGGAAACCTTGAATTCTTTTATTTTTAAATAATTTGCAAAAGAAAATGTTCTTTTAAATTTATTTTTTTATTTAGGAAAACTTAAAAAGTATAAAATAAGCAGTTACAAAAAATATAATTTACTAATACAATAAGTGTTGAATAAAAAATAAAAATGTATAATAAATAAAAGAAATAAATGGACTTTTTAATCAAGATAAAATTAATACAAATAAAAATTCAACAATTGTTAATGCAAATGTTTCATTTTAATTTATTATGTAGAACAAACTTGCTTAATTACTTTTAGGGTACACATTTTTTAAAAGATTTTATTTATCAAAAAGTTTTTTTTGTGTGGTTGAGTTGTTAATGATGATTATATTTTAAATATAGCAAATGCTTTTTTATCGATTGGCATTTTTTTTTATTTGGGGGTTGTATAAATGATTTTCTTTATGTTATTATAAAAAAGATATGCTGGTTTAGCGCAAGCGGATGCCGCCGATTAAAACAGCTTAACCAAGACTATCAACACAGACAGTTTTCAAACCTTTGCCGGTAATAGTGGTCTTATATTGTTCGGGTACAGGCAACTCAGTCTGTAAATGAAAAACTTGAAATTATTAAGTATCTATTAAAAAGAAATGATCAATTATTTCAACATACGTAATCTCCACTTTCTTCGGGTAACATAATATTCATTTCAGATGATTTAGAGCTGACAACTTCAACACCCAACGATTCCTTGGATAAGTACATTTGGCAGCCGTCGGTTTTGTCAATGGAAATAGTGGGTACAAAACCCAATACTTGCATTTGAACTGATTGACAGTTGACAAATTCAATTGAAGCTACGACAGAGTTAAAAACTAGGGAACATTTCTTACAGGAGTCCAATACAATGTTGTTGACTTTACCCTTAACAGTCAAAACGGAACCTTCGCACCTGAACATATAGACAACATTATTCATTTCAGCATTGTCTACCAACAAACTGTTGTTATTTTTCTGATATTCAATTAGCCATTTTTTGCCATCACGGGCAAATACAGGATCCTTGACAACAGGGCCTGATGGTGTATTGCTGGCCGAACCAAATTGCGTGGGTGTTTTAAAGGGAGCAGGACCGGTTCTTAAAGTTGGATTTTTGTGGGTTTGCATATCGGCGGTGACCTTTTTCAAGTCTAAAAAAGAAAATGCAAGAACAAAGTAAAAACCATTGTTTTAATTTAATCTTTTTTTTAACACTACTTTTAGTAATATTTTCGCCTTGATTAATTTCTGCAAACAAAGCACTACGATCATCAGGGCCCTCACCCAAATTCATGTTTCCCATATCGAAAGTTGGTGGTGGAGGTGGAGGAGGACAACCGCCCATAGGTGGTGGTGGTGGAGCAGCACTACTTGCTGGTGCTGCACCCTTGCCAGACCATACCAATCCAGTTGTATGATATTGCTTAATATATTGCTGCAATTCAGTCAATGTTTGCACCCAGGCACGTGCCCATTCTACATGTGTGGTGTCTTTCTCCTTCCATTCTTTCAATACACGGTTGGTGTAGAATTGACCGGCATCATTCATTTCCTTAACATGAGGACCAGGAGTGGGAGACTGAAATTCAATGGAAAATGATATGATAAATAAATAATAATATCTTCCTATAGTATTATGCAAGTTACGAAACTTACCACACACACCCAACCCAAAGCTGGAATACTTTCACTTATGGCTGACAAGTGATTAAAAAATTGTGAAGCTCGATTCTTTTCACGGAAGTCTTGTATGGCTGTTATTTGATCCGATGTGGGTTTCAACAATTCCATTTGTTTGCTTTGATTAGGTTGAGAACATTGGGTGGCCAAAGTTAGATACTGAAGTTGTGCACTGTTACATAAACAGAAAATATTGAATACAATTTATTGATAACGATTTAACTTGAAATTCTTACTTAAAAGCCTTTTTAACAAAATCAGCATGTTTGGCTACATCACCGCCAATTTTAGCTGACAATGCTAAATATTGGCTTAAAGGACCAGCCATAATATCTTGATAGCCCAAAACACTCATATTGAGTTCTAGTGGAGGTGGCGGTGGGGGTAAAGATGAAAAATCGTCTAATACAGTGGGAATAATATCTTCAAGACTATTGTCTTTTGGCAGCTGAATGTGATTATTGTGTACTGAACTATTGCTGCTACTGTTTAAGCTATGACGTTCGTTTATCTTACCCAAAGACTCCTCTATACGTTCGATTCGTTGATTAAGCTTAACAGTTTGTTCGGAAGCCGACAAGTTTTCAATTGGCAATGGCGGCAGCTCAGTAGTTTCTAAATCGAAACTAGCACGTTTTTTCTCTAAAACACTGTCGAATGTACGATTTGCTATTTCCAGTTCACGCGCACTTATAGAGCGTTCTAAACGTTCTACGAGTTTCTCGAGGCGATTAACCAAATGTTCAAGATTTTCAGCAACCGAAGGTTTTAAATCAGGATCACAATCTAGCGACAGGAAAGAAATTTGTGTTAGGTTATTTCCGTAGTGCAAATGCATATGATGGAATAATAAATATAATATATGTACATATTTTTATTGGAGGTATGTGATGTAAAAATAAAGTCTTAAAGCTTTGTGTGAAGTTTTAACAATTTTGGACATCAATTTAAAGTGAAATCCGTTTTAATTTTTTCTATAACGTACAGATTTTTCACGCTAATATATTTCATCATAAGTCGATAATAGTTTGTCCGATTTAGATAAATAATATACAAAAAGATGGGGAATAAAATTTCTGCTTTTTTATATTAAATTTGAGTTTTCAATTTTTAAACTTTCAAATTTAATAAAAAAAAACCAGAAACGCTTGTTTTAAAAACGCCCTTGTGGCCTGGCCCTAAGTCATCCATATGGCCCTCTTGCTTAGGTAGGTTCGATTCCCACCATAGACCCTGTGTGTTTTCCGCAGACAAGCTAATCGCTTCGTGGGTTGTGTTTGTTAAAAAATAATTAATATTTCCATATTTTTCAGCAATTAGGGGCTATTCACATATTACGTAACGCTATTTTTGGAGTTTTTATAACCACCACCCCCTTGGGTAACGCTTTTAAAAAATATTTCAGTATAAATTATCTAATCCATAACAAATGTTGTTGTTTTTGGCGCTTTTTTTAATTTTCGTAATTTTTTTTTTCGTTTTTTTGCAATTTTTTGGTTTTTTTGTAGATTTTTTTTAGTTCTGGCGATTTTTTTGTTTCGACGTTTTTTTTTCTTTCACTTTTTGACCATATTTTTAATTTTAGCGGTTTATTTTAGTTGTGGCGATTTTTTCCTTTTCTGCGCTTTTTTCGGTTTTGGGGATTTTTTTCTGTTTTTTGTGATTTTTTTAGTTTTAGCGATTTTATTTTGGTTATGACACTTTTTTTCGTTCTGGCGATTTTTTCCGTTTTTTGCGATTTTTGGTTTTTTTGCAATTTTTTTTTGTTTTTTTGCCGATTTTTTTAGTTTTGGCGTTTATTTGGTTTTGGCGTTTTTTTTTGTTTTAACGTTTTTTCGCTTTTTGACGATATTTTTAGTTTTAGCGATTTATTTTAGTTTTGGTGCTTTTATCAAATTTCCGGGATTTTTTAATATGTTGTCCTCTTTTTATAAATTAAGCGATAATAACCCTACCCATGCCTAACCCAATTTTTTTTAATGTTCGGTGGGCCAAACCAGTAATGAGATGACGAAATGTCGATTTTATTTACAATTAAATGAGGGAACTTAATTGACAACATACAACACACACGCACACACACAAATTTGTCTGGTGTAGGTAAATTGTGATTTTTATCAATTGAGTTCTTTCTCTTAATTGTGAATAAAATCGACATGTGTCCATCGATTTTAATGATTTATGGCTTATTTTATTCCTAATATATACCTAGCTTTCTAATAAATTATTCTGTATCTCTTGGTGTTTTTGTAGTCTAAATCGGACAAACCGTTCTCGAGTTACGTTGAAATATACTTGCGTGGCCGTCCTATTTCGGGTGTCATATTAGTCACGCCCATAAAAATTATGTACGTGATATCAAAAAGTTAAAACGGATTTGAATTTAGCGTATTAAAAATCTTTATATTTCACATGTTTTCATTTAACGGACATTTTCTCTGCAGACCAGTGTTATTTATCGGCATTCATTCTATCATTTTCAAAATTTTTTTTCATCACATACCTGATAATAATTATAATTCGGAAATAAGATCAACCAACAAGTTCTGTTATAAAAGTGCAATTGCATAAGAATTAAATAAAGGTATTGCAATCAACATAAGGTGGCTGATTTATAAAAATATGTGTTGAACAAAAATAACGTTTATACAGTGAAACCTCTCATAACCGGACACTCACCGTCACAGTATTTTTGTCCGGTTGTGAGAGATGTCCGCTTATGAGAGAGGAACACATTTATTATTTGAAATATTTTATTTTATAATGTTACATATTATTAAAGCAATGGAGAACTAGTCTATTGTGACTCAAAAAATTTTGCTTAACGAACCCATCGATATACATTTTGTCTATTTCAGAGCTACCCGCTCTAACAAACATCTTCTTTTAATGAACATTTATTCCAGCAAGTTAATTTGAGTTAACGTCGGAATTGCCAGTTTCATTGGCATTAACAGAGATATTAATCATAGTTGGAAAAAAAGGATGAACTACATAAACATTTAATAAAATTCTAGTATTTCAACGCTTTTGTCCGCTTGTGAGAGATATTTGGAGAACAATTTTCCAAAAGTTAGTGTCCGCGTCCATTTATGAGAGTCCGGTTATGGGAATATATTTTGTATGGAAAAACTGATGAAAATCTCGGTTCAAAAAAGTTTGTCCGGCTAAGGAAGGTGTTCGGTTATGGGAGGTGTCCATTAGGAAAGCTTTAACTGTATATAAAAGTGATAACAATAATTAAAAATTCATTTAGTTAATGTTAATATTTTTCGAACTAAATCGGTTTTTAATCCAAAGTGATTGTTATCGGGCTAAAGTTCGTCACATTTTTAGCCAGATATTCCAAGTATCAAGGGGAAAATTAACGTTAATTAATTCCACTACATACACGACAGAACATAGCAGCATTGCTTTCGAAAGCCGAAACACTCCCTGGTCAATGTTCATGTCTTTCGCCACAGCTCAGGTGGGTGGATTGTGTATGATTTGTTAAATCCTATTTATATAAATGCTGTTACGGACCGCTTGTACTGGGGAGGTTTTCCCGTCAGCCTCGTATCCGAACATATAAAATGAAAAACACAAAGAAAAAAAACTGACACTTCTATAATTATAGCACACAATGAATTTTGAGATAGATGATCGTCTCCCAAGCCAACTTTGCCCAGATTCAATCCGTAATTCTAAGGAATTTCACTTCACTTAACTCCCTTTTACAAAAGAGAAATTAAAATGAAGACATACGAAGTTACTGTACACACTCTAAAACACTTTTGTTGAAAATTAGGTCGATAATAGTCGGCAACACTTTACAGATTATTATCGACCTAAAATTACACACGCATTATTTTTGAACAAAATTTGTTTACTAAAAAAAGCGATTGACTGCGTTCAGGTTTAAACCTCGACCTCCTGACTGATAGTCTGACGTATCTACCATTCAGCCATAGCCGTATTATACTTTATGTTACATTTTTTCCACTTGGACTAAATATGTTTAAAAAGGTTTTTTCTTTAATAAAATACTTACAAAATCGATGTAATTTTAGACAAAGAGAAATTTTCAACACAAATTTAGACAATATATGATCGTAAATTTGAAGTAATGTTTTAGAGTGCAGGTGTTGAAAAGGTAAGAGTAGTGTGGACATTTTCCCGTTTGTCTTTTTTACCTTTCGTAATTTACATCTTGTTGCTTCATATCATTTTCCTCATGTCATCGCCATTTTAATCGCAGTCAGTCTTCAAGTAAAGAAACCATGAAGAAGAATGAGAAAATAATTCACAAAACACCTTCCCGGCTATTAATTTCACAAGTGTAAAAAGGTTATGCAAGTTCAGAAGAGAAAGAGGAAAATGTCTGCCTTTCAGATTCTCTAATGAAAAACGGGATTTAGATATTGTGTCAATGTTGGCCTGTAGTCAATATCAGTTTTAAATTGCTATTTCCATAATCCGGACTGTCGGTCCGTCTAGAAAAAATTATATGAAAAGCATTCTTTTTTATTGACTGATTTCTGTATATATTTTCTAGACGAGTCGAAAATTAAAAAAAAAATAGGTCACTCCAACCAAAAGTTCCTGTCAAATTGATTTTCTTTATTGGACCATCTTAAGTTAAGTGGTTCGAGAATTATAAAAAAATTATTTCTCTTTTTTACTTCAAAAATCTATAAATTTTCGAGTGCGTTGAGTTGGAAATTGCCGATAATGGCGTGTAAAGTCAATCGTCTCATCATTTGTTTAATTCAGTTTGCTGTCTTTTGTCTCTTTTTAGCTGTCTTCAAAAAAAGGAGAAGGTTGTCAATTCGCTTGCACATTTTTTTTTAAATGTTTGTTACCTCAGAATTCAGCTATTTATAAACCGATTTCCAATATTTTTAACTTATATGCCAGATTGGTCCCATTGCTTCTTTTTTTACTTTTTCTCCATTCTTATTTCTATTTTGGCACCTTTTTGCACAACTATATTTGAAGTGTCAACTCTCTTAGCAGCACTGGTGTTATATACGAGTAAGCAGTATCTTTTATAACCGTGTTCGTCTCTATAATCTTAAGCTCGAAATTTTTCACAAACTATTGGATTTTTTCTTAAGGTTAAACAAATAATAAAATAATAGTGTTTTTTTAGTTTTTGCTTACGCCCACATGAAACTAAACAATATAACGAAAGCGTAACAATTTTTTAGTAAAATAAAAAAAAATCTTAAAATTAACTTCTTAATTTCTGAAAGAACAGATAAATTTTTGTATAATAAAATTATTCAGATTCATTCAACAATTCTAAGCTTTTAGCACAAATTTCTTTATTTTCTAAAAAATTAAATTACTTTGATCGTTTGTATTTTACCTGGATTTTGGCAGTTTTTTATTTCGTTTATTGTTAAAGTTCGACTCCAACAAGAGCCAAATGTTTGACCCATTAACGTTTAGAAACTTAGAACAAAATGCATGTTCTATAGCCAAATAAAAAAATTTATTTCATAAGTTATTTTTGAAAAAATCACACGCTCACTATAATTTTCTTTATAAATCAATACTTGTGTATTATTTTATAACGAAAAAATTATTTTAAAAATTTTGTTCATTAAATGTTAACGCTACGGCTGGCTGATTCATTATTATTATTATTATGTATTTAGTTTTACACAGAATAAAAAAAGTAATAATTGTATATAGAGTTTTATAAATAAATGTGTACAAACATATGCAGTTATTTACTTAAGTGTTTGTGGGTACATATGTACGTTTATTGTATTATAGTTTTCATTGTTTTTTTTTATATCTGAGAGATTAGCGGCTTTTGCCAGTCAGTCAAGTCTGTCAGTTATTTGAGTCACAGTCAGTAATAATTATAAGTGAAAATACAAGTACATGTACAATAATAAAGTACATGGTTATACATTTTTTTAATACTTTTTTGGTAGTATTATTGTTGACAAAAAAATAATAATAAAACAAAATTACAGATACACATACAGTGATAAATAATTCATTAACAAATATGTAGCATCTACTACAAACATACTACTCGTATGTACTTATGTATTAGGGCATTAACTTTTAAAATTTTTGCATCCCAGGAAAAATATTAGAAGTCATTTTTAAGGAACTACTTTTTAGCTGCTTCCAAAGTCTCAATATCTCACGAAGTAATTATTGACAAAATCCAGATAATTAATAAAAATGTTATTCTACTTCGCAATCCTCTCTGCCAGACATTTACTCTCTCAGCTACTCTCAAATTCAATTTATATAAGAAGATTTATATAAGAAGAAGATTTACTTGTTAAGAAAGTTCCAAGAAATCCAAAAAATGCCATTTTGAAAAATGTTGACCATAGCGTCCACACTTGCTCCAGGCCCATTAAACGATTCGCCAAATAAATACGTACACATAAGGGGTTTCAGAAGTGGCAATGGTTTTGGAACCTCAGCTTTGGGATTTTAGAAGATGTGTAAATTCAGAAATTTCAATTTTCAAATGAGTATAGCCCTCTAAATATAAGAGATAAATATACAACCAAGATCTTACTAAGGGCTATAATACAGCAAAAAAGTTTTAAAATCAGATGAGAAACACAAAAATGGCAAGCAGTAAGCAATTTTACATTGGCGAAGTGCACTACTTTGAGACTTCATAGCTCCGCTCCTGAGCAATTAAGAGGGCTTATAATTAAAACATAAATAGAATACTGCTATATAATACTTTATATTCCGATACAACCATGAGTATAGAAATGCCTGATTTATGTTCCAAAGCATCCAAAGGAAGTAGGATGGCCTACGGTAGCCTGGTTATAGATGAAGCAGCGCACCTAAGGTCTCCGCGCAGACCAAACTCGATAGAAAATTAGCTTTTATTGGTTCCATTTCGAGGCCTCACCACACTACAAAACTTACAAAAGTATCGTTGTATCAGCAATAAAGATTCTAATATATCGGCATATTCGAAATATCGCCGATATATCGATATCGGATGCATTCGTAATTTAAACACATTTTATCAAGTTTCACTTTATTTGAGATGTGACTGACTACGTAGCAATAAAAGAGCGATATAATATTGTTCAAGTGGTCGTGCTATGCCAAGATGTTCGTTATGTCCCTAATATTTTACTCCCGTTCAACTATATATTTACTAATATTTACTCCCGTTCAACTATAGAGCTAGTTATCAGTATGTTCAACAAATTTGTACCACTAAAGTTAAAGCTGAAGATTATTACTACCGGTGCACATTTAAAAATGTTTAATTCTAATTACCGATATGTTATCAATATTGTTCCATCCTTTAGATATACATAAGTAGATACTATATGATGGGAAGTACAAACACTTGTCTTTTATTCAAACTTAAAACAAAATTACTATATAAACATATAACGTATTTTTATGTGTTTATTTTCCAAAGATTATTTTGAACTAAATTAAAAAAAATACTTTTTAAATTTTATTTTGCTAATAGAATTATACGAAAAAAAAAAGAAATAGAAAGCTTTTCCGAAAGCTGTCCTAAAAATAAATTGATTTTTTTGTGGAAATTTTATTTATTAATATTTGAAATTATGGTTTAAAAGCAATTTCTGCTGTTTTATACTTATGTGTGCTCATAAAATTTGGCCATGATAATAAACTTGATTAAAATGCTCAAATATTTTTAACAGTATTATGGAAAACAAAATGAAGAACATTTATGACTCTTCGCTAGTCATGAAAGTTTTTACATACATATAGATGGTGTTGCGTCAATCTGCTGTGTAAAATGGTATGACAAAAAAAAACATATAAAAAAGGCGTTAAAGCATGCACTGTACTAATATTGCATTGGAAGTCATGTGCTCAAATTTAAATACATAGACTGCTTGCTCGTCATTCCAACGAGTTACTTATGACCAGGGCTCGGACTTTCATGCAGCTAAATATTGATTTTAAGCGCTTAACAAATGCACCTAAAAATGAAAAATATGCTCAAAAATATGCATTTAACTACGAACAAAGTACCAAAACTAAAATAATATGAAAATTTTTTTTTTTAATTTTCTATTATTAGAGAAAAAACATAAAACAAACATGATTGGGTCTATTATATAATGCAACTGAACTTTAGTTGCGTTGCCAGTCGGCAACAGAAATTAATGGTTGCCATAAAGGCATTAAATAACAACTGAAATTGACAGCTATCGGTTGGCAGTTGCCATAACTAGTATCATTTTCAACAAGTGGCAACCCAACTGAGGCTCTCGGCTGCCATCCATAATCGGCCTATTAATATCTTTTTCCAAAAATTGAGAAATATGCATTTAAAAAAATTTTTTATAACTCCAAAAATATGCATTTATTTGCAAAATATGCACTTACAACCAAAATATGCAACTACAAATCGATGCCAAACTACTTAAAATATGATGACTCACATAGATAATTAGCCAATAAAAAAAACATGCATTTGCATGAAAGTCCGAGCCCTGCTTATGACCAATGAAAATAAAAATGTGTAATAAATATGCAAATTAAAAAAAAATCTTCAGCTAGGATACAAACTCACGTTCTTCATACTTTAAAAGACATGTTCTTTACAACTGAGCCATTTTCTACTTATCTTTTTAACAGCTTAAACTTGTTTTAATATAGTTAGGTAATATTCATACATACATATATTATGTAAACCCTTTTTCGCCGTTTTCAGCCCTCTCCCCCTTCTTAATGCTTCTTCGAAAATTTTGAGTATAATTCCGTAACAAATTATTTTATTGTTCAGTGAGTTGAAAAAAGTTTCATATGGGTAAGAGTTTACTTAATGCAAGGATCTATTCACACGCTATTTACGGAATATGTGAATAGTCCCCAAGCACTTTCTTTATAATTAAAATGTGCGGAATTACCAAGTCACAATAACAACAATATAAATAATAATTTGCAACAACAATGCTATGCTAGTTCCGCACATTTTAATTCCGCATGAAATACAGAACACACCCGTATATCTACATATAAAGTAAATACAAATTGGGTAGAATGAACACCATTGGTTTTTATTAGTTCATATAAGCAGGAGTTCACTGTATGTGTTTTATTAAATAGCAAGTATATTAAAAACGGCGGGCGATAAGATAAAATGTTCAGATTTCAATGTGGCATGCAAAATATCAAAAATTGAGTCATAACAATTATAGGTGCGATTTAAATTAAAAATAGCAAAACAAATTTAAAAATTAGAAAAATAAGATAGCCTAGTTTTAAAAAATCCATTCATATAGACCAAAATTAATGTAAGTTTAAGCGAACAGGCGACAGACGGGCGGAGACCGGGCACAAAATGAAAAACCTTAAACAGCGGGCTCAGCCTATCTATCCAACCCATATATCTATTTATAGATATGAAATTCGTAATTCATTTGTATATGAAATAAGTTATTTTAAATCATTGTATAAATGGCGAAGTTATGAGGAAACAAACATAAGAAATATACAAACGAATTGAAAACGTTTTCTTTTTTCTCTTTTGTACATATGTGAATTCATTGTTCCTTCAATGAACTTTAATTTGCCATCAATGTTTTGCCGATATCCAGCACCACATGGTCGATGAGCCACCATTACGCTTAACAGAAGCCTTTAAGTCACTAGGTACTAAGCCAGAGTTTAGGTTTTCTCAATATTTTACCGATACCGTCACTATAAAAACGTCAAGTTCACATTATCTAGTAAAGTAATCTTATTTCCATAAAGATGAATCCGTTGGGTGAGGACTTTCGTACCTCCTCATGCATATTGACTTCATTAATGAATGATTATTTTATTTAGAAATGTGGAAGCATGTTGGCAAACATTTGATGGTATATGTATACCTTGATATTCTAAAATAATTTGACCCGCAGTAGAGAAACACCTCATTGAAATGCCTGTTACACCTTCATTCATGTTTAAGACCTTGAGCAATCGTCGGTTGTAAATTTAAAAGGTGGTCCAAAAAGTTACATGTGCTTTTTGCTTTAAAAATTTTAGCTATGGCAAAAACTTCAGTCTTTTTATGTTTCTTGTATTAAAAATAATGGCACAAATTCATAGTTGCTTTAGTTCCAACTTATGTCTGATAACTTTTCAGTTGCTGCTAAAGTTATTCATAGTCTGTTTAGTTTCAACTTATCTGTTTAGTTGCAACTTAAAATTTAGTTTCACAAAATTTTGTCTAAATTAAATTAAATTTTCAGTAAAAGGTCTTTAATGAATCAGAGAATTTTTTGTCTTAGTTTTATTTAGGATGCAAGCATCAAAAACAACAACAAAAACCAGTTTTCTGATGACGACACATACACATACATAAATAACAGCAATGACAACAATGATAGCAAAATTAATGCGATTGTAACAAGTTTGTTTACTGATGATTTTTAAGATAGCCAATTCGTTAATATTGTTGGGTTAATTCTCATTAATTTTTTAGAGTCTTTGGATAACATACAGATTTGAACACATTTAACAAAGTAAAACTTCATAAATGCTAAATGGATGGGTGATGATGCTATTTATTTAATATTTAAAAAAAATTTTACTGACTCAAAGAAAAAGTTTCTTTGATATATACGAAAAACCCGGTACATATTTTTGTTTGATTCAGTGAACTATTTTGTTTAGAATTTGTAAGTATTTTTAGGCTAATTGTTTTATAGATTCAGACAAAAATATTGTTTGACATATTATAGAAAATCCAGTAAATAGTTTTGTTTGATTCAGTAAATTATTTTGTTTAGAATTTTTAAATATTTTTAGATTTGGACAATTTCTTTATTTAAAAAAACGGGTGTTTTCAATGAAATTTTTGCATGTATTTATGCATTTGTTTGTAGGTCCGTTTCTACACAAATTATTTACTAATTCATTGAATTTCTTTACTGAAAATGAAATTTAGTTTTTTCTGTGAAAGTCCGAAGTTACCTATTTTAAACGTATTTAGAAAAATTTTATGCGCCACATAGTACATACATTATTGACATAATTGTAGCATCGGTCGTACAAGATAAAAACTGTATGGAATGTAACATTGTATGCATATAGACACACATTACAAAGTGAAACCCCGTCTGCTAATAATTGGAAGTAAAGTTCTCAGAATCGAATAGAGGTTTCGCTGAGTTAAGATTTTCTGCATATTCAGCTTTCGAGCTGATATAAGGACTTTCGTCATTGCAGGGTAAAGGTCGCTTAGGTGATGCTCAAAAATAAACAAAAAAATAAAAAACATCTAGTAACATTGCAATTTTCGCGATTCCCTTAGTCGTAAGAAAAATTGCATATTTATATTTTTTTGTGTCCTCTATCAGAACCAGTCGTCAGAACTTTGCAAACGTTTTTTTGTCGTACAGTGTAATTAAATATATTTTCTTAAATAGAAGAACTCACAAACAAAAAACTACGATTAATAAAAACGAAATCACATTCCAAAATTAAGAGAGAAGAAACTTGTATACATATTCACCTCGCCGACGTTCAGATTGTGCTGACGAAAACGGTGGCTGTGCATCAATGTGACCAATTATAAATGGCTCAAAGCATGCATTATGTTTGACGGCAGCTTGGGCTGCTACCAATAAGTCTTTATAAATTCGTTGACGTTTTAGTTCTAGCTCATCACGCCCAACAGGTGTAACCGGTGGTTCAATACAACCTCTACAAATTAAAGTCGTTATTATTGTTAACACTTGATGATTAAAAAAGTATATTTTTAAATGAAAGTAGTATAAATTAAATCCTACATTTATAAATCGTTGAAAAAGGAGTTTGCACAAATAATAAAATCTTGCAAAATAATATACATACTACTTAGTGTTTGAATTCACTTGACTTTGAAATTATTATCTTGTATTTCAAATAAAACATACGAGTATAACGAAATAACTTTCAAACTAAAGGAGCATAAATTTAAAAGAAAATTTTTCATATTACACATCATTGATCCGTTCATCATTAAACCATTCGGGCAAACCATGAGCATACACTAACGTTTCCGAAACAACATCATCGCTGTTAATGTCGCGTTCCACATATGGAGCACACATACTTTCCCGTTTTGGTGGTGGCACTGAATCAGAGAAAACATCATCCTCTTCATCGCCAATGGATGATGTTAAGGGTAATACAATTGGTAACAAGGGATCAGGTTCTATTATTTCAGCGTGTATACTTATATTTACACGTTTTTTAATCGATGTGTGCGTTGAATTATGACGGGAAAGACACGATTTTGGTTTTCCATTGTTGACTCTTGTAGTTTCATTTGTATCACAGCTATTAGATTGAGATGTTAATGGAATTTCATTTGCATTGTCATTTGCTTGACTAGAATTGCTTTCGTCGTTTGTTGTATTTTCAGGAGAGTCTGTCGTCGTTGTGATAGCACTTCTGATCGCTTCTACATCAATGATATTATTTTTTAAGTTATTATTTGTATTTTGCAATGTTTTACAACAAATAATTTCCGCATCATTAGGTTGCGATACATTAGCACTGTCAACTGCAAAGTTAAACAAGCATTGGTATGGTAATTGCTTGGAAATTATTATCAAATTTATATAATAATAAAAATGAAAGATATAAAGTGAAATACAAGTTCCCATGTACGAGCATATTTTCAATAGTTATAAAATCATAATATAATTTCAAATTATTTTGTATATAATGTCCATGATTATTTACAACTAAAATTATTAATTAAAATTATTGTTTTAAATTATGTATGTACAATTTAATTAAGTCAATTAAAAAAAATAATAATAAAATAAAAACAAAAATTGCTCAAATACCATTTATTTCCTCTGTCCTAATAATTTCGGCTACATTTATTTCCGCTTCAATTGATTTCGTCGCTGTTGTCGTTTGTTCTTTAGTTATATCCGTTTCCTCCAAGGATTCGTCAATTGTTTCCGTTGCAACTGTTGTTGGTGTATTATTATCATTTAATTTATCTACGACTATTTCGTTATTTAAACATTCAAGCACTAAAGTTTTACCGTTGTTTTCTTGTTCATTATTTGAAATATTTTCTAATGCTTTACCATTTTCTATGGTTATGGTTGGTATTATAAGCTTTTTATTCAACTTTTTAGACGATGTATAATTTTCTTGTTGTTGTTTTTTTACGTTATCTTCATTTAATTTTTTTGATATCTTGGAATTTTTAGGATTTGCGCGGCAACACGAAAACATTTTTTGTTATTTAACTATTATAATATTTTATTAGATTTAAAAAAATGTTTTTTCTTTCTTTTTTCTATAATTAATATAATAAAAAGGTTTGTTTGACGGTTTTGTTAATTACAGATAATACATTAAAAGGCAAGAAGAGTCTTCTTCTCAAACAGCAAAATTATGTTGAGATTGTGTGAATGGTACTAATTAATACACTTAAACCCTTTAAGTTACAAGTATGTTTAAAAAAAAAGTATTCATTATTGACATGCGAAACTGTAATTAGGTCAATTATCCATAAAAATATGGGTTGAGGGTGTGTAGCATCGATATTTAAAAAAAAAAACTAATTTCAAAGCATTCCTTACAATTAAACTCATTAATTTAATACATTCTTGCACAAAAGTCAATTTGTTGTAAAAAAATACAAACTTTCTAAATTTTAAAGCTATGCTCTTTATCGCGCGCTATGATAGGAGGCTAAAAATTACAAATCGTAGCATGACGACGCTATTGTCATTACACAAGATATTTGCGTGTGGACCGTATGAATATGTGTTCAATTAGGGATGTAACCAATACCGATATATCGCTGATACTTCAAAACCCTACTTGAGTTTTGTTAGTTTAAACTTGAACTCAATTTCAATCGGTATTGCCGATATTTTTTGGAGTATCGGTATCGTATCGGCAAAATGGAGTATCGTTACATCCCTAGTTAAAATTAGGGACGTAACGATACGCCGTTTTGCCGATCCGATACCGATACCGATATTTAAAAATAAATATCGCCGATACCGATTCCGGTGCCGATACGAATATTGAAATTGAGTTCAAGTTTAGATTAACAAAACTCAAGTGCAATTTTTTTTTTTGTTATACAAAATTACAGTGTAAGAGATTATTAATATTTAAAAATGATATTAAACCAGTATAAAAAATTGGAAGTAATTTTTAAGGAGCTACATTTTCTTTGCTTCCAAAATATCTGTATTAAAAATATGCAGATAATTAGTAGAAAAGCAAGAAAAAATTTTTAATTCCTTTATCATTTTAAAAAATAATCTCTATGCTTTTTAAAAAATCGATTTTTAAAGGACATTTATCAACTAATATTCTTCTAAATAACTTAATAGCTTAATTATTAAACGTCTTCTAAAAGTTTATATTTATTCACTTAAATTTACATGAAAATACAGTTTTCAATTTAAATTCGCATTAAAAAAAAATTATGAAAATGAGTAATTTTTTATCCTTTTTCCTAGAGGAAAAATCATTATAGAACACGGAAAAGAAATTTGTCCTACCATCTCTTCCAATTGGGTGATTGGTAATCGAAAAACAGAACTTCTTGCAATGGCAAGGATATGTAAAACTAATTAGAAATTGTCCAAATTCGTAAAACTTCCGGATCGCGAATTCTACATTTTAATGATTTCTTTGGAGTGTTTTTTTTTGCTGGAATAAGATTTAAAAAACAACGAATTGAATTTGAATTCATGGTAAAATTAACAAAAAATAAATAATTTCCGAATCGCGAATTCTACATTTTCATGACTTCTTTGGAGTGTCTTTTTTTTGCTGGAATAATATTTAAAAAACAACGAATTGAATTTGAATTCATGGTAAAATTAAAAAAATAAATAATTTTTTTACAAAATAACAGCATAAAATATTATTAATTTTTAAAATTGATATTAATAAGATTTAAAAAATAACGAAATGAATTAACTTCATGGTAAAATTAACAAAAGATAAATAATTTGTCTGAAAAAACTCTGAAATTTTTTTAAAAGTATCGTCGTATCGACAGTAAAATATCGCCGATACCGATGTATCGGAAAATCTGAAGTATCGCCGATATATCGGTATCGGTATCGGTATTCGTTACATCCCTAGTTAAAATACACATTCAGCAACAAATGTTACATAGCGTCATCACGAGCCATTGATTTGTCTTGACAAAAGTCAAAGTCGATATGAAAAAATAGCCCTAACATTTTTCTGATGTTTTTATGTATGAAGGTTTGACAAATGTTAGAACTAAATTATGTCTCGTGAAGACGGCGTGTTAAAATACATTGCTGAGCAATAATCTTTTAGGACAAGCTGTCAATTCAATTTCCAGTAGTTTTTTTTTTTTTTGGTGACAAATGAAAAAAATTAACAATAAAGCCAATTTATAAAAGGACGTTTTAAAGTTTTAAAAAATTATTAATTATGTAATTATAAATTACATGCAAAAAAGGACACAGTCTAAATAACGCACAACCTTCTTCAGCAAAATTGTCAGTTGAATGTTTTAAGATTTGTACGTGTTCGCTACCAAGAAATACATGCAATAATATTGGCAATTGGTGTAGCGGTTGTGCCGGCGTTATTGTTTGTATCAAGACACGAAATGTTGCTCGTGTGGTCGCAGAGTTATAGTTCTTGTATAAAATTTCAAAGCATAGTTTAAGGATGTTTCTTTTGAATTTCATATAAAGAAGTCTTCACATATTACGTAACGCTTTTGCGGTTTGAAGATTTGCTACGAATTAAATAACTTATATCGGGATTTTTTTTAAAAAGCATTACGAAAATGGAGCCGATCTAAGAACGGCGAAAATAGCGTTACGTAATATGTGAACATCACCCTAACCGGCTTTTCAAATATTTTAATTTTTTTCTAAGAAAATATTAACCAATCAGCATTTCTGTGAAACTAAAAAAAAAAATTTTAATAAATCAACTTTCAAGTATGAAAAAAATTAAGCTGGCCGATTTTTGATAAATTTTCCACTTTAAATACGGGGCACGAGGATGCCACGCGCGTGTGGCTACATACACAGTTACTGCACGAAGCTGTTCAATTAATACCTTAAATCATAATTCAAAATTTAAAGCATTGAACTGAAAAAGAACATAAAATTGTGACATGTGTTAATCCAGGGCTGGGAAAAAATATATTTCTCCTCCCAAAACGAATAAATTGACTATCATTTATATTGCGTTGCCAAGAGAAATTTTTCAAAGTTGTATGTTTCATTTGAAATATCTGCTCCCAAATGCTTATATCTGGATCATATGCTGGAAATAGCTGATTGTTAGATTATATTCTACGAAGGCTAGATTTCGTCGGTAATGTTAGAAAAACCGTCGACAAAGTAAAACAATTAATAAAATGTCTACAACTAAAAGCTTAAGAAATTTAATGCGTCTACTTAACACCGGAGGCGCTGCAATTACTGTTGTCAATTTAACATAATGCGAAATAGCAGAGTAATAAAAGAATTACGCTTTTTACCTCTATCTCACTTCACCATCTGTTCTTTCTACTCTATCTCTTTCCCAGTAGCACATTAATTAATTAACTGGTAGGCATTAACTATCTGAGTGTGTTATTTCTCTTTAAAAAAAAGTAGAAATTCGTTACAATTTCAAGATAGTTATCATATATTAAACATGGATAATGATGGGGGACTTCAATGACCAATCGGAGCCTGACAGAGTGCAATATTGGAGAGCTTGGACTAGGTAGACTAATGGAAAATGGGACTCTACTGTTGGAAATTTGTGTCACAAACAATATGGTGGTACATTATTTCCTCACCGCAGATCACGCAAAGTTACCTGGATATAACCAGATGGCAACACCAAAAAATCAAATAGACCACATCGCCATCAGCACAAAGTGGCAAGGTTCACTCTTAGACGCATGTAGCAAGAGAGTAGCCGACATATCGAGCGACCACCACTTAGTACTCGGTACCCTTTGTATGAAAAAAATATGTCGAACACACGGAAATGATTCGATGTGGACAAACTTCGGCCGTTGCTGACTCCTATTCAAATGCGCTAAGAGAAACAGTACATCAAAACCTTAGCTGCAGAACGCAAAATAAGACACAACATCAAGACCGACTTAACCGCTTAAGCCGCAAAGTAAAAACAGACAGGCAGACAGACAGACAGACAGACGGACGTACGGCGCAGCGAAAACAATAGGGTTCCTTTACAATTTTAGTGTACGGAACCCTAAAAAGTGCGCGGGGTGATAAAAGGAGATGGGCTAACAACATCGCCAAGGAAACCCAGGCAGTCGCTGAAACACATAGCATGTGAATAGCTCCTTAAAGGTAATTGTGGAGTAATCAGGTATCTAACATTTATAGATTCTAAGAAAGCGTTCATTCGGGTTCGTTATAAAAAAAAGATTTACCAATATGTTGGTTTTTAATCTACTATACACTTTGAATCATATCACACTATTTACTTGCACTGACTGTAAAAAAAAAAATAATTAATTAAACATTCAATTTGTAGTTAAACAAAGATTAACTAACGGTTTCTTTTAACATATTTTTATTATACAAAGTTTCTGGCATACAACAAAACTCAAGCAACCATAACTATGTTTAAATTTAAAACAAGTATGTATGCATGTACGTATGGATTTATGAATAAATTAAAAAGTTTTTAGAATACTTTTACACAAACTACATACATATTTATTTATGTATTTCCGCAAACAATATTTATTTGGTTGAACAAGTGAAGAACTTTTCTCTTTTAGTTATACAGAAAATTGCATTACTTTTTAAGACGGTAACATATTCGTTGTTTACTTTTTAATTGAAAAATATTTTTTATTTTATTCAAACTTATGTTTGAGTATTTTATAAATTTTTAATAAATTTCTTTTAAAGCACAACTGAAACTCATTCTTTTTTATTGATATTTTAATTAAAAAGTATAGAAAATTCACAGCATTCAAGTCAAGTGGTTGAAGTATAACTAAATGACTTAACTAGTTAGATTTTTATATGTATTACGAATGTACATTGTGCATACACAGCAAGCACTTAACTCACACAATACAGAGAAAAGAAACATCCTTGATAGGATACAGTTCTTCTCACTGTGAGAACATAACCAAAAACATGTGTATATGTATAAATGTAACCAGCGGTAAATGGAAGGAGTAAAGAGGCCTTCTATAAGGCCTTATCTAGCAGTCGTGTAGTACTTCCACTCCCATTACATATTCATTTTTTTTACACGCGATGTCCTTACGGACCAAGGCCTTCCTCGACCCATTACTCAGCGGGCCTGATAGAAGGCCTGGTCTGGGAAGGTCTGTTAAAAATGAAATGGAGGTACATTTTTTATAGCGGCTTCTACGAGTATATTTATAATTATTGTGACGTTTTATTTCGAACTCCTTTTCATCCAAAGTAATCTTCCTCCTCTTGTACGTAAATTTCAGTCTTATATACAAATTATTTGCGAAAAAAGAATACGAGAATATCTGTAATTTCTAAAGAACATTTTTTTACTAAACAAAACTAAAAATCTAAAAACAGAATACTGCTTCTTAAAGAAACCAGTGTAGAGGCATTCTAGAAGGCCTGCCTTAGAAGGCAGAAAAGAATTACTTTTGAATCTTACAATCAGGTCTTGGAAGGCCTGTAAAAAGGCCTGTTTAGTGAATGCCTCGTAAGTTTTACCGCTGGGTATGTATGTTGTATAACAGTATAAGTGCGTATGAATGTTGTATATTTGTACAAGGAACTATGTATGTAGGTCAAGCCGGGACAACAAACGAAAAATAAAACAAAAATAATATGTAATGTAAAATATGAAAAGGCAAAAAACCGGGTGAAAATAAAGTTTAATGCAAATCGAATATAACTGTAAAACTTCACTTCAGTTCTTTAAAGAGCAACACGCCCAAAAGTTTGTCTGGTTGAATAGAAATTTAGTTTTATTACACAAGGGAACACTGATTTTGTTGCACATAATTTACTAGTTTAACTATTCTGATATAATAAAGCGTTCTGATTACGATGGCATCATTAGTTTTTCCCTAGCAGCTTTAGTTTGAAGGATATTGTGACATTTAATATTTTCGTAATATTTCACGAACGGTCCTCCAAACCTTAAAATACTTTCTGGATTATTAATCTATACAATAATCTCTTACTGTTATTGCCAGGATGTTAAAAATCTATTGTTTTTATTTTAGTTCTTGACTTTTTTGTATATTTTCTGAATTGAAAATACTCCTCAAAACGTCAAACATTTGTAAAGAATGAAAAGGTGAAAGAAATTATTAAAGTTTTCGATTGACAATGAATTGAATTTACTTTAATCTTAAATTCTTTTAGATTTCCATTAGTTTTTTATATTAAAAGCTTCATATTTTATATAAAAATTAATTTTTCTTGACACTCATAGATGGAATGTTGAAGTTTTGCTTCTTTAAAAAAATTTCGGTTTTTCTTGTTTCAGATAATTTTAAGTTTCTTTGAAGACGAAAAAAATTACCCCACGATGACGACAAGTCGATTTCGTTCTCATATTTATATTAAAAATAATAATAACAAATTTTAATTTGTTTTTGTTTTCAATATAAATATGAGAATGAAATCTATTTGTCGACATTGTGGGACAGGCAGTTAATTTTTACTTTTCTTTTCGAATATTTTTCTAAAAAGTTAAATCAGTAAATAAAAAATTGTATGTAAAAATATTTCAAGAAAAGTCTATTGTATTAACTTTCCCATCCTTGGTTTCATACGACATTTAAAAAACATAGAAAAAAAGTTCTAGATGTCGTTCAAATATTTTTCATACAAACTTCCAACAACATTTTTAAAATACTTTTAAATCTATTGACATACAATGCCGACGATAGGTTGTGAATTGAACAATTGTATATTATTTAAAAAATACTTTAAATTTTGCTATTCTAAAAATTGGGTATTATGTCACATTTGTCAATGGTTACGTGTTAAAAGATGTTGTATGAACAATCCAGACATTTTTGTGTCATTTGTGGATCCATTGTCATTCTCTTTCAGAAATAACTAAAAAATATATCCCAAGAAGAAAGGCATATTGTATGTATGTATATTCACAGCCCTAGACATACCGTACACACTAACCTTATTACGTCATTAAGCCACCTAATTCCCCTGCTGAAACCACTAGTAACCTCATGTTTAGACTTTGCGATATCATTGATACTCTCATGGACACGTGTACCCAACCATTTAAGACAATGTCATTGCAATCGCGGACAACATAGGTAATATGGCTAAACTACATCCCGCAGTTGCAGCAATATGCGGCAGCACTATCAATTGTTTGCTTAAATAAACTTTTGACGAAGAAGAGTATTGCCAAGTGATGGTTTTCGAACGCAGAACTTTAATTATTGTACAATTACTGAATTCACGAATGTACCTGTTACCTCTTTGGCTTCAGTCATATTTTCGGTCACCATTTAGTCCCTTATTATGATTCGCTACTCAACTAAGTTGAGTTGTCAATGTTACGACCCAACTCAACCATATTTTTGTATTATGATTCACAACCAATTTTAGTTGTTTTCGAAATAACATTCTAAAAAATGCATTGCAGTGATGCGACTTTACATTGTTTACAACAACAAAGCACATAAGA
This sequence comes from Panzeria rudis, assembly GCA_956483635.1. Lineage (NCBI taxonomy): Eukaryota > Metazoa > Arthropoda > Insecta > Diptera > Tachinidae > Panzeria > Panzeria rudis. The sequence goes on along the minus strand of OY101449.1, from coordinate 151,641,177 downwards.
CTTTTCATCACTGCAATGTATTTTGGAGTTTCGGAAGTCGGCCAGGTTCTTATCTATGTTCTCTGTTTTTTTTTTTATCATAGTAGAAATCACAAAATATTTTTAGTTTTGGCCTTACTATTTTTCCTTGAGATTTTATGTTTTATGTATATGGCAACAATATTGGATGACAAATGGGATAGGTTGGCGTCTGGAATAATGATGCACCCTTTAAAATCACCATTTTAAAAGTAAGCAAAAGTAACACAATAGTCGAATTAAAAACCAAAACATAACTGAAACCAGTTGTCTGTCTCACTTTGATGAAAGTTGGGTTGAGTTGTAAGCCATAATAAGAATTTGACAACTACGACTCAACTATCAATTTAATTGTGAGTTATAATAGGGGCCTTAAGCTCGTCTGTAAATAATGCACAAAGAGCTATCAGATTGAACCCAGAAGTCCCTATTCGGAATTAGTAATGAAAGTATCGTGGTAAAATCATTTTCATCGACCTTGAAATCCATGACCTGACCTGACCTGACCACTGAAACTAGTCTCCTTTAGGACGCTTGAGTGACTTGTTAATTTGCGTCAGCAAACTCTGAGGCATACTGCTTATGGAGCCTGTGATGAAAAATAAGGAACACCTTCGACCTTAGCAAGTGATTTCCTGTGACTCTCCTTCCTAAATGTCTCTAACCATACAACAAATCCCTACGAAAACCGGCCTGCCAACCGAGGTATAATTCCAGTTTACTACTCCCACTAAGCCTTTCCTGCGTGCTCCTTTTCCATGATAATTTGTTATATAAGTAAACACCCAGGAATTTAGACTCCCCTGCTAGCTTGAAATCTACACCTCCAATTCGAGGTACCTCAAAGCAACCTCCTGTTAAGGAGAACTAGTTGTTCCATTTTCTCTGGGTTGGCCCCCAGTCTCTTGCTGCTTGCCCAAAAGGACAGTTCGCTTAGTTCCGATTGCATGATTTCACTGATAGTGGCTAGAAATTTACCCGCTATCGGTACTAGTACGTAATTCGCATAAGCCACTATCTTCCGCCCATAACTATCAAAATCAACCACATGTGGAAGCACGCTCTCAACAGATGTGCCCTTGAAATAGGCGTATTAACCTCCCACATATGACCATTGGCGTAGCTAGGCCCTTCTGGGGGCCCTAGAATCGCTCTAGCTCCTTTAGAAATTCAAAATAGTAGAGTAATTTTGGTAATATAACCGAACTGTAGGGACTAATGTGGGTTTTAGGCCCCCCAGGACAATTTTCTAACTACATAAATGCTGATAACGCTCGTAAATCGATTAGTTGTTCAAGCGTTTTCAAGAGAAAATATGAGACTAATCGGTCATAAATCCTTCGGTTTTGAGTGACTTGCTTTACCAGCCTTGGGTAGCAATGTAAGCCTAACTTCTCTCCAGCCCGGTAGCTTCGGTATAAGCCTATTTAACAACCATATTCTACAGTTATTCACCAGAAGCAATAACACGCGCTCTGTGACATTCTATGGTGATTTAGATGGCTCAAATGTATTTATCGCCCACGTTGCTTTTTCCAATGTCGATATGTCGCTTATTCCCTCCCTACTTTTATCGCGACGTAGAATCGTTAATCTTCCTTACCGTTACCTCATTTTCTATTTCTCTACAGCCAGGAAAGTACGTGTTCATAAGTATAGATTTGGTATCAGAGCTGCGTTCCATTCTTCAGCCAATTCACCAATTAAGAAGCAGTAGACGGAATTTTATTAAATTTCTATTTAATGTAATCAATTTGAAAGAAAATCTCAATAAACTTTTAAAGCCTTTGAACTTGTTATATCTTTTTTATGCACAAATTAAATAAAAATATTAATAAATTTTTTTTGCATGCACTTTTTACACACTTCTGTAAACACGCGTTCACACTTGATGAATAATTCAATTTCTCTTTTAATAAACGTTAGTTACATTAGTTTTCTTTTAATCTTCCAAATGAAATGAAACAGAAACTATACAATTAATTACGATGATGTTTACGACTGGTTGCGTATTTTTGGAAATGAGCAACAATAAACGTTGAACATACAACTGGATATATGAAACTGTTGTACAAGCAAGCAAGCAGTCTTGTTTGAATGACCTGAATAAAGCTAGCAACGCAAAGCAGGAGGGAGGAAGGATTCATTTTTGTAAATATGTATGTATGTACATATTGCTAAAATGATAATGCAAATGAAAATGAATTGATATATGTACATAAAACAATATAACATAAATCCTATTGATATAACAGCTTAAAAATATTTATTTTTGCATAAGGGGAATTGCGAATTGATTACATTTTCAACAGGGTTTTTAGTTCTTCAAAGTTCATTGACATATTCACACAGTAAGTACATAATTTTAAAATAGCCCAAGTACACGAGTAATATTAATTTTTCGAGATCATCAATTTAGGAACATTTTAAGTTCATTAATGTTGTTTTTATAAAAAAATAACAATTTGCCATATTGCACGTGGCTTTTTCTATCAACTTAATACTTTTATTAAATATTTCAATAACAATCCACATGTAATCGATGACTTTGTTGTAAATTGCACTCCTCCAAGTAAATAGTAACACAAAATATTTATTTAACAGCGGCACGTATAATGTAGCAAAAATAAAAACGTGTTTCTAACAAACGTTAAAAATGAAATGAAGCTAAATTAAATTTGAAATAAATGGAAAAATCGTGTATTTCTTTTTGTATTCGCACATTAGTTTTCGATTTAGATGCTGCTTGCAGAGATGATGAACATCATGATGATGATTATGGTTGTATTTCGCACTGAAACAAAATCAAACTCTTTTTTAAGATTGCAAAAATAAAATAATAAAAAATAAACGCACATACCGGCGTTAGAGTATTAATATTTGGGCGTTGTGAGTATGAAAAAGGCAAACTTATTTCATTGATGAGAAGAGAAAGTGCGCTATGTTAAAGTTGACATGTTAAATGGAGATTACAAGCACAATAAATTAAATGTTCTTCGCATTAACTTAACAAAACTTTTTACCTTAGCAAAACAAAAAACACAAAAAAAAAACTGCAAACAAATATATATGACACATATTCAGTAGATTATGTTCTAAAAATTGAGTCTGCGCTATAAAAACTTATCTCGTAGCTATAAAAAAGCAGCCGAACATATGTACATTTACAGTACCTTACACAAGTAACAGAACTAGGATTGGCTAAGTTAATCCAAATTAATTATTAAACGACATCAGCTGTATAGCACAGAACGGCTGTCTTCCTAAACGCATGTTGCTTTGCAGTTCAACAATGTCTTGTATTCCTAAACGCAACCGTGCAAACTTTGACAAAGTATTGCGTTCCTAAAGTCATCTGTTTTGTAGCTGAACTGCAAATAAACGCAACTAGCGCACTATTTCAATTGGCAATGATTTTTATTGATAATGCATTTGATTTGCAGTGTTGTAAAGTATAATTGCTTGATTTAAACACTGCTTTGGCGTTGCATACAGACGTTTCGGAAGGCAGCCAACTTTTCTGGCATTAATAACGCAAGTTTAGAACTTCAGTTCAACTTAGTTTGGGCGCAACGTTAGTTTGGGCGCTGAATTCGAATCTTGGTATCTTCAAATAGGTTCTACTTTTCGATATGTACCCTTATGTCAAAAAGAAAGCAGTTGCACAACAGATATTAGCAAATATTTCTGTAAACTGCGCTATGTCGATATAGTGCTATTTTCTAAAAGTTCCATTTTTGAACTCAGCTCATCAAGACATTTCTGGGAATAACATGTATTAATGACGTCAAGCGAGCTGCAACATCGTTCGGAGAGAACAAAAAATCAACTACAATCAGTGTTGTCAGATTAGCGGATTTATCCCCAAATCGGGAATATTATTTTCGAAATGTGGATAAAAAATTTGGTTTGGGGATTGTGGAATTCATTGGGGATTATTTTTATGCTTTGGAGATTTTAGGGGATATTTATTTTGCTTTATATATTTTTATTTTTTCCTGTATTATTTTAATTTCAAGACATTGCGCTTCAAGAAAAATTAAAATTAGACACAAAATGCAGTACGAGTTGCTCGAATCTCTGTTGAGACATTGGGCCAGATTTTGCAAATACAAATGTTTTTATCATTTTGAAATTTCTATGGAAACATTTTGTTTTGAAACGCATTTAAATAATTTTTCATACAAATTTAAAGCCTTTAGAAACGAAATTTTTTACAAAAGCTGCCTATTAATATACATTTTAAAAATAATGGAATTTATTTGTTGTGACACTTTTGACCCATCTCCAGAAATAGTGAAATTGTTTACCTTTAAAGCAGATTTCGACTCCGAAATTTTTGTAGAGTGATAGATACTGGTATTAAGTTTTGATTCCTGCACATAACTCAATTTTTATAATTGTGGCACTTGTACATCTTTGCTTTTTACCCTTCAATTGAAATTGAAGTACTATTATTTTAGCGGGGATTTTTGGGGATGATTTTTGGGAAATTTCGGGGATGGAAGTTTTCAAATTGGGAATGCGAATCGAAAGAAATCTGAGAGCCCTAACTACAAGTTAAAAGTTCCGCCGACACCTGCCTCTCTGAAGAACAATGGGCATCTCAATAGATACTGCTGATATTGAGTTAAAGATCGTCAATGTATTTACGAGGTCTGTTCAAAAAATAAGGTGCATTTTTAAATTATGTTCGTATACTCGTATGTATACTGCCCGTCGAAAACATGGTTATCCCCAATCATATCCCATCTACTACAGGATGACAACAAAATAACACTTAGCGACTTCAATGCTCACCACGACAGCTGATTCTCACAATCGGCCAATGACCTTCGCGGCATTCTCATTGCCGATATTAATGGAAATTTCTTTACGCTGGTATTAATGAAAATTTCTGTACGAGAGTTACAACTAGATGCTCAAGCTCCTCAGACATTTCTATTGTCTGTTCATCGGTGCTTGCCGTCACCACTTGGCAAACTCATACAGCTTTTAGCTCAAACCACATTCCCATGCTAGTCACCGTTTGAAGTGCAGCTACTGTGTTTACTCACGCACGTTTGTGAACTAGAGTAAATCCAACTGGCATGGTTTCACAAATTTCATTGACGATTATTTATGTCTCCTCCTCCTCTCTTCGAGTCAAGAATTGGGAGAAAGTCCTGAGACTTCTTAGGGTAGGTTAGCGCTTTTCCCAGCTGATGCAGCGCACCGGCCACAAAAAAGCGATATCCTGCGTGTCTGCAACTCTGCGCCCCCAGTGAAGTTGAGAGCATAATCTCAAAAGCTAAACACTCTAAAGTTATTGAACCTCCCAGAATTCCCACCCCACTGCAAGAATTTTCGCTGGTGTCATAGCCCGATGGCTGCACATTATCCGGTGTAAACATCCCTGCCAAATTAACCCAAAACGAATAAAATATACCTCATTTCTATAGAGTTCCTAAAACAAATTTTAAAAAATGGTACGTTTCATTTAAAAGTTCCCGGAACAAGGTTCTGACAGCTCTCTCAGGTACCTACAGGGGCATGAATAAGGAGGTCATAGCAGCGTCATATGTATAAGGCGATTGGTCGCTTCCTCCTAAATTATGCTACCTCAACATGGACTTCGTTCCTTACTGACACCCAATGCAAACGACACATAATAATGCAGCACAAATCAATGACCAGCTTATTCATGTCACCTCCCAAGCCACCGTAATCATCAAATTATGATGCATTACCCTCTACGCAGACACATCTGATTATATTTTCTGTGATATCGCAAGGACATCACAAGCGTCATTCCATCCGTTGTCTGTAGGGAACGTCATGAAACATTTGATTCAACAGTCGGTCAATGAAACTATAAATAGTTATAGATGCAACATGGTTCGCAATGCCCGACCCGCCGCGATTTCGAACAGTGATCGACTAATTTGCAGACAATTTCGCTCAATCCCAGCGCAGTTAAGAGTCGGATGGAGCAGTATTCTAAACTGCTACCAGATAGGAATACTGTAAGGTGCCGTAAGCACGTGGCCTCACGATACGGTGAATCTGCTTAACTGTCCTGATAGGTCTACCTCTACCTGATGACACACTATACATAATGGAAATCCTTACGCCAGACTGAAAGCTGGATAGGCAGAAACTTTTTATTTTTTTTTTACATTTAAAGGGCAATATATTTTCTAAAAATGTAAGTGAAGCTTAAACCAAGATTTTTATAATATGTATAAAATTACACGGGTTTCTTCGTTACGTCATTGTCCATAAAAATCAAACGAAAACAGAATAGTTGTTGTCACCCAATCTTTCACAAATTTCAGCGTTTTCGAACTTTTGATTACTCAAATTGTCCTGCTGACATTTCGCCAAAGCAAAAGAATAAGTTAAAGGAGGATTGGAACTTCTTTTTAAATTGTTTTTTTTAATCTTTTTGTATTATTTTTCGATTAATCTGGAGTTATTGATTTTGTTATAATTGATGAGAAGAAATATTTTTTTAACATTTTGTTCAACACAAAAAACCACACCTAATCCAAACGAAAATAGCGTAATCAACCGTAAAATATAATTTTACGTACTTATGAATGAACGTTTAAAAATATACTAAATATTTAAAGTTGCCAAAATTTGTTCTAACATTGTGTTAGAAAAAAAATCTTCTGAAATGTTTATGATAAATAAACGGTTGTTGGCCACCACCACTCCGCACTGTCCATCCATAAGTTATACAGGAAAAGAATTAATTCCAAAATATATGTCCATCCGTTTATACATTTACACTTAATGAATTTTTACATGATTTTACGCACACAATAGATAAAGAGCACCTTTAAACAACAAGACACGCATATTGGACACACAGTAGTTAACCGAACAAGCCCCACAATATAAAAAATAACATCTAAATGAAATATTCTACAATAATAAATGAATTAGCGGCTATACGTTGTATATACAGACATGCTTACATACATATGTGCATATGTACATATTTTTAATATGAAAGTATTAAAATTACTTAGAATACGACGCCGAAAATTTCAAATTACGTACCTTTATTTATTTCATTTTCAAATACCATATACATATGTACATATGTACGTACATACATACGTACGCATAAGGCATAAGTACTTGTATTAACATAATGAAAAGTCAGGTGTTTTGGTCTGTAAGGTAATGAAGCCCTTTTAAGGAGCAGGTACATACATACTATCTCTTCTTATTAAGTAAGACTATTATCAGGCGTGGAATAGCGACCGTTAGACATGAATTTAATTCTATTGATAATTTTTAATTAGGTTGAAGTTAGTTGCCAGTGCTTTCGTTTGATCCACTATAACTCAGTCATTTCTTATCCGATCGAAACGAATAAGCCACTATTCGACTCGTAGTTTACTGGTTTGTCCAACAACAAGATATAAATTTGATTATTAGGCTAAGTTTCGTAACGTTATATTCAGAAAGAATCAGGCATGATTATTATTCCAAGGAACCAGGAAAAAAATTAACATCAATTTTATTTTCAACATACACAGCAGAACATACGAACGTCACTTTCGAAAGCTGCTACACTTCCATCATTAGTGCTCATGTGTATTTTTGTTTACCACCTCTTCTGAGATGGGTCTGCTGAATGTGATTACAATTCTTATGTATACAAATTTTTCGTGAAAATTGTATACGAGAATTAAATCGTTACTAAATTGTGTTAAGTTTGCTGTTTCACTACAAGAATTCCCTATGTCCATTTTTAATACGTTTTTATTAATTTGCTTTGGTGTATGTCTGTTTTGGTGGAGTTTTTAAATTATTTTTAAAGTAACTTCCTGATGAGCTAGGGACTTCAAATTTTTCACAAGCAATTTTATGATTAGAAAAGTGGGAAACGCCACGCCCATTTCGTGCGTTTCAAATATTTATACTTAACTGATTCCTACAAAACTTTGCATACAGATTGGATTCATTTCGCAATAGAATTTTATAATTAGAAAAGCGGGCAGCGCCACGCCTATAAAAAGTAAATGTGCATTTTGAGCTACATATTTCTACTTAACCGATATCTATAGAAAAAATATTTTAAAGATATTTTACTATATTTTACAGGAGAAGGAAGGAACTGAATAAAAACTAAGGCATTTACATACAATAATTCATGCAAAAAAACTGACTACAAAAGAGGTGTGGCACTACCCGACTATTTTATCATCATGTTGTACTTTTACGAGATTTAATTGTGTGTGCGAAGTTTCATAAGAATCGGTTAAGTAGAAATAGTTTAAATGCATATTTACTTTTCACGGGAGTGGCACTGCCCACTTTTTTAATTATGATGTAGTATTCAAACAGAAGTTTAATGTGGCCACAAGTCTGTTATTTTTAATCGTAATTTAGTTAGTTCTTTAAAGAGGATGTATTTATTTATTTCTTCATTTATTTAATCGAGCCCATGGGGGCCATCCATATATGATTAAAATATAATATAAAAAGTGATGAACTTATATTGTAATTAAAAAAGTAAAAAACTAAAAGATAAATTAATTACATATTAGTTTAGTTATAAACTTTGTATAATTTGTGTTTGATGCTAGAACTAGAATTTTCAAAATTCCTTATCTGAATGTGGTGTTGTTTATTTTTGGAATAACTAAATGAGGATTACGCATTGATCTTGAGAAATTAAATAAATAAGATAGATACGAATTTTATTTAATAATATTATAAAAACTATACAGAGTTCTTATTTTGACGAAGGCAAGGAAGGCACATTTAAGAAATAATTTGAAGTATTTAGACGTTGGTTTTTCGCAAAAGTGCGATTGCGAAAGAAAGTCGAGATACTCCGTTTTATTATTAAGCCATCGATATGTATTTATATTTACCGCTATATCGAGAAAAAATCTAATATACTAAGCAATGTGAACCAAACGACAAGTATTTGGTTCACATTCAGATTTATTTTGACCTTTTTCGCCAAATTCAATGTTAAAATCGCCAATGTCGCCAATTTGGGGTTTCTTTAGTTTTTCTCAGTAATATACAAATTTTTTTTAATTTTAAAAATATTTTTTATAAATAATAAAAAATAAATTTAGTCCAAATCGCTAAAATTCGCCAAAAATAGAATAAGTCACCAAAATGTATATTTTGTTTAAGTTTTAATGCACAAATTATTAGGAAACACGAGAAATCTACAATGTTTACTAAAACTAGCTTATAGTTTAATTAAAGCAAAATATTGCGCGTGTCAGCTCCGACGCACAACTGTAATAATAAAAGAATGTACAGATAGATATACACCCCTTCTCTAGGGTTGGTAGGGGAAATACCGATATCTGATGAGCAGCTATTTTAAGGGGGAAATTAGCAATAATTTGCACATCCTCATAGGAGTATTGGAGCTGTTCAATTTCTTAATTTTTACGTATTTACTGAACTTCAGTCATCTAAAACTTTATGAAGTACGCTTTTTATATACAAATTTTACAGATATTCATCCTACATAGAGCGAATTTCAGTCTGTTAGGAAGAAAGTTTCCGCTTTCGTAATATTTCTGCGGTTTATATGCAATCCCTAGATTATATATCAAATTTGAGTTTTCTATGGCTTTTCGAAGTATCTTAGAATTTTGATTACGTTTTTAATTTTAGAATAAACTTCAAAAAATGTTGATATAATTACAGTTTTATTACATATCAAAAACAATATTCATTTTAACCTCAAGATTAGGGTGATTAAATTGGTTCAGCATTTCTTGAGAAGGTACTGAAGAAGTGCATCAAAGTCTTATTTACATTCATATATTTTACAATTCGTAATAACGCTTCGAGAAGTTCATATTGCATTCTATTTCACAGATGAGTTTTCATGTGTTGAAAATATACTTTCAATTGTTATTCGCGTACATACATATGAATGTATAAAAATGCATACATAAAACTAACAGAATAAAAATTATTTTATTCGTGGCTTATCAAAAATAGCCAACAAAATCGCCAACTACTTTATAAATCGCCACAAATCGCCATGTCGCCAAATCGAAAATTAAGACGCCAACCCAGTTTTAAAATCGCACCGTTTGGCGGGAAAACGCCACATTTGACAGTCCTGATTTGGTGCTATATGCATGAAGTATTACACTTACGACCAGCGTTGCCAGTTTAACCTTTTCGAGGCTAGATTTAGCCTTTTATTTTTTCTTTTAGCGTCGAAATAAGCGTTTAAGCTTCGTGGCTTTTTTATTTAGCCTCAAACAGGCAAAAATGTTTTTCTCCACAATATAAATATTTATTTCTAATTTGTAACGATTTACCGTCATCCCCCGTCAAATTTATTTGATAAACAGACCGGTTTCGGCTATGTGCCATCTTCAGTATTCTATTGAATACTAAATACATATTTATTTCAAAATTTTCTTATTTTTATCTCAGAAATGAAGCTCAAGAACATAAGTTCCTTCACCAGGACCAGCGGGTGTTTCACTCGCTGACTACCCAAATGTCATTTTAATTCATAAACGACCCTTCCTGCACGAAATGCCGTACGCCTAACCCATCCCTCTCTTAATCACACCATCTCCTAATCTCTTTATACAACCTCTCTTTTCACTCTATATACTATTCTGTTCACCTTTTTCTTTACAGGTATCACAAAGGGGATCATCATTATTGGATCGAAGAATTTAATAAAAAATATTTTCTTTTTTTTTTGTATACTCAATGGTTTCGGAATTATTCAGATCGCAATGATGAAATATATATTTTTTTCTCTGTGGCTGAATAATTCCGAAACTATTAAAAATATGCATACAAAAAATTAAAACGGCTTAAGGTAATTTTGTTTCAAGTTTTCTCGTGGTTTTTGTAATAAAATTGGACAACGCTTCCCTCTTCGAAAATTCCAAATTTTAAGAGAAAAAATTAAAAAAAAAGTTCATCGAATTTAAAATTTCGACTGTTTTTTTAGTTAAGGGACCAAAGCACATTAAAACAATATAGTGGTACTCCTTGGCTTTTTTCTTGCTGCGTATTGTAGAAAATACCTTTTTTTTTCTTATTAAATAGTAAAGAAAATATTAAGTTTTCAATAAAAATAATATTTAGTCTAGTCTTTTCAAAATATCGCTTTCGTTTCTTTTTTCCCCCAGGTCCTGCCAATACTGCTTACGACACTTCGTGAAAGTTTTCATTTGCATTCTGACAGATAAGTCGAAAAGGTTTTGCTTTTATAGACATAACTTGTATAGACATACTTGCATCTATAAAAAATTATATACAAGATGTAATATGACTAATGACGTCAACTTATCTCGTTTTTCAAAAGAATGTCAGTTATATCGGTTAGTTAAAATAGCAACGATATTTGCCATATTATTATTTTTAGATATTCTTATTGCTTGTATTTGCGTAAAAACTAGATCACTTGACTTATTTTTATTTTAATAAAACATTCAATTCTATGTTAAAAATCAAAAACCACAGTGCTGCGGTAGCAATAAAAATATTAAAAACAGGAAAACTTGATATTTATGTAATCTCTTTAGTTATTCATAATTCAATCTCATAATTTATATTGACATAGCATCATATGACATTGTTTAAGGTTGTTTCCGGAAGGTTTAAAGGCTCACAATGATAAATGTATGTGCCGTCCCAAGATTATTTAGCGAGTTATTTGATAAGTTTTGTAACACACTGTCGTACAGGATGTTTGCGGTGAATTCGGTAAAGTTTTTCATCTGCCAACGAAGGTGCCCGACCGAAGCCGATAGACTGAGGGTGTTCGACCGAATCCGATAGACTGAAGGTGTCCGACCGAAGCTGATAGGTTACGCTGCCCGGCGAAAGCCAACAGATTGAAGGTGGCCGGCCGAATGTGACCAGAAGGAGATGGCATTCTGAAGACGACTGACCCATGCCAACAGGGTGTAGACCGACGGCGGCAGGAGCTTCGTTACTACGCGGTGTCCCATGACAATGTGCGTTCTTGTTCTATTGACATTTATTTGGATTACTTTTATTTTGATTTCATTCAATTTAAGATTATTCATTATCAGTTATTTATTCACACAATTCAGATCATGCGTCAATTTCTCTTTACATGGCTTATCAGAGCCAGCTTCGATGTATACTAGACGTGTTCGCAAGACGTTCAAAAGTGTACATTATTGAATTTTTTTCAAGCGCGAATGTTGATTGTTGTTGTAATTATAATTGAACATAAAGCAAATATAGAGAACAAAGAAACAACAATCCATTAATTCATCGTACAAAAGTTGACTTTTTACAATTTTTGCAAATAGGAAAAATGAAATAGCATAGTCGTATAGAGCTTAAAAAAAATAAGAAGATCGATGGTAATTCTTATTTCGTAAGTGCAAAAAAGTTTCCGCACCAAACGCAATTACTTTTTCATCAGAAACGTTCTCAAATATACCGAAGTTTTTTGCACATTCTTCCTCATATAACTATAATTGGTACAAGTGCTAACTGCAATAATGTTCGTAACCCATTTCTTGAGCTTAGGAAAGTATCTCAGCCGTATGCAAACGAAATTATGGAAGAGATTTTGTAAATAATCATCACATACCTAATTTCATATATAAATTTAAGACATATATTTTAATATAAAAATATGCCTTAGATATTGATTTCAGAACAAATATTTTTTGATGAAAAATAAATATTTTGTTGAAATTTGAATTTTTCGCAAAATATGACACAGAAATATGCATTTATAACAAAAATATGTAAAAATATTTATTTTCATCAATATATGCAGATATAAGAAACTTCATTATTTCGTAAAATTATTTTGGTTTTTCCATAATCCGGCTTAAGTGGAAAAACATGCATTTGCATATGTAAAAATATGCATTTAAAATATGCAAAAAATGCACTAATAAATCGAAGCCATTTTAAGCAAATTCATTATTTTGTAAAGATATTTCGTTTTAGCCTTAATCCGGCTTAAGGGAAGAAACATGCATTTGCATGAAACCCCTGTCCCTGTTAATATAGAAAGACCCTAACTCGTTTTTTAAATCGTTTTTATTTTTAATTTTTCGATGGTTTAGAGGGTTATTCATCGAAAAATGCAGAAAACTCCATTTGAAAGAGAAATCGAGTTAGGCCGTTTCTATATTAAGGTATCAATATGAATGTACACATGTACATTATCGCGTCCGGAAAAAATTATTTTTGGTTTTTCATAACGCAAGACCCCTCAAAATTTGCGTAATTGATCACAGATTACGAAAAAATTAAAAAAATGTCGGGTGAATTCGTAGATGCAGTGAATTAGTGCAGCTGCTCTACAAACTATTGCAACAGTAATAAAAATGCTGCTGTACTTGCACCAATCTGCGGTAGCACTGTCAAATATTTGCGTAAAGAAACTTTTGACGAAGAAAAGTATTGTTAAGTGATGGTTTTCGAACACAGAACTTTGATTATTGCACAATTACTGAATTTACGAACGTACCCGTCATCTTAAGGATGCTTCCAATCTTCAAAGTGTACTACCAATCTTTAAAGAATATTTACTGAAACACGCAATTAATGTTAATTAATTTTATAATGTGGTAGCAGGGTCCAATTCAATTAGCCTTGTGATGTAGAATGTATGTCAAACTTCATATTTTATAAGGAGTTTGACATCCACCGTAAATAAAAAATGCTTGTTGCGCGAATGTCAAGAAATAAAAAAAGAAAAAGAAAAAATTTAAATCTGCGCACTAGGCTTCCCCTTATAGGTGTGTATCAAATTTGTTCGTATCTTGATTGTAAATTCTTCTGGAAAATTCTTTTTAGTAAAAAAAACTGTGGTGATTGCGTAACGGGTCAATAACTTGATCCTAATTTTGGTCTCGGTACTTTTAACGGCCGAAATTTTTGGATAGGAACTTTGCCTTATTTCAAAGCTATGTTTTTATGTGGATAGTATTTGAATGAATTGCTAACTCTTTTTTTAAGCAAATAAAAATCAAAGCTTTTGTATTATAATTTTCGCAGAAAAAAAAATCGGTTGACCGGGTTTTTCTGAATTTTCAAAATCGTAACCGGTGTTTTTAAAATTTCAACTATTCGAAAACCGGTTTATGGAAAATGTCGAATAATCGATCACCCTACTATGTAAGTATGTGTGTCAAAAGCCATTAGTGTCGTAATTGGAAATTGCTATATAAAAGGACTCCAAGTCGCATGATTTAATGACGAATAAGTACCTAAAAATAGTAAACTTTATCATTAATGTCTATAGACTTACTCTGATACATAGATATCGTCATATAAAATGCAAAAGAGCCAATCGACTTTTTTTAAATTGTTCAGAAGACATACGGAATTTAGACGATGAATTTTTAGCTTGTTTTTTGAAGTTTATGGTCAAACGGTGTATAAGGGCGTTTAGCGAAAGAGAAGAAAGAGAAGAAATTTACTTTCTTATGCAATATCTTTTGAAGTTGTCACTTGGTTAACAGTATTTTTACCCCGTTCAACCATCAACTCTAAAAAAATCAAGCTAAAAAGTCTTCGTCTAAATCCCGTATTAATAGAAAGCATTGTTATTATAAACATGGTTTTTCAGCATAGTATCATTAATTCAGACTTTCTTAATGATACTACCTAGAAAAATCGTTTTTATGAACACAATAATTTGATTTTTATTAATTTGTTTTATCTCTTGAAAATTGCTTAAACATGTAGATAGGCGCTTTTGCATTTTATATGACGATTTGTACATACATACATATGTACTTGGTTTTTTTAAACAAAAACAAACTGAAAATATTATGAGTCATATGTATCTGCAATTAACACGGTACCAACTACATACCTACATACACTAGGCATATTACCATTTAACAAAAAAATAAGATAAAAACCACAAATACATAAAAATTATAAGAATCTTTGTAAAATAATGAATTAAATTGTTTTTACGAAGTACGAACAGCTGTCTTAAATCCACAAACATCCGCTAGTTGGCATCCAATGGGATACAATTTATTATAAAAGAAAACACAACCACCGACGTACTTACGGATGGATATAACAGCATTTATACAACGTACATACTTAGGTATATGCACATATGTTTGTAGATTTGTGTTTGAATTTGTATCCTGTTTTTTCTACATTTTCATCATCTAGATGTTCATTTTCTTTTAATTTGTTTAATGTCACAGTCTACAAAGATAATTTTAAATGGTTGAAGGTGCCAGCAAACAGCCACCACCCATAAATTTGTATGCATTAAGCCTCCCCCTTTTATCCAAAAGAGCCGGCTTTTCCAATATGTACATTATATTTTCTACAGTCATTCAAACAACTATAAATGTTCAATTTTCGATTCCATACACAAATAAGTATATATCCATTTCTCAAATGCACCATTTCTTGTTGATTTTGATCGTTTATGAAAAAATTTTGATATAACTTACCTTAACTTTAGGTGCTGTAATACGCGTTCTCTTCCTGTAGTATAATTTGCGATAAATCCAAAATATTTATTAGATCGGAACAAATAGTATATATAACGAACGACTCGTCGAACACAAAACCAACAACTGTGCAAAAAAGATAATTAAGCTTCTTCTTATTATTCAGAAAATTCAGCAAAGGTAATGCCAAGTTATGGAATATTGTATTGACAAGCTTACCAGATAGTTGCCATTAGAAATTTAGTCTGGCACTCCCATTAGCTTTTACTGACGTGTGTATTTTTCTCAGCTGTCAACTTGTTGACATTTATCGAATAAAAAACATGACGCAGCCGGGAAACGAGAGAAAAGGTATTGGTAAAAAAAGGGTTCTAAATGAAATATTTGGTGTTTGAATCTTTTGATACATAAAATTGATAAGAAAGTATAAATGAAAATATATCATAAAATAGATGTCGGTTCTAAAGGTCAATAAAACAATAGACAAGTAATGTGATATTATTAAAATCCCAATAATATTGAACTCATTTTATTTTACATCTTTTCAAAGGTTAGATAAACAACGCCTGGAATGCTATTGAGTTTTAATTTATTACATTAACATTCCCACAAATTTTGTGAAGAGCAAGTCTATGCACATGGATAGGTTTACGGCTTGCATTTACAAATACCTTTGGCAGTTGCTGCATTACCTTGTATCACTGTATGAGTTTTGCTTGTGGCTGCGTTTACGTATAATTGCTTTTACTTTGTGGTCATATGATCTTTGCCGTACAGCAACAGAACGAGAAGAAAATGATTATGACTTTCTACAGCAATGTAAGAAACATTTAAACAAAATACCCAAACACTTAAACCTTATTATTGGTCCAGAGAACACTCAAGTAAATGATGAACTTTTAACGCGAATATTTTCCTATGCCCTACACATGCAAATAAATTGCATCAGCTATTATGATACTCGCTACACGAGCACATTAAGCTCTTCAAAATCGTGTTTAACTGATTTGGAGAAACTTAATTGTCCCAAAGGATGGAAAAGAAAAAATATAGATGCACATCATTCTGTATGGTTTATTTGTAAAGACGAAACATTGAATGGTACTAAACATAACATGAATGGTGTAAATGGAACGAGCAGGACATCTAAGTCAACAAATAGTAATGGTACATCGTCACCATTAGAAACGGAAAATACTTGCTTAGAGGTAATATATGCACATATATAATTCACGTTTAGAGAAAGTTCTTATTCAAAATATGTAGATGTTTTTAGAACTATCAGCTTATCATTTTTGAGGACATTTTTAATTTTTTTTTAAATATCTCAAAATTGACTAAGGGCCTGCCGAACGATGTATTTATATTGAAAACAATAATAAAAATTTTAAATTTGTTTTCAACATAAATAAGAGAACGACATCAACTTGCCGACATCGTGGGATATGCCCCAAATCTATTTTATTTTTTGCATTGAGAATGGTTTCTTTAAGGTACATGAGATTTAATTGCCTTAGAAACTTGTCTCATTTACAAAAAATTGTTAAGAAACATGTTTGTATGTAAATTACCAACTGCATTTAAACCAGTGCTGGCCATCGAGAGAAATAAATTTTTAATTTAGAAGTAGTGTTTATGACACTAACACATATGTAAGTAGTATTGCTCTGTGTGCCTAAAAAAACGAACAATGTAAACAAAACAACAAGCTTTCGTACAACTGAATGAAGTTGTTGTTAATTTTTCACTCTTTGGTGAGTACTTTTGTTTTTATTCGGCTGTATACATATACGAGCCGAATAATGTTCGGCACACTGGTGCCAGTATGAACGACTATGCTTTCAACAAATATTTATAAACAATAATGCTCTAAATAGGCCTAACGATATATGCATTATGAATGAATGAAAAAAATGAATAAATAAATAAATACATATGGCCAACTCACATCCTATTGTAGGACTTGCAGGTTATAAAAAATTGTCTATGTAAAAATTTTTTAGATACATGTTCCTGTGGAAATTAAAAAAACAACGTTTATACAACATACAACTCCGTAAGACATGCTGTAAAATGTTCAATAGTTTTTATCAATGATGTTATTTACTTACATGAAAAGTAGTTTTAGGAGAAATTAAAAAATGTTTCATTCTTTTTAGATCTACGAAATACAACCAAAAAATAATCGCGCGCTGTTAGCCCGAATATGCCAAGATCTCTTCAAGCAAAAACACACGACAGAAATTCAAAATCTTTTGGAAAAAAGAACTTTACTAACAGAGCACTTAAGCATGGAGCTATCGTATCATTTGGGAAATTTAACAGAACCTGAGTTAAGTATTATATTTAATGACGATTTTTGTACATTTGGTATGCTACCATGGCATACACGTTTCACTGAATTTCATCAACATGTCAGTGGTCAACATTTCGATGTTAAAACCTTCGCTCATATATTATACAAATACTCTCGGTGTGAACAAAGATGGGGTAAATAGTTTTCCTTACACGTATGTATATTATCTTCCTCGGCTATAAAATAACTCTGGGTGAGCATGAGTCAGATTTTAAGGCTTTAATAATTTTTTGAAACTGTTTTACATAAAAATAATATATGTAAGTATGTATGTATGCTATAAGAAAGACTTACACTAAATGCAGTAATATTAAATGGATATTTAAGTTAGAAAAGTGTAACAAATTAATAATAACAACATTAATTAAAATGTTGTTCAAACAATTTCGTAAAATAAATTATTAAATTAATTGTTAAGATAAATAATATTGATAACAAGATTCAAATCTTTTGAATGTGTTGTGCATTTTAATATGAAATGATTAATTTGCGGCAGCTGAAAGAGTTGGATATATAATATACGCTAGCTAATGCCGAAGGAATCTTGGTAAGCTACAAATAATAAACTAACGTTCGTAACGTTATAGTCAGAACGCACTTGACATGATCAATATTCCAATTAACAACGGAAAATCAACATCAATTTCGTTGTTTTCGGAAGCCACTACGCTTCTATCGTCATTGCTCATGGATATCTTGCAATTCTCATACATACCTACAAACTTTCTGCTAAGTTTGAATACGAGAATTAATCTATACTAAATTGATATTTACCATAACAATACCCAATGTTGCCGCTGGTTTATTTTCCTTCAGGCCCAATTTTCTAATTTTTGGTACTAAAGTTAAACTTTTTTTTATTTTCATGCTTAAGTAAAATTGTGAATATGTGTAAAGTTCAAGCCATTAGCTAATTATATATTTTAATGTGATTAATTCAAAAGTAATTTGCTTTTTAATTCAAAGTTATTATGTGTATGCGGTACGGTTAACCACTTCGACCACTTCTCAACCGATTTGGGAGTAACCACCGGAATTGAAGGGCGGATCCAGCCTTCATCTCAAGGCGGGGTGTCACACAGTGGAAATTCAGTCGCATACTGGGTGCTATTTGTAGTGAATCTTCTCGAATTAGTTTAAAAATAATCTTTTACACTTTTTTGATTTGATTTGATATTTTTTATTTGGCCTGGAAATTTCCATATCGCCATGACTAATTACGGCTTTCTCCTAAGGAGCCTCCTCCAAGAAACTCGCGTCGATCTGCACCGATGTACAGAAAGCCGGAATCCTCAAAATCCTCTCCTGTTTTGTTCAAATGAGTTTTGTTTGGTATTCCACCACGATGTCAAAGTACGCTTTCTTAGAAAGCTAGGTTAGGTTATCAAAATAAGTTTTTGCTTGCGGTTAGCAACCAACGACACGAAACAGCAACTCGGCACCGTTAACTGCCACCAACTTGCTAATCACATGCGGGGGGTGAGACGTAAAACTCTCGAAGGCCAATAAACGAACAGTGGCCTGGTTGCATTTACGAAGTAATTGCCAACGACGCGTGATGTTAACTCTTGTTAAACTTTTTTACCGATATTTTTAGAATTTATTAAAATAATAAAATTACATATGTGTACACTGTACACAGAGATACCAACTCAAATCAACAAAAATTAATGCATTTTTGGGACTACCCATCTCGGATAATAATAAAATTAGGTACATCTGTTACTTTTTGTATTAACATGAAGGGCACACAATTTTATTTCTCTAGCTGACCTGATCCGGACAAATGATGTCATTATTTTTAAATTTTTTTTTAAAAAGTGGAATTAACTTACATATCTCACTTGTTTAACAATAGTTAATAACTCAACTTTTAAAAGTTTTCAGTATCGACAAAAAACTATTTATAATAGTTGGCCAATTCACAACCTGTTGTATGTGTCGTAAATCGTACAAATGTTGTTGGTAATTTCAAAATAAACAATTGTTTAGAAACATGTTTATGTGAAAACTACCAACAACATTTATACGATCTACGACGCATACAACAGGTTGTGAATTGAGCTAGTATTTAAAGCAAATTTCGATTAAATAAATATGTATGGCTTTTTGAGAAAATATGAAAACTATTAAAATCGGGCATGTTCTGTATTTCATGTGGAATTAAAATGTGCGCAATTATCAAAGCATTGTTGTTGTAAATTAATATTTGTTACAACAATGCTTTGATAATTCCACACACTTTAATTCCACATGAAATACAGAACATAGCCGAATATACTAGTTTTCTTTCTTTTTTAATCAGCTGCAGAGAAAATATTAAATTTTGAGTTAAAAACTAAACACACATTCGATAAATTTAGCGAAACAATAACATTTTGAATAGGTCACAACTTTTGAAATAAACATTTTTAATTTTTTTTCCTTTGGCGTAAATAGGATGAACGAAACACATGACAAATTTCATCAAAATCGAAAGGGGTCGTGTCTAACTGTTGGTCAATTTGACATGGAATTATCCATATGTGACTAAACATCATTAAAAAAAATTCTGATTACACCAAAAGACGCGCCTTAAAATTCTGCATTTATAAATACTGCTATTTGTAAAATTGTGTTAACTCGACTTAAGTGCTTTTGTCAAAAGTCCACAGAATTTATTTTACGAAAAAGGTCACAACCCCTTTTTTACAGTTAGTACATCTGAATCAATAATGGTGATATTCAGTAGAAAGTGATCAAATGAAATTTTTGAGTTAATACAGTATATCAGCATTTATTCGGGAGAAAGCGAAATTCTCGAAAAACTCGATGTAGTATAAAAAAGCCGAAAAGAAGCTTGAAAAACCCGATGTAGTATAAAGAAGCCGAACCTTTGAGTTGGTGAGGAATGTTGCCTATAAGTGTTATCATCTACTAATTATCTATTAAAAAATTGTTGTTTCTTTGTTGTATTAAATTTTAATAGTCTACAAATTTTTGGATGAAGAATGAGGATTTTCCCATTTTATTTCCACTAAAAAACTCAAGTGGTACAATTAATGTTGTAAAAACTGCAGAGTTACTTGCAGCTGAACCACGAAAAGTCTATTTATAAGAACTGTGTCGGAGCATTCATCAAAACCGTATGTTTTGATAGAGTATAAAATTCTGAGGTTGCGGACTTGTTTACAACATAAATTAGAGCAGTCTTTTAGTTAACCCTAGAATGGTAAACATCACCTGTGAGGCGAAGACAACTTTTCTTTTTACGATATATCTTGATCGCTCCTTGGTATCAAAGCGTGTGCTCGTGCCAACTCAGTTGAGGATTGTACGAATCTGCTCACAGACTCATTTTGTATTGTTGGTGATATACATATAGACACGTACGTGTTTTGTACTATTCGTTTGTGTAATTATTTAATTTTTTAGCTACAAATTAGAGTTTGCGTATAACTTTTATGGTTTTTTTGAGATGATTACTTCTAACGCGCAGATACTAAACTGGCTGTACTAGATATCGCCAGATGGAAGTGAACTTGATGCGATTGATCATGCTACTAGCGATGATACAGATTAACCAAGAAAAAAAAGCAAAAGATCAAAATGCGATTGCTGTACCCAGAAATTGAACCCTGTAAGCATATATTTCGTCGCAAACTGCTAGAAAACTTACTGCTTAGAGCACATATCACCAAACTTTTCGCAATGAAGTCATAAGCTTAATATTACATTTTAATGTGTTAATTAGATCTAAGGTCTATAAGATACAAACCCTTTTTTATTTCGTGAGGAGCTTTTTTTATGTTTTGTAAAATGAAGATACTTGATAACAATAGTTAAAATAGCATACATTGAGAGAAATGTAAAACAAAGTACACTCTAATTTTGTTAAGTGAATGATTTGCAGAGATTTTATACTTTATGAGAGACTCAATTTCTAAGCTACTGCTCAGGAAAGTCTCAACTTCTGGTAGATCAAATCTAAAATATAGCCGAATTTTAGACCTTTTTTAAAACAATCATAAAAAATATTAGCTCACCCATTTTTTTTATCAGAATCTCACTTTTGTACGCTTATAACCGAAATTTAAGAATTAGTTTAGCGGATGCTTAGCTACAAGATTGACATGTATAAATAAGCGGTATCACCAAGTCTGAATTAGCTATTGGCAAAAAACTGATGAAACTTTTTTTTTGAGGGACCACTGATTTTCAGAAACTTTGGAGGCCCATAAAAAATTGGTCACCAAATCCGCCAAACTGAGTATAGGGTTTTACTACCCTTTGATAGTAGAATCGAACATTTAGTATCAAATCCGTGTGTTTTTTGCACTGTTGCACTGTGTTTTTATCACATCTGAATATATATAATTGCAGAAAATTAAAACAAGTTTCACTTTTATTCTTTTATTTATTATTATGTTTTTGGTACATATTTTGGTAAATTTAAACTTTTATAAATAAAATACATATAAAGCAATTGTATTAAAACATAGTATTTTGATATTAAATGAATTCATGAAGTGTACTAACAGTTGTATGGGCTGTATGTGCTAAAACTCTACAATAGGTATAAAAATGTTGCTGATGTATTAAGAGTAGTTTTACAAAGTTTACTAAATACATCCGATACAACAGTTAGTAAGCATCAGGCCCAGATGCAGCTTGAGCTTTGGAAGGGTGACTTTTAGTTGAAATATACTCTTTTGCTAAATTTCATTTAGAAACTCAATAGAAATGAGGTATTTTATTCGTGATTTTACATCCCATTTTCCTCCCCCTGTATCCGCGCCTGGTAAGTATAATAGACACTTGTGAATTCCTTCATTGTATATCCAAACTTTAATGAGCTCATACGTACAAAGCATTAAATTAATTAAGCAAAACAATAGTAAAACTTAAAAACTATTAAGGCAAATATTATGGTTTTTTTTATCCTTTTAATTACTTTTTTGATAACACTATTGCATACACAAGTATTGTGAAGTTCGTTAAATTTAAATATAAGTATGTATCCATGTATGCATTTATAAATTAAAGTTTTTATTTGCTTCAATTAAAGCAATTCAATACGATTTATGTTAATATATTGCGTTTAGATAACAATTTCAACTCTGTCTCATATTTCTCTAAATTTGGTTGTTCTGCAGCAATTTGTGGCATTTTATTTTGAATTTCTTCAAATGTTTTATGCAACTCTGACAGTGATTCTCCTAAACCCTTTTTTATATTACTAAATTCTTGTGATATTAGCGATAATTTCCCTAAAAGATAATTCAGGTTTGAGTCCATATCTAGCATACGATCTTTAATGTCTGTCACTTTGAGACCCATGATATTGACACTGTCAAAAGTGCTGTTGACAGCTAATTCATTGCGTGCATCAACCGACTTGAGCAACTCCTTTGTATCACCAAGCTCTTCATGCATAATTGATATTTGATGCCATACTTGTGTGATTTCCGATTCAATTAGAGCTGAGAAATTCTGCATTGTGTCAATTTGATTATTCATCATCATTTCGTCAACATTATCGAAACGTTCTTTCATGACTTCAAATAATTCATCCCTTTGTTTTGCCAAGTTGTCCGTTATTTTTTGCACAATTTGTACTGTTCCAAATTCAACTTTACGTTGCGTATCCAGTACATATTCGGAATTAGTCATAAGGATGTTATTGAATTTATTAAATATTTCCAAGCCTTCATTGAATTTAGTGTAGCTGTTATTCATTTCAGTATAGAATTTGTCTAACACTTCAGCCGAATCAATGACATTCTTTTTAACTTCAGCCACATTTGTGAGCATATTTGAACCCTGGCTTTCAATAGCACTGTAAGTTTTGAGAGCAGCTGAAAAGTGAATGTTAAAGAATGCGCTGATTAGCATTATTAAATAATTGTACAATTTACCATGTGCACGCTAGTTCCACAACATCAAAGTTGCATGCATACATTGAACTATTTTATGCAGGTAATTAATATTTTTATTACTTAAGAAATAATCTATTAATTTGACATTCATTATAAATCTTTTTTGTAATCAATTAAAAATTGCTTATGCGATTAATGACTGTGTACAATAAGGCGGGTCGAAAAAAAATGTTGCACCAGTGACCATAGCTGTAAAAAATTGCAATCAATTTTGATTGCAATCAAAATGACTTCAACCAAATTGATTTCAAAATGATTTCAGATTTCAAACTGAAATCATGTCAAGATTGCAGTCTTTTGTCATTGCAATCATTTTGAAATAATTTTTTAAATCATTGATTGCAATCAAATTTTGTTGAAATCATTTGATTTCAATCAATTTCCCTGAAATCACTACTATAGTGTAAATTCAACAAAATTGTATAAAAAACATACCAAAACGTAGGTTAGTTAGCCATTACATGCAGTTTTTTTAATTATCATATTAAGCTTTATTTCTAGAAAAATGAGTATCATTTGAAGAGAACGATGATTTTGCTGATTTAATTTTGATTGCAATCAAATTTGATTGCAATTAATTAAAATAGAAATTAATTTTAAAAAAATTGATTGCAATCATTTTTATTGAAATGATTTCATGATTTCAAATTGAAATCATGAAATCAAATTTACGATTTTGATTACAATCAAAAACTAGCAATCATTAACATGAAATCATGTGATTGCAATCTTTCACAGCTCTGCCAGTCACACCACAGAATGAAAGATATGTCAATGACATTTCCAAAAAAATAAAAAATAAATTTTTGCCACGCACTTTTTATTTTTTTTATATAGGGCCGTCATTTAAAGTCCGATCTCATATCGCATGTTGTTCTTTATGGCTTGACTGTGGCTCAATTTTTTCCTCGGTTGGCTTCTTAATCCGACATCAAATACTGGGCGCCACTTATGCCAATTCGGATCCTTTCCTCCTAATTCAATTTTTTTAACATGACAAGAAAGTCCCTCTAAAGGTTTGTGTATCTGGCTTTTATTATACTCACTTTTATGTCATGCCTTAAAACTATACCTCGTTTTTTCCACATACAAATTACTTTACACTGGGTAGATCCCAATACAAAACAGTAAAAAATTGCACCAGTGGCCCCCTAGAATAAAAGGTATATCAATGACTTCTGTAAAGCTGTAAAATGTTGTTTGCCACGCCCCAAAATACACCACTTTATATTTTAATATTGTATATATTGCGCCACCATTTAAAGTCCGACCTCATTATATCGCATATCGTTGTTTATGGCTTAAGATTAGCTTAAATTTCCCTCCAGCTGGCTTGAATCCGACATTAAATTCCGGGCGCCACTAATGCCATTTCGGCTCCCTCCATCCTAATGTCCAAAAGCCCTTCCAAAACTTTATATGTTGTGCAAAAAATTGGACATTAGGAGGGGAGGACTAGAAATGGCATAAGTGGCGCACAATATTTGATGTCGGATTCAAAAGTGACCAAATGCAAAAATTATGATATATTCAAGCTATGAACAACGACATGCGATATGATGAGATCGGACTTTAAATGGCGATGCAATATATAAAAAATAAAAAGTGCTGTATTTTGGGGCGTGGAACAAAATTGTTTACAGTTCTAGAAACTTCATTGATATATCTTTCACTCTAGGGGGTGACTGGTGCAATTTTTTTTATTTTTTTTATTGGGATCTATCCAATCTAAAGTAATTTGTATGTCAAAAAGAAAAAAGAGGCGTAATTTTGGGGCGTGGCATAAAAGTAGTATATTAAAAGCTAGACATAGTAAGTTTTAACTCTACTTTCTTTTCACGTGAAAGAAATCGGACTTTATAAGGGAAGGATCCGAGATGGCATAAGTGGCGCCCAGAACTAGGTGTCGGATTAAAAAGTCACTAGAACCAAAAATGCCATATTCAAGCCATATAGCTCCGCTATATATAAAAAACAAAAAGTGCTGTACTTTGGGGCGTGGCAAAAAAAAAACTTCATTGACATATCCTTCGTTGTAGGGGGCGACCGGTACAACTTTTATTTTTTGTATGGATGTCGACCCGCTTTAGTGTACGATATAAAAAAATATAGCAATGTTCGGATTCCGGCAGAGGCGATAGAAGAAATATATGTATGTATATGTATCGCCCTTTTGAAAGTTTACATCTAGCCTTTATTTTCGGCGGAGTTAAAGTACATACTTAGGTAAACTACGTCTTGTAATTCTTACGTTTTAGATAAGTACGAAATTAACTCTTAAACACATTTCAACTTTTGACTTATTTCTGGCGTTCAAGTTGAATTTTGAGTATAGCTGTACAATTTAGCCAGCCAAGCCGGATAAAAAAGCTAGCTAAATATATTACCTGATTAACCGGCTTAACTGAGCTAGACGTCTCAACCGGCTTAGCTGGTTTATTCGGTTTACGCCCCTTTTCACAATGTATGATTAAGAATTAACGTCGACTTTAACGGCAAGTTTCCGTTTAAGTCCATGTTAACTCTTAATCGTACATTGTGAAAAGGGCCGTTAAACTGCTAAATTGGCTAACGGCTACACCAGTTAAACGGCTAATTTTGTATGTACAGATTGAAGAAAAATGAACCAAAGCAACGCTGATGCTGAATAAAAATGTTGGTATTGATTCAAGACAAATTATGCCAGTCCCCGCATCAAGTCCACCACCAGAAAGAGCTTTTTATACTCTCAGAAATATTATTAGCCCTAAAAGAACTGCTCACTACCAGAAAAATCCCGCTATGTTGCTCTGTAAAGGGATTTCTCCCTTTTTCAAGAAAGGTACAAAAAATATCCATACAGCGAAAAGTTAGTGGGTTAAAATGTTCCACAAAATGTCATACCTAAAATGTAAGGATTAGAAGATTTCGTATACTGATTCAGTACAAAGAAACAAGTCGAGGCAACATTATCAGCGGCGTCGACACGAAATCGACAAACTTGTTTCTCTGATTCACTATAACTCCCTCTAAAATATAGGTCAGGCGTAAACTTTCACAACGCTGATATACGTACATTTTTTGGTCCCTGTACCAGATTTTGATTTTATTGTACAGCGTAATAAAAAAATTAAATCAACGTTTAGAGGTTTATGTGTTCTTAAAGGCACGCCACAGGGAGGAATGTTATCACCTCTACTGTGACTGCTAGCAATGAACGTAATTCTTTGGCGTTTTTATAGGGGCGGCCGGAAGATAGTCGCTTATGTAGATGACGAGGTGATACTGACAGCGGCAAAGTTTCTTCCCTCTATCAGTGAAGTCATGCAATCGGCGCTTAGCGAACTGTCCTCCTGGGCTAGCAGCAAGGGACTGGGGCTCAACCCAGAGAACAACGGAGCTAGTTCTCTTTACCAGGAGGTACAAAATAGATAGCTTTGAGCCACCTAGAATTGGAGTTGAGGCTAGCAGAGGATACTAAATACTTGCGGAAAGAACACACAGGAAAGGCTTAACGAAGGGCTCAATGCCTACTACGCGTGCAGGAGCTCCATTGGAAGAAACTAGTGCCTGCAACAGAAAGAGGTAAACTAGATTTTCAGGCCGGTTCTGTCATATGGATGTGGGTTATGGTGGGAGGCATTGAGGAAGGTGAATCGTAGGAAATTACTTGCCTGGATCCAGAGGTGTGCATCGTTGGGAATTACAGGTGCCCTAAGGCTCACCCCTCAGGCTTCTATACATCCGATGGAGGATTTTGTGGTGGGAACTGCGGTATGGAGTTTGTTTGGGCTTTAGGTGGCAGGTTTGGTGTAACAAGATTAACAGGGATCTTAAATGAGATTAGTTTTAATGGGCATGTCTCCATAACCCCTGGGCTCACGGACTCCAAGATCCTTGAAATTGATTTTAGTAGGACATCCTGAATAGTCATTCCAGATAGGGACTTTTTTGTTCAATATGATAAGCTGCAAGAGGGTTGTGCGGTCCTTACAGACGGGTCAGAAACGGGAATAGGCACGCGCTGGGGTGTTTATTTCAGATTCTCGAATGAATGTTGCATTTACCAGGCAAAGATCCTAGCGATCCTAAAGGCCATGGAATTGGTGGCCAAACACGTGACTGAAGGCAAGGAGATAACCTTCTACGTTGACAGCCAGGGCGCTAAAGGCTTTGAAAGGATACGGTTTCAAATCGAAACTAGTTAGCGGCTGTAGGATAGCCCTCAGCGTGCTTGTGGACAAATATAGTGTCAGACTATGTTGGGTACCAGGTTACTGTAACGTTTAGGGAAATGAAATCCCCGACGAAGTGGCAAGAATAGGTTCGATGTTCGATAAGGCAGTCAGAGATTAAAATTGCCGATTGCTCACTGCACAAGGGAACCCAGTAAATGGGTTTTGGATACAACCAACCAATCGTTGTTGGTGGAGCAGGCAGGACTCTGAAGTCTCGAGAGATTTGTGCTCAAACCTTGACTTGGGAAGATTCGAACTATGTAGAACTAGGTATGAATAGGAAGGAAGCCTTGATAGGAGAGTTGACTGGTCATTGCTCGAGCAGGGCGAGAACCATCATTGGAAAACTGGCACCACCGATTTTTGTAGGTTATGCGAGGATGTACAGGAGCCAGAAACTATTGACCATATTACATGCCATTGCCTGAGATTGCAACGCCATAAGCTTAAATGGTTGGGCAGACGTTTCCCTGATAGGATTAGTAATATCGTGTGAAGTTCCAACTTGAGGAGCGCCTTAATGAGAGTCAATAAGGTTCCTGGACACAAGGGGAGTTTATTTTTAAGTACATGCGTATTTAATTGGGTCTCTCTGTGGAAGCGTGTTTCACACTACCCTTGCTAAACTAACCTGTTCTTAAAAAATATAAATGAAAATGTTTGTTTGTTATTTACTCACCCGCGTCAGAGGTTTCTAAAATTTCGGCTTTAACATGTTCCAATGCATTAAGGGTCTTATTATTTAAATCTTGTATAAAATCTTTATCAGCTGGCAAGAGGCCGATTTCTGACTGTGGAATTTCCTTGAGTTGAGCCAAACCCGTATTAACTTCTTCAAACATTTTAATAACTTTATTTTCAAACATCGTATTATTTGGCTGTACAATAACTGGTGGTGGAGATAGAGTTGGTGCTGGCGTTGTCATACTGTAACTAACCAAACGTTCTTCGATGTTCTTCAACTTTTCTTGAGTAGCTGGACTTGTCTTGAACGCAACTTCAGTATGCTCTAGCATGTTGTGTGAAACATCTAATAACTTGTCAACATTTTGAGATAGAGTTTTTATGTGTGTTATGAGTTTCTTGTTTATTTCTTCTTGGTCCTTAACAAAAGTAGGTGGTATTGCAAGCTCTGCTGGCTTAGCTGCAGACAATAGAGCAGCAGTACCCGGTGCTACTGGTGGCCGTTTATAACATTCGTCATTGTCTTGCATCCATTTAAAGATACGTTCTAAAACTTCTCCTAGCTTTTCAGTCTGCATATTGTATTTTTCTTCTTGCTATGAAAAATAAGAAATTTATGTATTATATTCCTGCATAAAAGCGTTCGAATGATATGCAATTGAACTTCTCTAACATACATACTTTATGACTCGTATATTGGGGCATATTCATAGTAACACTTTTAATTCAAAACTTAAATTTAGGTAACAACTTCAAACTCACTTCTATGCATAGTGATTTTCTTGACAGTTGTTAAGTAGTTTCGACTTAGTTCTATGATATAAGAAAATGGTCCTGCTAGATATGAATAAAAAGAAACATCGATATATCTTTGCGCGATGGGCAAGAGTTATAGTTTTCTATGAGAAAATCAAAATTTTTAACTAAAAGCCACTATGAGTATGCGCCATTGTCTTGAAAAAAAATGTTTTCGAAATGTTTCCCAAATTTAATGAATCAGAGTTCATGATATACTAATTTTTAATATATACCGCTATTAACATGGTTTCTATTTGACTGACACGCTCGTCTAAACGTGAGAAGATGCCATTTATAGGTTCCAGGTTCTTTTGACCCTTTTGCAAAGCCATCATTCCCTTCTTCATCAGTTCACCCAAGGCTCGTTCGCGATGTTCATGTCTTTCCAATTTATTATCTAATTGATTGTAGGAATAAATTAGAGATTGCAGGGTTCCTCGGATATCACCAAGACTAGAATTAAAGAATTTTTTGTTTAGTAGCAATAATTTTTTTATTAGTACAGATTATGCACTGAGTTCCAAAACTCTTTCAATGGAATTTGAAATCTATGGAAGGAAGCAATATTCATCCGTATTATGTTTGAATGTATATCGAAGTCGAATTTGTAACTACGACAAATTGTCATAGAATAAAGAAAACTTGTAAAACTTTTCTTTATTCTAGGACAATTTGTCGTAGTCACAAATTCGACTTCGACATACATAATACGGGTGATTGTTTCTCACTTGGCAATGCCGGGAAAGAGTTTTGGAGCTCACTCCAACTGTCAATACATATAATTTATAAAGAGCAAGTAATAGCTTTTGTATGTTTTTCACTTCAAATATTAAAGCAGCGCTGTATTATCCGCTAAAGGTCATTGCCATCATGATTTTTTTTTTTATGTAAATCGAGTTTTGGGATTCAGCGGCTCAAATATATAGAACTCTTATGCCCGTAATTGTATACAAATGTTAATTTACCGCCTGGGTTAAGATATCTAATGGGTAATTTACATCTTAGAGATCTATTGATTGAAACTACGGGTATTGGTCCTTATAATCTTATTTATTTATTTTTAATTTTAGATTCTTGCAGCCTAATGCATAACCTAAATTTGACATGAACTTAGTATGAACTGAGCCTTAACAAGTTTTTCTATAAAATTTGACATTTAAAATCACTCTAGAATATAGTCAAGAGTTGCGACTACAGTCTACAGTGTAACTCTATAAGACCGCTTTAATTTTCACCATTTATGCTAACTTCATGCTAAGTCTTTGTTATGCATACGTCTGTTAATCTGTAAATTATGACAGAAGTCTAAATGCTTGAAGCAGCTATTAAAAAAACACGTGAATTTTCTCCTAACGCTACGTCTTCACGAGCCATCGACTTGAACATGACATGAACATGCCGCCGGCAGAGCAACTGCACAAAATTCATCAACTTCTTTGTAGTGGTGAATACGTACGATGTCCATGTTCTGCCTTATCAATGTATTTGGAGGTAGTGCAATAGAAATGGAATATTTAACAATTTCTTTCTGTCTCTTTTGTTTCTATTAAAAATGGTTGCCTGACGGCGAATCTCATGGCGAACATTGATGCTCAGCCATATGTTCGGCCATTGATGTCAGAGCATGGACGAAACTTGGACGTGAGCAGTCTACATTAGCCATTTGCGATGTCCGACATGATGTTCATGCTAAGTTCATGGCTAATGTAGACCCCCAGTAAAATGTTTCTACCCCTAAACTCTCTTCTTAACGGAAAAAATCACCGAAATGTAGCAGATAATCGCCTATTTTGGCAACACTGCACCGATACCGTTATTGGTTTCGATTGTCAACTTTGATTATAACGGAAACTCAATTTAAATTAAAATTTATGTTTAAAAAAATTAGTTTCCATTTCTAATAAATTGATTCAATTGATTCTCTATTTGTTTTCTGATCAACATTTCAAACATTATGCTTTATGGCAATTTCAAATTAAGATTAATTATGACGAATGGTAAAATGAATAAAACTATTGATTTTAATAAATATGATTTATTCTTTTTATAAATTTTAGAGTAAAATTAAAAGATACACAACAACAATTGCATGCACGTAAGAAGTGCTGGGAAGCAACAATTTATGTAGAATGTACATTCATATCGTCAACTGAAACCCAAAACGCCCTAACTAGCATTTGCATAATTTTACAGGAAAGGCAATAAATATATTAAATGATTTAATCGGCCATATTTTTTTTCATTGTAGATTTTCGTAATAGTATCGCTATTTTTGTTTGGGTAAGTCTGATTTTTATAGTAGCTATGAATCTTAGTGAAATACATTGGAATTTACTAAAAATCCGATTAGAACTTTTTGTTAGATAGGGCTTTTTGCGTTTTATTTAACGATATATATGTACATTCATTACATCATAGCGCCGCCTTGTTTTCTTTTAATGTTCCTCTTCATCTAATAATGATGCAAAGGGCATGCACAAGATCAACAGACAAATGAACAGACGTCAGGCTTACAAAAATTGTAATAAAATATGGAAACGATTGACTGGAGGGAGCCAGCTATTTATTTAAGTACCAACAAATTGATAGACATGGTCTTTGTTTTAAATGGAGGGGAGAAAAGTTATTTGTACTTAAACATATAAATAACAAATTTCATTTAAAGTAGATGAACATAGTTCATGTTGAATTCTTCTTTCTATAAGTATGTACTATGTGCGGAAATAAGATTATTTCTTTCTTCTGGCATTTGCCTTGCAATCATCTACGAAACTTGTATGGGGACTTAAGTTTTATTCGAATTTAGTAAATAATAATCCATCATGCTTTTTTACGCATCTTCTTTAAATTTGTAAGTATAAAAATTATGGGGTCAACTTTCTAAAGAAATTTCATTTAAAATTGTAACATATGAAATGCATTCAAATTCCAAGAAATGTTATTTTCCCTTTTTGAATTATAAAAATTGTAGGAGTGGGTTCTATCATGTTTTTCATCTATCAGATTATATTTAGAAAATATTGTACGAATTTATATGTTTGCTTTTATATGGATGATGATGGCGATATTGTACTCGAGTAATATGGTGGGCACTTAAACAGACTGTTGACATGCAAATTAATGTAAAATAATTAAGGAACAATTTACTTGTGTGTCTATAAACTGGAGATAGGATCGTGAGTAGTTTTTCACTCACGATAAAAAATTTAAGTTCATGCTCGTGCACTTCCCTGCTTTTTTTGGCTGACGTGAGTGTAAAGAAAAAAACATCAAGAGTCACGAAATGCCCATGAATATTTTTTTTTAAATAACGAAATTATTTTTATCATGCTGTTGAATTCCCATCATGTTGGAAGGCTGCCAATGTAATCTCCAAAAAGGAAGAGAGTGTAAAGGGCAATATACACAGTCAACATGCTTGACAAGCGTGGTAATAGTATGTGTGAAACTTCGTTAGTATTAGTGACACCGACGACGATTGATGGAAAATCTACTTGGTTTTGATTTTTCGTCAAGCACACGTAAACGAATCTGACATCAAGCTGATTGATTGTGTATTATGCCCTTAACCCTAAAAATTACCGCCCAATCTCAATATGTTCGGCACTTTCCAAAGTGATGGAAAGTATGGTGAACTTCATCTTGTATCTGGATACCAACAGATGCGACCGCCAGTACGGATTTCGTAGAGCACTCTTTACGGGTGACTTACTGGCCTTCCTCTAGGAAAAATGGTGTCACTCTATACACCATTTCGGTGAAAGTAAGGTGGTGGCGTTTTACTACGACACCTAAAATGACGTTGACTGCCACGTAGGGTTTGGGATTTCCCGGACTTTTGCACTTCCCGGGACACGGGATTGTCACCAAACTTCTCGACAAAAGAGGTGACTTGGAGACACTTGGCCCTTGGTTTCCTTCAGCGTTTTGTTGCTACAAACGTAGTACATACATGCACAAAATGTATATATGTATTAGGGTTTGGGATTTCCTGGACTTTTGCACTTCCCGGGAAGCGGGAATGAAAAAATCGGGTTCCCGGAAATTCCCGGTATTCCAGGGAAAACTTAATTTTCTAAATTAAATAGATTTATTAAATGAAAATTTGGCGAAATTTCGATTGTTTTACTAATGTAATTATTCTTTTTAAATAAAATTTAATATAAAAGCAATTCTAAAACAAAGAAGTTTTAAGTGAATTCAAGCAAATAGAGTTTATAGTTATTACACAGTAGGAGATTCTATAAAGACTAATTGACGACTATATCGCAATAAGTTAAACATTTTATGAGGTTAAAATCTCTACACTTTCCAAAATTTGTTTACTAATTCTACGGAAAATCACTCAAACCTCGTTTAATATCGAATTATTAAGTCAACGTTCAGACGATTCAAGTCTTATTGACCAGCTTCTTATTTAGCTGTAAGAAAAACAGAGAAATGAATACAAATTTCTCTGTCGCTCTCCCAGCTGAATAAGAAGCTGATCAATAAGACTTGCATCGTCTAAACGTCGAGTAAGTCCCAATTTACAGTATGCAAGTGTTATTGATCAGCTTCTTATTCAGCTGTGAGAAAAACAGAGAAATGTTTATTCATTTCTCTGCCTTTCTCACAGCTGAATAAGAATCTTATCTATAAGACGGGGTTCACACGACGCAAGTTTTATTGATCAGCTTCTTATTCAGCTGTGAGAAAGACAGAGAAATGAATATAAATTTCTCTGTCTTTCTCACTGCTGAATAAGAAGCTGATCAATAAGACTTGTATCGTGTGAACCCCGTCTAAGACTTGATTAGAGAGCACTGTAGTCATTGATACTTATACAAAGTATTCCACTTTGTTCTGTTATAGTGATTAAACGACATCTATTACTAAATTCATTCATATTACTAAATTTTTCTCGGTTTAAGCCCTTATGACACTTTCTTTTTTCCGTCTTTTATTAATCTAAGATTGAAAGAGTGAAATGGGAATATAAGAAAGAAAAGAATATACGAAATATATGTTTTTGTTTACTACTTTTTTGTTGTTTAATTTCAATGCTGAAACTTTTTGTTATGCACAAAATAGCTAATTTGGAAAAATTTGCGCTAAAATCGCTATATTTGGGCTTAAAACTAATGAATCGACAGCACTGTAACGCTTTAAGCTCGAAATGTCAATTTTAAGTTTAAAATTTTTAGATTTTTCTTGTCAGCTTAGACTTTTTTTATACAAATTCACATTTTGGAATTTTTTTAATATAGCCGAACTCTTCGCTCTTGATAAAATTTTATATTACAATATATTTGTACTGTTTTCCAAAATCTTAACAAGACAAAAAAAAAGCAAGTGTCATAAGGGCTTTAAGAGAAATGGCATGAATTCAATTTCATGCAATTTTTCATGCAATATGAAATCTCTATCGGCCATGTTCTGTATTTCATGTTAAATTAAAATGCGTGGAATTATCAAAGCGTTGTTGTTATAAATATTAATTTACAACAGCAATGCTTTGATAATTCCGCACATTTTAATTCCACATGAAATACAGAACATGGCCGTATAAGTTTGAACCGCCAATATGATGCGAAGAATACAAAAAATTCTATAATTTATGAAAATATTAAAGTTACTATATTGAAAATATTAAAGTTACTATATTGTCCCTACCATGTCAAACAATCCAATATGGGAAAAATATTAGTTTCGTTACCCGATTCTCCAATGGGTACGTTACGCTTCGTTGGAAAATTTTGAATTTTTCATAGAATATTGAAAACTCATTCAAAAATATTTTAAAACTTGCTTTTGCAAGAATTCGCTGATTTTGAGTTCACAATTGACTTGTTTTTGCGCTCTTTTTAAAAGTATTGATTTGCATATTGGATAGTTTGACATGGTAGAGACGATGGCGCATATTCAGAAATCATAACCAAAGTCGGAACTAATAGAACAGAAACTAAAAAATAGTTCATAGATAGTTATAGATCTTATTCACAATTCATAACTAGCGCAACAACTGCTATTAGTTGGCAAAAAATGGAACCCTGCATATTGGTATATAGAGAAAACAAAATGTCGATAATATTTTGAACGATATATTCTGTAATTAATTGAAAAGCTTATGAAGCTATTAAAAAATTTTTGTTTTGTAAAAAATTCATGCAAATTCTAAAAAATTTATTTTTTGGTTATAGTTTGTATATAAAACAATTAAAATAAGGGACTGTAAAAATTAAGTTATTCAATAAAATTTTGTTGACCAAAAACATATCTCGTTTATTTTCTTTTTTGTATGTATGTTTGTTCGCATAGAACATGGTAGAATAATTTCGGACCTCAAATGTACATTTGTATTAGTTATGCGGCTACCTTGTATATTATTCTACCATGCATTAGAAATGGGGGTAATCAACTGTTCTTTGAATGTGTTAGTTAGTTGGCATTTAGTTATAGCATTGCCCATAATTAAGTGCAAACTTTTTGTGCTGAAAGTAATCAACTGTGAATAACTTAAATAGGTACTTAAAAAAGTTAACACTTAGTAATGATTTCCTAGTATGCGCCATAAGAATTATCTATTTTGATCTTCGAAACTTGTTTATTGTTGTGGAGTGTTATATGTAAATGGCATTGACATCTTTTAAAATGAATAATTATTGTTGCTGTTTGTGATGCAAGAGATGAGAAACAATGCAATTATTTAACAAATAAAAGCCGTTGAACTGAAACTCGTTTATGCAATTTATGTTTTTTATTAATGAATACGAGTAATTTAAATTAGAAAATAAACTGCAATTAAAAGAAAAGCAATCTTCTTCAATTTACAGTGGCTTTCTTACGCAACATTCTGATTGGTTTTGTTGCTGTTGAAAATGTGGAAAAATAACATTGGCCGTATTCAGTGTTTGTTGCATATGGTCTTGCGAAAGAGCAAATGCAAAATATCGTCGCTTTTTTGTAAAATGCAACAACAAAATATGTACACAGACCCTGCAAAAATTATTGGACCACGTGGTGCATTTTAGTTGAAATGGAGTAGTCCTATGTAATGCAGTCATGGACCATGTTATTTGCAAACAAGAGTTTGTAATGCAGTCATGGACCATGTCATTTGCAAACAAGAGTTTGTAGTTAAGCGACAAGTGTTCGCGTTTTAACGATTGCAAATAATATAACCAATCGTTAAAACACGAACACTTTAGTGCTCCATCAAGTAGTGACATGGACTAGTTTCAAAACTAGCCTCATGTTGGTGCTCCATGGGTTAGTTTTTCGGGTAGCAAGATGTAATTCAAAGCTGGACCACATAGGCCAGTCCTAGGACATCGCAATGTTAAATGGACCATATTTATTGCATACATTTGAACCACTTTGTAACTACTCCTGGTCCCTTGTGGAGTACTCTATACATGCGTGCATAGAGTAGTCACATTTTTTGCAGAGGAGCTAGCCATGGTAGAATAATATAACAGGCAGCCGCATAACTAATACAAATGTACATTTTGGGATAGAAAATGTCAAACATTAATGGAGAGGGTATGTGTGTGTTTGTATAACAGAAGCAGCAAACATCCATGTGATATTGTGTGTGCAACGTAGTTATTTCCAAAGCGTATTAATACCAAGTGGCCTTATTAGTGCAACAACAACTGGACTTTACCAATCTGTCATGTTAAATGCATACATAAAAAGTTGTTTAGTTTTCTTTACATAGAGTTTGACACTTTGGTAAAGTCAGCTGATGCCCATTTTTACTAATAGGGCCACCTGGTATCAATTCGCCTTGGTTATTTCACATATACACAACATTTGGCAGTTCGAACCATGAAAAAAGCAAACAAAAAAATAATCAGCTGACGTTCTAGGGCTACCTTGTATATTATTCTACCATGGAGTTGCCGTTGGATTTTATAAAAAAAAGCTGCGATATTTGACATTTGCTCTTCCGTAAGAATATTTGCACTAAAAACTGAATACCGCCATTGTAAGCATGGCCGTGAGTGATGGTGAACTAAAACATCTCTAGTTAAAGCTCAAAAAACCATTTTGTTCTAATTTTAGTACCACTACGAAATTTTAACTTTCCATGCCTGATACTGGCTATTTAAACGGAAATAAAAATCTTTCTTTTTTCAATACAACTTACGTGACTTGTTGAGCTGGCGTTAATTCCACTAAACTGAAACCAATTAAAGTTAAAAATAGTATTCGTGTAAGTTGTTTCATTGCTAAAAGAGCTGAATGTTGCCCTGAATGAAATTATGGGCCGATCGATAATGTTGTAGTGATCGAGTGACTCCCTCTCTTTATATATCGTCCTTAATTATGCGTTACTGAAAAGAAGAAATAATAATATTGAGACAAATTTAACAGAAGTAGAAGTTTAAGGTGCCTATTATGAGCAGAATTCGATTTTCGATTGTGATCGAATTAATTGAACGAACGAATTTTCATTTGGTATTATGGCGCATATTCGATAAAAATAGCGCTATTGTGAATTTCACTTAATTGGATTTTTAACAATAGTACATATTTGTAAAAAAAAAACGAAAAAATGGACAAATACAATTTTCAATAAGTTTTACAAACTGCCATACCGCATCGAAAGCAAAATTGTGTTCGATTGGAAATTCGCTGTACAACGAAATTTTCGACAGTGCTGCCAGCTCATAATACGAAATTGATATTCGATACTCGATGTTCGATAGCCAGCGGAGATTGAACATCGAATGCAACTCATAATAAGGGCCTAAATTAGGTGCCTATTATGAGCAACTTTCGATTGTGGTCGAATTAACTTATCGATCGAATTGTCATTTGGTATTATGGCGCACATTCGATAAAAATAACGCTATTGTAATTTTTTCTTATTTGGATTGTTCACAATACGTATTTATCATTTGGCACTATAAATAAATTTGTTTGTTTACAAATTTATAAAAGAAAATATTGAAAAGCAAAATTGTGTTCGATTGAAAATTCGTTATAGAACGAAATTTTCGATAGTGCTGCCAGTTAATAATATACGAATTTAACATTCGATAGCCATCGAAGATCGAACAGCGAATGCAACTCATAATAGGGGCCTTATATAGAATTATAATTGATTGATTTAACAAACAGACTTATCCCAGCTCTCAGGAGCGAAAACTAAAAATAAAAACTCATTTGTAATGTTGTAGTGAGTGTGTTTTGCTTTTTGCTAAATAGTATTCCAAAAATTTCATTTCTAAAATAAAACAATATTGTAAATAACTTTATTTATGTGGAGCACATGACAGAAATATTTAAAATAAAAATCTCAACAAGTCTAATTATTTACACGTAATGCATTCAAAAATAAAAATCGTTTTATTTTTTTATTGTTCCTTTGAAAATTGCATCTTTATAACATAAAATATCGACCCAGTTCGTTTTGAATATAATTTGTGGCGTTGTGTGTGGTTTGTGGCTTCTTTTTCCCCACCATTTAGTTATTTATTTCAAATTGTTTAAAACTGATATACAAATGTTTTTTCTTTTGTATTCTTTTTGTTTAATCAAATTTTTTTTGAAATCCACTTTTTTATATTTTTATGTCCTGTATAGTCTTGTGCATATGATTCGATATAAATTTTACGAAAATTAAATTCGTTTCATACAATATTTGCCTAATCAATATTGACATTAGGGTGGAGCGTGAAAATTGTTTTTGCGAATTTCAATTTCGAATAGCAAAAAAAAGGTTGCATTTTATTTTAAGATACATGGGAAAAATAATGAAAAAAATATTGGGACCTACTTTTAGGCATCTATCGAATCATCAAGATTTTGAAAATGAGATCTAATTGATCAATTTGTGAAACATCATATCGTGTTATAACCGCCAAAAAAAGCTTAAGCGCCATAAAGTAAATTTTACAGGAGAAGTATTTTTTAGTTATCCTTGGTTTAAATCGAAGTAGAGCCCTTATATTGGCTATATAGGATTGTAGTGGACTGTTATATGTAATGTTAATAGTTTTAATAAATTTCCTATCAGACAACGCATGTTTGTTTGTCGGGGTTAAGATATTTTAAGACATTATTGATTTCATGAAAAATCAATTAATTTAATCAAATTATTTTAAAACTAGCAATTATTATCCTGTTCAAGCTGTTCTTTTACCGTTTCATTGATATCCTTGCAGTTTTTGACACTACTTTTGCTCTACTTGCAAAAGAGAATTTTAGCTTAAGCGACACATTGCAGTTACAAAAAAATGTAAACAAATTATAATTTTAAAGGGAAAAATGCACTTAAGCTAAAATTTCTTTTGCTGTATTTCCGTACCGGCACATTTCAGGACTTTGAAACTTTGACAGATAGTCCGATTTATCGTCAATAATCGATTTTCGTCCAAAAACGATTTTCGAAAAGCATGTCGCTTGAGCTTTTTTGCGGTTACCACTCGATATGATGCGACATTATAGACTCTTTATAGCTTTTATAGCTCACTACACTCAAAATATCTACTATTTTTATACATAAAAGGTCAGATTTCAGATAAACTTAAGATGAAATAATGAAGCAAATTTTCGAATTTATAATTCTTTGTCATATCTTGCAAAAAAAAATTTTAAGCTAATTTGAGATCTCTGAACACGAAAATGATATTCTTCATTTATTTTTCCTAATGAGCGTTTTCGCGATATTCGCAAAAAAAATATTTTTTTTTTGTTTTGGCAAAAATTCCGAGAACAGCTCATCTGAATAAAATAAAATGTACACTGTTGTATAGATATCTTTCTATTCTTTCATTCAATATACTTATTGTGGCGATCGGATAAAAATGCACAGAGTTACATTACAGGCCTTAAAAGTTTAGAAAATTATATTTTTAGATATTTTCCCAAAAACTATCATTTTAAATTGAAAAATATACTGAATATATTTTTTCGGGCTGTATTTCAAAGATAATTTTGTGACGATCACATGATGTATAAAATCACTAAATTCTTATAAAAAATAAGCTTTAGCCTTAAGACTTTGATCTAAATCGTATATTTCACCAAATAAACAGAAAAATATCTAAAAAGCCTATACTATTAAAATAACAAAAAAGTCCATAAACTAAAATTTTCGGTAAACTTTTTCTTTCCATAGAAATTGATTCCTATGATATTAAGGGGGAGATTAAAAAAAATTGTCGCTTGACTTAAAGATACTGATGTTATTGAATTGTTCCACTTTTAAAAATAACGGATACCCTAATATACATTCATACATATGTATGTATGTCTGTATGTATGTATATCTCTACATACATAAATTCATATGATTGTTGTCTTAAACAAGGAAATGTTATGATTTAATATATATTTAATTTATATAAATATTTATATAATAATTGGATTTTTTATTCTTTAATAATATTTATTTATACTCGTATACCTACGATATTTGCATGTAAATACATATATAAATTTCTGGTTCTGGAATATTTTTTCAAATAATAATTACGTTGAATACAATAAATATTCACAAATTTCTCGCACCATCAAATATTGAAATGAAATTATAAATTCTAAATAATTGTTTATCTTAGCTGGTGCATAGAAATTAGAACTGAAATATTATTATTTCATAAACTAGATGATTTTTAATATAAATTTTATTTCGTATGCTAAGATCACATGCACATAAACATTAGCAAAATAAGCACACAATTTTATTACGGTCGATTATAAAAAATTATTACTACGAACTTTTTTAGTGCATTTCTAAATTGGGTATGCTTCTCATACCCACCCATAGCAATATATTCACGATACTTTGGATTTGTCGATACATATATTGATATCGGCGATATTTTTATTATCGATACTTTTGTAACGTTTTATTTTATTAATAAACTTTAACAGCAGTCGATTTGTTGAAACCGCTGAACTATTTTTAAGGCTTAGTTGTGTGCTTAACAACAACTGAGAGACTTTTGCTAGAACTACGAGCTACAGTACAAGCTTATATGCCTCGTATAAAATGGGAAGTAGAAGTTACAGCTGAAAAATGGATAATGATGAAAGAGGTGGTAAACATTTTGCGTTACTTTGAACAAGCTACAAAGTCAATTAGCATAGCAACTGCTACGTAGTCTGACGCAATTTCTTTAGTTAATATAGTCCTAGAAAATTACACTATACAACAGGAAAAATGACAAGGTGTAATGTTGGCCAAAGCCTACATTAGTCGCTCTAGTTCGCTTATATTATCAACATTGCTCTAATATTTTTAATATCTAGGGGAGGTTCTAGAACGATTCATTTGAGGTATGCGTTTGCCTAATGATCATTTTTGATTTTAATCTGAAATTTTAAAAAATACAAAATTTATAATGTTACAAAAAAAAAAGATTTTTTACTACTCGTATTTCGTTCTGAATAACTCCGAAACCTTTGAGCATATAAAAAAATAATGTCAAAATTTCTTAAAGGCAGCTAAAATTCAAATTATTTAAATTAATTTTTAACAAAATTGGACGAGTCTTTCTCAAATTATAATAAAATATGTGGAGCAGCCTCTTCAAAACTTTATTTTTGTAAAAATCAGGTAATTTCACTATATTGTAAATAAATTCAATATTTTTCCAAGATTTTCATGAAAAAAACTTATTTTACTTGTAGTATATCGTCATAAAAAACGTAAACCCATGTAACAAAATTTTTTTTAAATTTTACAGTAGAAGGAAAACAGTTTATGAAATAGTACAAGTTATAGTGGCTAAGTTGTTTTCTTTTCGATAATGACGTTGCCGAGAATGGCAGTAGAAGCCTACAAATTTGTGCGAATATGGGCTTTGATATAATATAGAATAATTGACTAAAACCTTGATTTTGAGGTTTTTGTCACTTGCATGGTTTTACGTTTCATATGACGATATGTGGCTTTATGATCAGTTAATAAAAATAGTAAGGTCTTGTTTGCCATGCTCGATTTTTTATAAAATTTAAAAAAATTAAAATTGTTAAATTTTGCCTAAAAAATATATTTTTCATCATTGCGGTCTGAATAATTCCGAAGCCGTTGATTATATAAGAAATAATTTTAGAACTGCTTAAAGGTAAATACTTCAATTCCAAGTTTTTGAGCGTTTTTGTAATAAAATTGGTTGTGATATAATCGGCGAGAAGCGTCATGAAAAATCCACTTCCTTTTCAATTAATTCAAAAATTTATAGATTTGGAGAGCCATATTTTCTTAACTGTTACCGATGAGACTTCCGAGATTGTAAAACGTACTAACTTGACATTATTTTACAGCCGCTCCTTAGCGTTTGGGACTATGTTGCATCTCGTCATAATGCTCCAACACAATAGCGTGACCCGAGTCCATTTTCATAGTTAGATTCTCCAGATTTTTTAAATCAAAATTTAATAAATAGTCCGTTAACTTTACGTTAACCCCAACAAGGCCCCCCACCAATAAAAAATACCTTGGATTTTTTATGTGCAGTTTTTTCAGTTTTTTTTCTTCTAAATTTACAGCTTTAAAAAAATATGGCAACGCTGCTTACTGCGCAGAAGCACTGGTTGCAGAAAATACATGTGGTTTGATACAACATACCCACACAGAGTAAAGGTCTAGTTAGTAAAAACGTATCACGTTCGTGAGGATCAGTTGGCAAAATCTGTAACATAAACAAAGCCTGTTACTGTTTACTAAAAACGTATCGTTGCTTTTGTCACGTAGAAAATGTACAGAAAGTAGATTTTTACGTAGCAATTGTCAAGCTAATACCAAAGGCCATGGTAGAATAATAATAAAGGCCCTGATTCACTATCCGACACGATCGCACGATTCATTCACAGGAAAATTTTACAAAGTCTGACCGACTTTTAAAAATCGTTTCAAAATGTCGTTGTAGGTGCCACACTATTATACAAAAATGATGCAAAAACATATGTTTGTATTGTGCATGGTGAAATAAGTATACAGGTGGCCGCATAAGGGCAACAAATACAATACAAAAAACAAATAGATAATGCTTGTCAAAAAAATACACTTGCTGGACGTGGCTTGTGCACAAAACTACCAGAACAAAAAATAATCAGCTAACGTTATGCTGCCACCTGTATACTTATCACACCATGAAATTGTGTATACACAAGGATCGCATGAAAACTATCATTTTATGAAACTTTTCATAAAATTTTGCCAAATCGCACGACTGGCCACACTACCATACTTCTCTGGCACACATGTCATATTGGGCAGATCGCGCGATTGTGTAGGATAGTGTATCATGGCCTTAACAGGTAGCCGCATAACTAACACAAATGTACATATTGGGATAGAAAATGTCAAACCTTAATAGAGAGGGTATGTGTGTGTTTTTACATCAGAAGTAGCAAACATACGTGTGGTATTGTGTGTGCAACGTAGTTATTTCACATATACACAACATTTGACAGTTCGTACCATGAAAAAAGCATATAAAAAATAATCAGCTGTCGTTCCAGAGCTACCTTGTATATTATTCTACCATGACCAAAGGCATTACAATCCAATACTAACAGCTGACAAAATTTTAAGACAAAAACTTTTTTTTTCGCAAATTAGATGCTCGGATGTCAAAATTTGTATACGTTGACATAGGGGCTGAGATGTCAAATGTTATTGTAATGTTGTAGTTGTTTTAGAATCAACACCACCTGATAAAATTAATTCACCTTGATAAGACTTTACTTTTTGGTGTGGGTTAGCATCAAACAAGTGTATTTCACTTGAAAGACAAAACCGTATTGTCTTCTGTTGGTGTGGGTTCAGCCTAACAGTTATGGGCTTTTTCAATATCTTGTGACTTATTATGTTAAATAGACGATTTAGATGAACGTCGGCAAGGCAAAAGCTGTTGGAAACTTCACAGACAACTATTTTTAGAAGAAAGTTTTTCATGATGTCACATTTTTCGACTTATAGGTCATCATGACGTATAAGTATGTAGGTACATACTTTTAAATTCCATAATTTCGTACAATATAAAACTTTATTTTTTCTTAATATGTATTAGCAAAAATGTCTTCGACAAAAGTA
This sequence comes from Panzeria rudis, assembly GCA_956483635.1. Classification (NCBI taxonomy): domain Eukaryota; kingdom Metazoa; phylum Arthropoda; class Insecta; order Diptera; family Tachinidae; genus Panzeria; species Panzeria rudis. The sequence continues at coordinate 151,596,706 of OY101449.1, read as the reverse complement.
AATTTAGATAACTTTATTTCTTCCAGTTATTCGATTAATCGTCAAAAATTACTCGAATAAATCTTTACACGAATTTTTGAATTTTTTATTTGATCCAATATTATTTGGCTTCACATTTTCAATTAATCGAGCAAACATTGTTCAACTGAATATCCTATATGTTTATAAATAAATACAGAAAACGATTACAAAGTTTTCAATTTACTCGCACTTTAACAAGATATTTTGAAGAGTTTTTTAAACAAGATGTACAACGAAGTGACAATTAATTTGTTATTATTTATTAACTCAAACACCGCTTTTTTTGACATTCGTTAAATAAATTAAACTTTTTCATATTTTTTTGTTTTTTAATTTACAGAGTATTAAAGCTTATATTTCATTTCGTAGAAATTTATAGATTATATTTTCCTTCGAGAACCATGTGTCAAAGTTAATTTTTAATTTTCATTTGACTAAATAAATAATATTAAAAAAATATAATTTCCTTGCGATTAAAATGTTATTGCACAGTTAATTTTTAATCTATTATTTGTAACCAGCTCTCATATAAATATTAAAAAAAAATGTCACAAATTATAAACTGGATGTACATAAAATAATTACTTACATAATATAATGAATGACTTTAAGCAAAACAATTAATTATTGCGATTCATTTTCTAGTTTCTTTCTAATTGAAATCAAATATGCAAAGCTGTAAGTGAATTCCATACAAATTTCGAATTAGTAACACTAACCTGATTTCAAACTTATCAATGATTTAGAAATACATAATTTTATTCACATAAATATATTATACAGATTGCTCAAAAGGTTGATAAAAAAAATAATGATGTATTTTTGTGAAATAAAAAAAAAATTTTTGCAAAAAAAAGATTGTGGAAAAATAGCTTAAGATTTACAATTATCAAGTACGCCAAAAGCGAAAACTTTTTCTATTATTTCATACTTACAGCTCAAATTTTTTATAATAAATATAATTTATTTATTCAATTGTTTATGTATCACTAAATTCTTGTTGTTTTTGCTGCTTAGCCTTTTTTAGTAAACTATTTTTCTAATGTTGATTATTTTATTTTTCTCGTTTTCTTTTTTTTTATTCGACTTCTGTTTAAATCTTTCTTAAATTGATTTTGATTTCCAAAGTTTTTTGTTCACTTTTTCCCCGTTTTCTTATCAATTACTTAACGCCACCAGATTTTGAATACGAATAAAATTCATTCAGAAGTATCTTTGCTTTTTAAAAGATCTTTTGCTTGTCTGCTCATAGAATAGAAAATAGTGAAATGTATCCCTTCGTGCTTAAGAGCAAGAATAAATACTAATAAATATAAAATGGATCTAAGAGCAAAAGTGCTCTTACTCATGTATGTTTTTTCTTCTATTTTAGCCGGCATTATCAGTGTTTTCTTTAGAACAATCCATTGTGAAAGTTTTTAAAATTTAAATGTTTTAATTTCTTAATGTTGAAAAGAAAATTCAGAGAAAATGGAGAAAAGGGCATTAAAATTCTATTAATAATAAATACTCGTATGTATGTAAATAATAAAAGCTCTTAATTATATGCATATTGCACTAAACACTTTTTTTAACCCTAACCTTACCAATAGGTACCTTTGGAACGCATTTAAATGTTTCATTCGGAAACGCAAGCAATTTAACGTCCTTTTTAATCCAATCTACATATCTACACACAGAAAAATTTCAATGTAAAATCGTCGAAAACCTGGTTAATTTAACATATTTCGGTAGTGATATTGCTTCATAGTTTTTGCTTACAATGATCTTTAAGGAACATTGATCCTTTTGAATTAACTGTTATTTCGAGTTGAAACAACATGAATTTGATATTGGAACAACACGAAGAATCATGTTAAATTATAGTTATATCAAGCTGAAACAACATGACTTTAATGTAGCTATTTTATTATTTATTTTACTTACATGATGTTTATTAGCATAAGCATCAGAAAACTTTGTGTTGTAGTTGGCTGCACCATCCAAGATTTTAACTCGTGCCACTTGCATGATAGTCCACGCGCTAACCACTGCAGCCACAGCAACTTCAAACTTTACTTTAACTATATATATGGCCATGTTGATTTAAAATGAAATGTGTCGTTTATAACAAAGTCGTTTTAACAGTGAAAAATTTAAAATCAAAGAGATTTAAGGTTAGATTAATAATTTTTCGTTTAAAATTAATATGATACAATTATAATTTTAAACCAGTAGCAGTAATTTTTCGCTGTTATTTCGTTTTTTTTTTGTCTACATAGCCGACACATGTAAGAATGACACCAACAAGTGACACAACTAAGCACAACAGAGAACTGTAGCAATGAACAAAGCAAATAAATACTAACACACTTCGGAATCTTATTGATTCTACTTGATTGCCTGTGTGCAGTAGGCAGCCACGTATACCAACACACTTAAACGACAAATCATTTCTTGTAAATTTAACATGATTTCAAATCACAATTGTTTCATGTTGATTTTACATTCCATTTTTTTCTGTGTGTACACGAATTTAGATATGAAAAGAAAATATCGAGGAATATTAAATCTTCATATTGTTAATACACACTAGCTTTCATCGGTGACTTCGTCAGCGAGATGTTAAAATTCCAGAAGAGTCGCAAAAAAAGAAGAAAATAGTACAAAATTGTTCACGTTTTTACCCCTTCAATGTATCCTATATTTTATCTGGGCCATATGCCCATCACCAAAATCCATCTTGCGTTATAGTGGATCATACGTCCAAAATCACAAAATTACAAACCTATATCATTGGAGGCTCTTTTCACAACATACTATTAAAAGTTAACATGGACTTTAACGGCAAGTTTTGTAAGCCAAACTTGCCGTTAAAGTGCACCTTAACTTTTAATCCTACATTGTGAGAATGGCCATTCTAATATTAGTACGATTTATTCAAGTTTGAACAGGACAGGCTTTTTTTTTAATTTCGACACTCTTGTAACATCACAGCTTGTCGGCGGAAAACACCCACGGTGTATGCCGAGAATCGAACCCACGACCTCTGGACTGACAGGCTAGCATCGCTACCAACCAGACACAGATGTACACGAAATCAATTCGTCTTCGCGAATCTTAGTTACCCTTCATCACAGTAGAGAAATTTTTTTATATGAGCTCCAGATTTTAAGGGAACCGTTCGTATGTGAAACATTCTTATCATAAAACTTTGTTTTTTTATAATTTTTTGAACTTCTCACAATCTAAAAATGGGAAGTTACTTCCCAGCGGTAAAACTTACAAGGCATTCACTTTACAGGCCTTCCAAGACCTGAATTTAAGATCCAAGCCTAATTCGTTTTTGCCTTCTAAGGACAGGCCTTCTAGAAGGCCTCTACACTGGTTCCTTTGGAAGGAGTATTATATTTTTAGACTTTTCGTTTTGTTTAATAAAAAATGTTCTTTAGAAATAACAAACATTCTCGTATTCTTTGTTCTCAAATAATTTGTATATAAGACTGAAATTTACGTACAAGAGGCATCATACATGTTGTCGCTTATATTGCAGCTACTGCAGCATGCTCAATTCGTTCCTAATAACCACACGAAATTTAGCCTCCCTCATATGTATAAAAAATGACTTTGCATGAAAAGAAGGAGTTCGAACACAGATAAAAAAAATGTAGCTCCATTTGATTTTTAACGCACTTTCCCAGACCAGGTCTTCTATCAGGCATGCTACGTATGACCCACAAATAGGCCTACTGAAGAATGCCTTCAATTAGGCCTGCTGAGGAATTGGTCGAGAAAGGCCTTGGTCCGCAATGACATCGCGTGTAAAAGAGATATGAGTATGCAATGGGAGTGGAAGTACTATAGACTGCTAAATAAGGCCTCTTTACTACTTCCATTTACCGCTGAGTTTTTTGGATGTTTTCCTTACATAGCGTCTTGACGAGCAAATTATTTGTTATAACAGTTGTTAGCACAATAATTTGTCACGTCTGGACCACTGTTGTTACTGTTTTTGTCATTGTTATGACATCGTTGTTAAAACATTGTTATAACAACGATGTCTTAACAACAAGCATTGTTTTCAATACGAAAAAAAGAGAGAGCAAACAAAATAAATTTGCTATCTCTGCCGAACCACCTTAAAATAATATGACTATGCCTAAGAAAAACATTGTACGTACTATCCACAACAAAGACCTTGACAAATTTTTGTTAACAGCTCTGCCGACGTTTTGTTCATTGTTATAACAAAAAATTTGCTCGTCAAGACGTAGTGTTATGGATGCATATATGTGTGTGTAAGTATCCCAGCAAAAATTTTTTTGCTGATTTCGGTCCAAAGTTGGCGAGAGAGTTTGCACAAGATGCTGAAGTCGGTACGAAAACGTACCGAAAATCATATAAATGGTTGGCCGGACCTCTTTGTCTGAGGAAAAATTTTACCGAAATGTTCAAAAGAATTCTGTAAGAATTTTGAAGAATTTTCTGGTAAAATTCTAAAGGAGTTTTCGACATGTCTATACAATTTCGAAAAACTCTCGAGATAAATGAGAATTATTACGAAAACTAAAATCTGTCCTTTGTCGGTATTGTAGCAGAGCCGTCGGCGAAGTAAGAAAACTAATAAATAGCTGCACAGCTTAAGCAAATTAATGCCTCTACTTGCAACACTGCTCTTAAAATTTAGCAAAAAACGTGCATAAGCAGATTTGTAAATGAATTAAGCTTTCTATTTCTCTCCCACTTCACCACCTGTTCTCTCTACAATATCCTTTTCCCAAAAGAAGGTAACACATTAATTAATTAATTAACTGGTAGGCATTAATTGCCTGATTGTGTTATTTCTCTTTGCTAAAAAAGTGACTTCTAAAACTTTTAAGTCGTATATTAGAAATTGTGCAGACTATTCCGACGACACGAGCAAATGTCTTAATACAAGCAATAACGCCGGCAGAACCGCGACGTCAATTGCCAATGTTCTTGCTAGTATTTCTTGGTAGCGAACACGTACAAATTTTAAAACATTAAGTCGACAATTTTACTGATGAAGCTTGTGCTTTATTTACTCTGTATTCTTTTATGTATGTAATTTATAATTATATAAATAAAAATTTTTACATTTTACAGCGATATTGTTTTCAAAATTAGCTTTATTGTTAATTTTTTTCACTTTTCACAAAAAAACTTAAGTGGCAATTCAATTTGACAGCTTGTGTTAAAAGATTATTGCTCAGCAATGTAGTTTAACATTTGTTGCTGAATATGTATTTGAACACATATTCATACGGTCCACACGCAAATATCTTGTGTCGGCAATCGAATTTGACGGTTGCCACGGCAATAATTGCCAAACTTATTGCTCGTGTGGTCGGGGTGTCAGATAATGTGAAGACTAGTCTGATACCAACAATAATAATAATAATAATAGCATTTCAAAAAATTTCGGAAACATCGTACCAGAAAACTGCCGGACATTCTGTCAATTGGGTGGGGGAATTTTAGACAACTCGGTTCGCACAGAAAAAAGGGATGTAAAATCAACAGCACGCAGTTTTGATTGGAAATCATATTAAATTTACAAGAAATAATTTGTCGTTTAGTGTGTTGGTTTTATTCGTTTTGTTCATTGCTACAATTAACTGCTGTGCTCAGTTGTGTGACTTGTTGTTTATTCTTATATAGCCGACAAAAGAAAATCTAATTACCAGCGAAAGTTTAGTGCTGCTGGCTTAAAATTATCATTGTTTCATATTAATTTTAAACGGAAAATTATTGATCTAACCTTAAATCTATTTGATTTAATATTTTTCATCGTTAAAACAAGTTTATTATAAGCGTTACATTTCATTTCAAATCAACGTGACTATAACTTTAATTTCAAAAAATTTTATGGTAAATAATCAATTAAATCATGTTTAATTAAAATGAAATTCATTTTACATACGATGGTATTTATTTAGTGTATATCTAAAGTAAAGTTTGAAGCTGTTGTGGCTGCAAGTGGCACGAGTTCGAATCTTGGCTGGGACAGCCAAGTACAACACCATATTTTCTGATGCCTATGCTAATACACATCACGTAAGTAAAATAATCAATAAAATAGCTACATTATTGTTTCAACTTGATACAACTTTAATTCAACATAATTCTTCGTGTTGATTCAATATCAAATTTACATTGTTTCAACTTGAAATAACTTTGATTAAACTTAATTTTGATTTAACTCTACTGGAATATTAAATCAGCATGAAATATAGTTATTTCAAAAGAAAAACTGGTCTTCCAAGATTATTGTAAATCATGTTGAATTAACATGAAACACCTATGAGGCAAAGTCACTGTCAAAAAAATTTTAAATGAACCTGGTTTTCGACGATTTTACTATGAACTTTTTCCGTGTGTTGGTTGCCTGGTAAAGTATCAGACGTCAGGTATGTCGGAAAAAAATGTGTCCTGTGTATTTAATACACACCTAACTTTTGAACGGCTAAAACTATTTTTCCGCTGGCTTGGTTTTAAATAAAACATGCAGTTTTATACATTTTTTCCCATGTAAAACTACGTGTTTTATTCAAAACCAGTCCGATGGAAACTATATTATCCAATATCGATACAAACTTTCTGTTGTTTTTATAATTTTGAATCTATTTTATTTTTCATATCGAATATACTTAAATTGTTTGTTGGGTTTTGTATACATATATAAGCCTACTACGCTTATTCTATTGTGATTTCCAAAAAATTATTTTAATTCTCAAAAGATTTTTGAAAGCCTGTGCATAAGATAAGAGGTTTGAAACTTTTCAAAAGTATGGTTGAAGTCTACTGATGATTTGGTAAAGCACCAATGAAATGCATATAGACATTGCTTAACCCTCAATAAATAAATATTTATATTAAAGCAAATTTAAATAAAATTGTTCTAAATAAAATCGATTAAATTAAAATAAACACAAAATGCACAGAAGCATTCATTCACTGTTTTTTTTTAATTGATGTCCAATACCGCAATACGTATTCTATACCTTAAAACATTCTGCCGACGTTGTTGCTTATGTTCGGAAATAAATGTTGCGCGTGGTGGCGTGTAGTTATTAAGAAAAGATGACATAAGTTTATATTATCATAAAAACAAACCTACAACTGCTTGGTGCAACGAGGGTTAATATTGATTCTACTTTATGGTTAAGATTTTAATTGAAAAATCAATTATAGCTGTAGATTCTTTCAAAATACAAATCACATACCAAGGCAGATTCACAGGTACCACCACGACGACAACAGATACAACAACAAAAAACGCATTTATTTTGTTGGTGGAAACACACCAGAAATATGTCAAATCTATTGTCTGTGTGTCGCACACATTCATAAACTCTCTCAAATTTTAGTAACACATGCCCGTTGTTGATAGAAAAATCCCAGACATGTGTCAAAATCTATTGTCTGTGTGACGCACACATTCTCAAATTTAATAAAATAGCTGTTCTTGTAGTGGTACCTGTTCCATCTAAATTTAATGCATCAGCTCCCGATTTTTTAACCGTTTATGTTTGTTCCCTCAGCAATCTGATATTTATAGAACGACTTGCAGCAATCGTCAAATTAAAAAATGGCGTTATCTAATACATATGTGAACAGCCCTTAACACAATAAAAAGTGAAAAAGTTTTCATGAAACATTCACCCCAACCCTATCGTGAATACTTTTCCCTCGATATGTTTGCCTTCCCCTTCGTTTGCGATCGTGAATAAAAATTCGAAAAATTTCCGTTATAGCTGTTTTACAGTAACTCACAAGCCGTTCGACTTCTGTAGAAAATGCAACCCTGATCTAATGAGTTTATGGAAAGTTTTAAAAAAGCAATAACAACACATTATATTAGGGTGGAACAGCTTGTATAATAGTCTAAAAACAGCTTTATCATGAATAATCCCCCTTATTCCGTCGACGTCAAGACAATACCAAAAAACTTGCCACTTGTCTACTCGCTGTCGACAAAAATTTACTACTACTAACAGCCTGCCTCTTCCCATTTTCTATGCCTTAGAGAATAGTAAGTCGCTGTCAGTAATAGTAAATTTTTGTCGATGACGAGTAGAAATATGCCAATTTTTTGTTATTCTCTTAACTTGACATCGACAAATAGTTACGGAATAAGGGGAATATTTTTCACGTGGAATTTTTCCCTTTTCCCTTGTTTTTGTTCACTTTTAGCAAGCGAACTGGATAAATACATCATGTAATTGCTTCCAATTAATTATTAAAACAATATTTATTTTTAGGACAAAATCAGTAAATAGTGTTCATATATCTTAATTTTAACACATTTATTTTAGTGCTAACTCCTTGCAACACCTTTCTATCATACATGAACTCATCGCGTGCAAAATATATAAAAACCCAGCTTTATTCACTCTTGAGAAAATTTAATTTAACACCAAAAGCCTATTTGATTGAATTAGGCTGCCTGCAGTGGCTAGGGTACTCAAAGGCAATGGATGCATCTAGAAATCCTGGACGAACAATTCGATTTTGTTTAGATTCCTCATGGAATGCAAAGATAATTCCGATTCTTAGCACTGCATTTTTTTATTTTTAACAACATTTCTTTCATTTTTAATTGATTTTATTAAGCTTCTTCCATATTTACACTCACTGAGAACTGATAGCGGGAAAAATGTTCACGGAAACTTTACGATAGCAATTTTCCCTCGAAGGGAAATAAAAATTTCTAGGGGACATAAATTTCACTTGTTATTCGCGATAGGGATGATTGATTATACAATCTGTAGCACTCCCACATATTTTTAATTGAATGAATTATGTTACAATTTATTTTATAAAATTTTAAGTGTGAAAATTCATTTACTCCCCTTTCTTTTCTTTGTAAAAACTCAGAGCTACTCGTACCAAATTTAAGTACATCCATACATTATTATATACACATCTATGTACATTAAAGCGACTCACCGAAAAAAAAATTTATTACCCTCTCATATCAAAAATCGGTCTTTTTAATAAGATTTCCCAAAACATTTGCGGGGTCTAGCGATTACCGCCCATGAGCTGGACCGTGTCTAAAAGAGGTATATTTTTGTAGTTTTATTTTTTTTTATTTTGGTATTTTCTCCCAAGACAACAAACATATAAAGGAAATTAAATCCTTTGAAAGATCTTTTCAAGCTGCATCCAATGGTGCATTAAACTTGATCATTTATACAGCAATGCGTTATTCCATAAAAACCACGATTTGTAAAGCGTTCTTATTGCAGGTGCTACTTATATTAAAATAAATTTTATTTATCTCTTAATTATATATAACTTATATAACTTGAGGCATTGTTTATTTATTTCTGTTTGTAGTTATTGCAAAAGTTCGCATGTTTCTTTTAATATAAGTTATTTTAATATAAGTAGCACCTACATTGCTGATGGTATGAAGGGTAAAGTTTAATGCTCCATTGGATGCAGCTTGAAGAGATCCTTCAAACGATGTAAAATTGTATTGGGAGAAAATACGAAAATATACAAAAAACTTCAAAAATATACATTTTTTAGACACGGTTCAGCTCACGGGCGGTCATTGCTAGACCCCTCAAATGTTTTAGGAAGCCTCATTAAAAAGACCGGTCTTTAATTTGAGAGGGATAACAAAAACATGTTTTTCATCTTCATGCAAGTCGAGTCGCTCTAATGTACATACATATATATGTATACATATGTGGCACATGTTTCTAATGTAATGGTTTTTTATTTTATTATTCCAATTGAGTATGTAATTTCATTCTATTAACAATATGTGAATACGAAATAAAACATATAATGAAAAAAAAAAATAAAACAAAAATGATTAATTGCCATCATATTAAACATATGCATGTCCCAAAGCCATTAAAATTTTAAGAACTTGTTCAACGATCATGCCCAACAAATTCTTTTTTTTCCCAATTCGGTTAGAAAATCTGCACAATTTATCCAATTCGTATCTGGAACCGGTCATAAAGCGAACCGAAAACGCATCGGACCTTTTTTCTTGAGGAAGTTCTGAAACGTCCTGAGAGAACTCTCTACGAGTTCTGATGTCTGAACAGTCCGGAAACGGAAATAAGCGTGCATTCGAAGTGAAAAATTATGAGAGAAACCTAAAAATTATTTTCAAATACTCATTCAATGATACCCATATTAATATAGGCAGCGTTACCGTTGGTGCTACTAAAGTAACAATTTGCCACTTTTTCGACTGCTAGGATACTATTTTGCTACTTTTACAAAATGCACCCGAATGTGATACTTTTGTAATTCTTCCCACTTTTTTGATACTTTTTACTAGAGATGTGCAAATGTCGTGAATTTTTCGTGTCAGGCGTGATTCACGCGTGAATCACGCGTAATCGTGATTGAATTAAAAAATAATCACGCAATACTGCGTGAGCGTGATTTAAAAATTAAGTACCGTGCGTGATCGTGCGTGATCGTGCGTGAATTTAAAAGCATAATTTTACGCTTGCTGAAAAAAATTCCTCTTCTGTCTTACAATATTTTGATTTTATTTGCGAATTTTATACGACATTTCTGATAAATATCTAATATTACATCCGACATTTCTCTGACATTAATAAGAAAGGGCGTAAAAGGTATGAGTTAAATCGGAAAATGTTCCTTTTATTTCTGTGGTCACATGTCTTAACCGCCTAAGTCGTTTTCAAAATTTTTCGGAGAGGTGTTTAAAGTATCAAAAACTCGCATCCAATCAGTCGTCAGTTTGCTATTCTTTAACTTACTTATAGGTAATTGCCGTCTTGAAAAAGTTACATAGTTAAAAATTGGTAGCGACTTGATTTAGACACGAACGGAGTCCATCACAAAAAATTAAATTTTGTTCTAACTCGACTTAGGCGAGTTTATCAGACATTTTTCGACGTTGTTCAGACATGTCGAAAATTCCTTTAGAGTTTCCGTAGAAGAGTCTTCAGACTTCGTAGAGAATTCTCTCAGACATTTCGGCAAAGTTCGTAGAACTTCCTCAGACAAAGAAGTTCGTTTTCTTATCAACTACTCATATGATTTTCGGTACGTTTTCTGACCGACTTCGGATACGAATTCAGCACCTTGTGAAGACTTTCTGACTGATGTTGGACTTAAATCGGCAAAATAAAATTTGCTGGGTATGCATATCAGGGGTACTCTGTGGCTGTTTGGTAGCGGTGCTAGCTTGTCAGTCCAGAGGTCGTGGGTTCGATTCCCGCCATAGACACTGGACACTAGATATATCGCATTAATATCATAGAATATGTTTAAGTTGAATTATTACGTCTTTAAGTTCATAAGTTCATATCAAGTACGTGCGTCTATAACAAAAGAAACCTAGTAAACATTTTTTGGCAACATGTTTGACTTCGGGAAAATATTTTTTTAAACTGAGTGGCTGTTGAATATGAAGCTGAAGACAACCCATATATATATATATATATATATATATATATATATATATATATATATATATATATATATATATATATATATATATATATATATATATATATATATATATATATATATATATATATATATATATATATATATATATATATATATATATATATATATATATATATATATATATATATATATATATATATATATATATATATATATATATATATATATATATATATATATATATATATATATATATATATATATATATATATATATATATATATATATATATATATATATATATATATATATATATATATATATATATATATATATATATATATATATATATATATATATATATATATATATATATATATATATATATATATATATATATATATATATATATAAAATTTTTTTTATTTGTTTTTTTGTAACCCTTTTTAATTTCCTTTATTTTGATACCCTAATCGATTGGTTTGGCTTTTTTATAAACGTATTAGTATGGACGCCAACAGTTTTCCATTTTTTTAAATTTTTTTCAAACACCTTTCTTGGGTCTTTAAGACAAATATAGCGATACCTCAACAGTCGAAATATATCCAGCCGTTTGGAAGACTCAAGGCACTAAAGAAATTTACAAACAAACACAAGAATAATTCAACTAACGAAATATGTAACGGCCATTTTTAGATTAAAGAACTGCCACATCACATTATAAAAATCTAATAAGTATTGCCATAACGAACTTTTTATTGACAACTTCAGCCAACTTCATGACTGTTATTGCCATGTGATTGTCAAACTACGCAATGTTATTCTTGAAGTTTTTGGAAATTCTGTGCTGCAATTTAATAGTTATGCAAGCAAAAAACTAAATTAACTTAATAAAAATAAACAAACAAAAGTAGAAGAAAAGTGTTATTTAATGATTTTATTTATAGTTTAATATAATGTATCGTTTATTAACGATTAATCGAGTTGCGAAAGAAAATTGCCGTTTAGCTGTGTACGGGCGTAAAAAACATGTGGGTCTTAAAGACATCGTTGGTGGTGGAATTATTGGTAATCGTGATACAAATGCACTTTTATTGCAACCGGCTAAATATCAAAACATAAACAACGATTATCAAAAAGCCGTCTATTGTCATCTCCAGCCAAACGTCCAGTTGAAAAAAGCAGTTCCGAGTCAAGTTGTTGAGAATGTAGCAGCAACAAGTGGAGGTATTATAATAAACTGCACCTGCCTACGGAATATGCAAACCGCTCGCCCTAACAAGAAATTCTAAATCTTGTTTTTATTAATTCTAGTCTATAAGATCAAAATACACCTCAATGCAAAGTTTCAGTAGACCCTTCTTACCATAAATTGCGATTTTGTTAACATAATTAATATGTACTATCTAAAAGAGTAATGATTGCTAAATAACCGCGTGCGTAATTAAAACTCAAGATACTAATTAAGATGGTTCGTCAGGGCGGTTTTTGTAGAAAAAAGCTCATTACAATAGCGCTAAGGTTTGTTACGATTTTGATAATTTATACTTAAAATTTTACACCCATCTTTTTTGGTCGGTGGTTAAAAAAGTACATACATATTTGTTTTTACTTAATAAACAATAACATTAAATTAAAACCCCCGAAGAATAGATGATAACTTCAAAATGGCTGGATCAATATTCTTCAAACATAGGTTAGAAGATTTTGAATCAAGTCACCTTTCAAACAAAATTTACGAAATTAAAATCGATCTAGCCGTTTGGGAGCTACGTTGTCAAAGACACACAGACTCGACAGCATACGTCTAGAAAAGATATATCTTCTAAACAAACAAACTTATAACACCCCTCCTTTTTGGCCGGGGGCTAAAAATTATTGAATATAAAACTAAGAATTTTGGGGTTTAAAACAAATTTTTATGTGAAACAAATAAAATTGAATGGCTTAGTGCAATAAATCTGTAAGCCACATGAAATCAAAAATTTGTTTTATGTGCTCATTCTCTTGCTATAGCTTTGCATCCTAGAGACATTTTTGGCTACATTATAGTGTTTTGCAAATAATTTCCAGAAATTTCCAAAAACCATACAATTTTAAATGTCGATTCATTAAAAATTTTGTTATGGGGGCTTACCGAGTTATTGCACTAAGCCTCTCAATTTACAAATTTATTCGACGGAAGTGATGTGAGTACAATTTTTGGAATAACAAAATAAACCACCGTATTTTAAGTTTTTTGACAACGATTTCTCTTGAACCAACAAACCCGTCTATGTCATTTGTCACAGTTTTAAAATTCTAAAAACGTTTCGGAATTTAGAGTATCGATTGAGATAATTTTTCGATTTTCATAAAAAACGAATAAACCAATTTTAAACAAGTTGTGGCAAAGTTGTTGAATCTAGAAAATTGTTTTAAGAAGAGATTAAAAAAAATAGTTTTTCGATATTTTTCGAACGGATCAATCGATTTTAATGAAATTTCAAGGGTGCTGTTGGCTGAGTAGTTAGCGCGTTTGACTACAAACCCTGAGGTCTTGAGTTCAAGACTAGTTTCAGGAGAGCCAACAAGATCATGCATTTTTATCATATGCATTGGTGTGTTATTGTGTTGGTTGTTGTTGGGCTGTTAAAATTAAAGTGATGAATGCATAACACTGATCACCTTGACAGTACCGGCAGTGATTTCTACTAACATATCCTAATGCACTTCACAGCACCCTCCTTCGTCGGTATAGTAGCAAAACCGTCGACGAAGTAAAATAACTAATAAAATGGCTAAACAGCTTAAACAATCTAACGCCTCTACTTGACACCAGAGGGGTTTACAACAGTGATCTACAAAAAAAACGCGCAATAGTAGCTTTCCATCTCTCTTCCACGTCACCACCTGTTTTCTCTACACTATCCCTTTCCCAAAAGAAGGTAATACATTAATTAAATAACTGGTAGGCATTAATTGCCTGATTGTGCTCTTCTCTTTAAAAATAACCAACCTGTCCATGGGATCAGTAACGGAATTGGAAACTGAATATCAATTCCTACTGTGAACGGGACCATCAACCCGTAATGAAATTGCCTTGTTAGGAAAAACACCGTTTAAAAATTTGTATATGTACAACGGATGTAACGATACTCCTTTTTGGCGATACGATACCGATACTCAAAACGAGATATCGACGATACCGACACCGATACGCATATTGAAATTGAACTCAATTTTAAATTAACAAAACTCAAGTAGGGTATATACAAAATTACAGTCTAATCCCCTTATTTTTAATACTTTTCAAAAGCTTATGAAACAAATTTTGTATGGAAACCTGTTTCATAAACCTTTTATTAACAATGGATAATTTATTATGAATATGTCCCTAAGAGACTATTAATATTTAAAATTGATATTAACCCAGAAAAAATGGAAGTAATTTTTAAGGAACTACATTTTCATTGCTTCCAAAGAATCTATATTAAAAATATGCAGATAATTAGTAGAAAGGCAAGAATTTATTTAAGTCACAAAAAAATTTTTAATTCCTTTATAATTTCCTCGCCATGCTTTTTAAAAACCCGATTTTTTGAAGGACATTTATGAACCAATATTCTAATTAACTTAATAACTTTATTGTTAAAATTCTTCCAAAAGTTTATATTTATTCACTTAAATTCACATGAAAACAGTTTTGCGTTTAAATTCCCATAAAAAGAAACAAGTTGCGAAAATGGAAATATGTTTCATACTTTCTCCTTGAAGAAAATATTGTTAGAGAGTGCCAAAAAAGAAATTGTTCTTAGCATCGCTTCCAATTCGATGATTGGTAATCGGAAAAGAGAACTTCTTGTAATGACAAGCCTATGCAAAACTAATTACAAATTATTAAAATTTGCACTACTTTCCATGACTTCTTGGAGTGTATTTTTTTTTTTTTTTGCTAAGAATAAGATTTAAAAAACAAGGAATTGTATTTGAGTCGTGGTAAAATTAACAAAAAATAAATTTTTTTTTACAAAATAGCGGTTTTCACTCTTTGTGTTAAGTTTATAACTCTGTTATATTTAAGATTTATCACTAGAAAGCGTGAGTATATTTTTCGTTTGCATCAACAATTAATGGGTCAGCTGTTTTTTGTTTTGTTTTTCGTTAATGTTTTGTCCTGGTAAATTTTAACGCGTCTGTACTACAGCTTCTTGTGTTGTTCAGCTTTTGTAAAGTTCGGTACTTTTTGTTTTTGCCTGTGGTAAATACTATTACTTTAACTACATCTACTACATTAACAAGATCTACAAGGGTACTTTATCATCAAGAGTGAAAACCGCTCAAATTTAAAATTTATATTAATAAGATATAAAAAACGAATTGAATTTAATTCATGGTAAAATTAAAAAATATAAATTATTTGTTAAAAAAAATTCAGAAAAAAATTAAAAAGTATCGTCGTATCGACCGTAAAATATCGCCGATAAATATGTAACGGAAAATCTGAAGTATCGCTGATATATCGGTATCGGTTACATGCCTAATATGTACATATTTTTGGATAGGTAGAATAATTCTGGTTGCTGAGAGCATAAATTAGACGGCTCCTGACCTCCAATTTATAAACCTTAATTCCGTCTCGGAACGGAAAATTTCCAAATTCAAACAAAATTGGATTTCATGAACTCAATCATCCGGTTTTGCAGAGAAAATGATGTCAAACCAATCCGTATTGGATTTTGTGAAACTTTCGAAATCTAGCAAGTCGAATCGGTTCATATTCACAAGATATCTAAGTAAAGACGAAAACTTCAGAATGGCGTTTAAGCCGTTTAAAAATTATAACTAGTTTACATACTTACACATATATACACACAGTCATACGTGCATCACTCCAAAACTAGTGAGAATAGCTTCACAGGGCCTCAAATATAAATATTGCCATTCGAAATCATTTGCATTCGATTCAAAATACAAAGTAATTTCCCTTTTTTTTTGGCGGAAGTGAAAAAATTTAATTAATTTTCAATTAAGTTTTCATTTAAACAAGTAATTTGCTTCTCCTGCAAAACGTTAGATAGTGCAGGAGGTTTTGCATTTTTCGTAACGATACTCTTTTTCTCAATTTGAATTAAATTTATAAATTCTGAAGTAGCCAGTTCCGCAAGCATACTTTTGGCCGCTCGTTCTCAATCTACATCGACAACTAATGTTGAGACTCAGATGAAAAAGAAGAGGTTACGAAAAATCCGCTATTCAAAATATGTCGAACTTTTAGAAGGTGAGTACGAAGAATATATTTATTTATTCGTAATTTCGAGCTCGAGCTATTTTTTTTATAAAATAAAACTAAAGATGTGTGTAAAGTTAAATTTTAAAAGTCTAGACACAACCCATTGGTTTTGACGGAGCTCTGTTAACAGATTAACACTGCTCCGTTAACATAATAAAACGTAGTTAATGCATTTAGGAAGAAGTAACGTGGGCGAGAAAAAATTAAGGGAATTTGGAGCCAATGTAGTCCTCTATAAGTGCCCATAGTTGGATTTTCTAACATTTTAAGTTGGCAGGAATTGTTAGAAAATTGGATGCTCTAGGGGATGATCACATTTTTTTAGTCAACGTGGGCGAAAAAAATGAAGGGAATTTGGTGGTAAGATAGTCGTCCATAAGTGGACATAGTCGGATTTTTTAACGTCAGAGCTCTGTTAAACTTGATGGTTTGTGTCTAGGGTTTTAAATTTTAACATTTAACATCATATATTTGTATAATTTTTAATAAAAAATAAACTGAAATTCAATTAATAGTAACCGATACTGCCATCAGTGAGAGTAAATCCCGGGTGAAACGTTTAAAGGCAAAAAAGCTACAAGACTTCATTGCCAGAACCCAACAAGAAGTAAAAAAGAAGTTAGCAAATAAAAGCTTAAAAACAATAAGTAAATCAACTGTAAAACGAAATAAACCTGCTCCAATATTAGTTCAACCCATTGAATATCAAAAAATTAATATGGAAGCACTGGATAGTAGCATGTTGGAAGCCGGTTGTTATGATGATAAACCAATGATTTTCTTTGCTAAAGATGAAGAATTGATTTCGAATACAGTCCTTGATAATCCTGAACAAATACAACAAATTATTAAAAGTTTTCATAATTTTCGGGATGTTATTGAAACTTTAGGACACGATCAAATCGATAATGATAGCTACAGGTAAAATTCAAGTTTTGCAAAGAAATATAAATTTGTTTCATTTTTTATTTATCAGTAACATTGCTGCAAAACCGTGTTTAGAAGAAGACATTATAGATCCATTAGACTCGTCTGAACCTTATGTATCACCCGATATAATAGATGAGCCTCTAAAGAAAAGTCAGCAAAAGCTTAAAATAGTTACAGAAAAGTCAAATCCCAGGTACTTGTAGAGTCATTCTTCATCTTTATTTTATTTTGTTGTTAACTTGATGTGTTTTAGATATAAATCCAAAGTCCATCTCGATGAACATCAAGAACGTTTAGCTAAGGAGCGAGCCTTAAGGATTAATCTTACAACCTATTTGAATGTTTGTGTCACAGTAGGTTTACAAAATCGAGCCTTATCGACCCTTTTGACTTATCGTCAGAGAGCCCAAAAACACAGTGCTACAAATAATTTAATAAGCATAGACTTATATAACATTCTGTTACACGGCTATGCCGAAAAGGGTTCATTTGATCGATTTCGTGATATATTCGCCTTAATTAAGGAAGATGGATTTAAATTTAATGAGCAAACATTTGCTGCCATCTTCGAATGCTTGGGACGTTTAGAAATATCGCCAGATAATACCGAAAAAATAAAAATGTACATCAAAAAAGCTGAAAATATGAACATGACGCCAAATCAAATTATGGACAAGTCGAAATTTGTTGCTGATCAAAGGGATATTGCATTAGATGCTATACAACGTGTACTTCCAGACTTTGAACCGATCTATACACCGCCTCTTTTAGAATACAATAATCCTCTTCTTAAAAGTTTGAATGAAAAAATTTTACCAGCTGAAGAGAACGTAGAAGATAGAAACAAAACAAACGAAAAAGTAGATGGCGCAGAAATAATGAACTCAAAATTGGGTTACAACAAGCAACAATTGGAGGAAATGGCTAGAGAGCAATTGAAAATAGAGTTAGATGGTTGTATAACAATAAAGTCCATCGAAAAAGCAAAAGAATTTTCGAATGCTGAATATTGTGTAAGTTATTAGTATTTTTGTGAATTTTGTTTTATACATATAATTGAAATTCATTAACATTCTAGCGTGAAAAACTTAAGGAATTCGAAAAGCAATGGCGTTCTCAAATAGCCAATGCAGTTGTTAGAGACTTAAATACATTCAAAGCACAAGTTCGTTATAAACCCCAGGGTTATATGAATTATTACACCTACTTAAAAACATTGTCTACAAATGAATATGCTGATATATTGATTAAAGAAATATATAAGCTTGCTGAGGGTTCGGAAACATTCAGTCCCAGTGTGGGCCAATTGTATAAAGAGTTGGGACAAAAAGTTCAACAACGGTTTGTAGCAAACTTTTTTAAATAGTTTTAACGAATTAGATACAAAGCATTCGGTTTGAAATTTTTACAGCTTTCAAATCGAACAGAAAAAGAAAAACGGTATCTTGGAAAAAGTTGGCGATATTTACAATGGTTACAGCGATGTTTGGGATCATGCAAATACTAGCGATAATACCAGACAAATCTGGCAACGGCTAGTGCATAAGGAACGTACTTCAGGTCCTAGTATGGATATAATTGATATTTCTTGGCCGCCTAATGTTCTAAGTGGTGTTGGACGTTTCCTTTATAACATATTAATACGTGACATTAAAATTGACACATTCGTTATGAGGCAAAAGCAAAAGGCTAGCTATCAAAATGTTTTACCCGCCTTCTATACATTATTTCGCAATCATGGCAGAATGGTTAAGGAGGAGGTAAAACCACATCCAGTATTGGCAAGGTAGGCTGCAGATTGTACTATAATTAACTTGCATTCAAAATGATATTTCTTTGTCCAATTTTAAGATTACTACGAGCATCTCGCCAACAAACATTAACTTTCGAATCTAATCTAGTACCTATGCTTTGTCCACCACAGCCGTGGAGTACTCCTCATAATGGTGGATATCTTTTAAACAAATCCGAATTAATAAGACTACCACACCAAGTAAGTTTAAACTTCCAGGGGTAAATACTTTAAAACAAGTTTTATCTCATCATAAATTAAGTGGGGTATGGCTCGGCTGTATAGAGTACGCTTTACGTCCGAAGATTTCGGGTTCGTATCCCAGCCGTGTTAAGATTTTTTTAATTTATATTTTTTTTATTAATATTTCGCATGCATGCAAAAACGGGTTAAAATCATCGAGTTTTCATCTGTCTTAAGCACTCATTTGAATGACGAGTAGTTTATTTAAATGTGAACGCATGACCTCCAATGACACGCTAATGTTAAAATCATGCGTCTCTCACCTGAATTTGAACGCATGCAGCATCATTAGAACCCATGCTCTTAATTCATTTTTCTGCATGTCTTTTTTTGTTGGGTTTCTTTCTTTAACTTTTCTACCCTTTTTTAACCGACTTCAAAGAATCAATATCAGATTTTTTCTTTATTGAAAGGATATATGTACTTTAAATTGGTCCAGTTGAAAAGAGGGTATTGCCAAACCCAAACGAAATACATATTCTTTTCCAACTACTTCTACTTAACCGATTCTTATGAAACTTAGCACACACATTCTGGTTTGTGCTGGAAATCGTTCGATTTGAAATCGGCGCCGATTTCAAAAACAAATTCTCCTGAAAGAAGACTTGTTTATGCTTTTATTCGAATATTTTTTCGATACAAAACAATAAAAAACGTAAACAAGTTACCTCTCAGTAGAATTTGTTTTTGAAATCGACGCCGATTCAAATCGATTGATTTCCATCACATACCAGTTTATGTTCCTGTTACAATACTACATTATGATAAAAAAAAGTAAGCAGTGACTCGCCCATTCAAAGTAAATATGTATATATTATTTTGTAACAACTTCTACTAAACCAATTCTTATGAAACTTTGCACACACATTTGGAAATCGATTTCGAAAACGATTCTGTACACTTCATAATGTACATCATTTCAAAAAGCATCACTTCTTGTTGTCGCACGTGACAAAAAGTGGACTTTCCTACTAAAATGCTTATATAGTACTATTTGTGGCAAAAAGGGAAATGTTCTTAAGTCAGATTTAGCAATTTCTAATCAAAAATAACTCATTAATTTGGACATTTCTGCTATTGGAAGGTAGAATATATTCCCAATAAAGTTCCGAAATATTCGCATTTACTACAATGCAAATAAATTTATAAAAATTACTTTTTTTTAGACTAATATGTATCGTGACATGCAAGAGCGCTAAATCGCAGGGGCTACGTTTTGTGAGCTGGTCTTATCTGATCGCTTTAAATATTCCTCTTTTTAAGTCAAACTTTGTTCCCAATACTTCACAAAATTTTAAAATGGAAACATTTGTTTCCGAAGCTTTTATTTTCTAGTGAAAAAGAGAATGGTATACATATATTTCTATTTCATCACTATCACGTAAAAGAAAAGTTTCTGCATCAAATTCCAGTGGTAAATGAAACAAAGTATTTAGTAATAATCAATGATGTCGCGATGACGTTCTAACTGAACAATCTAAGTACTTACCCCAATATTCATAAATGATTAGTAAACTTAATGTGTGCAGTAAAACAGGGTTTCCCATACAAAATCCGTACAGTAAACCAACATTAACTTTAGGTGTGTTCCAGATAACCTCAACATCTGGAACGCGAAATTCGCTCTCAAAATTGTACGAAAATTGTTATGTGGAACGCTTTTGGGTAACTTTGTACAAGTTCGGAATATGGGGGTTAGATTGTAATGTGCATGATGAAATCTAATATGTCATTTAAGGCCGTTTCAGACTATAATACAAGTATTAATACTTTTGAGGAAAATGAAACTCTGACATGTTGCGTTGTTATTGTTTTTAAAAAATGTTCGAACAGAAATTAGATCAGGGATGCATTTTCGACAAAAGTATTAATACTGTAATATAGTCTGCAACGGCCTTTAATAATAATAGCTTCGATTATTTTGCATTGTGTATGTGAGAATTTCGTTGTATTTCATAGAATTTAACCGTTATATGTGCAGAGTAAAAAAGTGTGGAATACTTTTGGGCTATATTTCAATGACAAACTTGCTCACAGTTCCACTTATTATGCAAACGCACATTAGCGACAGGTACTGACACCGTAGCTTACTTTTTAAGCGAGAGCGAACTGATTAAACAGCCTATGACACGCTTATGTTAAATCTAAGTTGGAAAATAAGCGAAAGCATCATCACTAGCTGCTACTAAGCATTACTTGAATCATTGATTACGTAATGGATATTTTTATGAATGGCATGTTTCCCAGTGTGAATCAGCTCTGAGAGTAAGAGTAAAAAGGCATAGGTACTATTTTTTGCCGGTTGACGCTTTGCACACACATTAAGTTCCCGGTGCAATACAACATTATGGCTTGAAAAGTGGGCAGTGTCACGTCCATGCAAAGTTAATATTCTTTTTCAACTATTTATACTAAACCGATTTTTATGAAAAAGTGCACACACAATTAGTTCTCGTGAAAACACAATTCTATATTTAAAAAAGTGGGCAGTGACACACCCAAACAAAACAAATATTATTTTTCAACTGCTAATACTTAACCGATTCTTAAAAAACTTTGCACACACATTAACTTCCCGGGACTATATAATACTGTGATTAGAAAAGTGAGCTGTGGCACACGCCTGTTTTGTAGTTGGGGTTTTTCAAGAATTATTAAGTTGAAAATTTCTTTTTAGGCCATACAACAATGGGAACGTATTAACTCAATGCCTCCGCAAAATATTTATCCTGCTTTAGATTCTCTCAATCAATTGGCCAGTGTACCCTGGCGTGTAAATACAGATGTAAGTTAAATGACGTAGAAAAAAAATCTACTTAAATTTTATTTATTTATTCTTTTTTTATTAGATTTTAGATGTAATAATTGAAGTTTTCCAAGATGGCGGAGATAATAAATTAGATGTGCCACAGCCTCCAAGTTCTTTGCCGTCCCTACCGTCTATGCCTGAAAAAGATCCCACAATATCGAATACGGAGCGTGCGAAATTATTCAAGGAAAAACTATTGCACAGACGCAGGCAAGCTGAAATGTATAGTCTATGGTGTGATACATTATATAGGCTTTCTCTTGCGAACCATGTAATATAAAAAACTATGTTCTAAGAGAATTTAAATAATATAAATATTCTTTTTGATAAAATAGTATCGCGATAAAGTTTTTTGGCTACCACACAATATGGATTTCAGAGGACGTGTTTATCCTATACCGCCACATCTTAATCATTTAGGCTCTGATTTGGCACGTTCTATGCTTATTTTTGATCAGCCTCAGCCACTAGGGGTAGACGGTTTCAGTTGGTTAAAGTTACATTGCATTAATCTAACTGGTCTTAAGAAAAGAGACTCTGTTAGAGAGCGTCTTCTCTATGCCGAAGAAGTCATGTCTGACATACTAGATTCGGCAGATAATCCACTTACTGGTCGCAAATGGTGGGCAAAATCTGATGAACCTTGGCAGACATTGGCTTGCTGCATGGAAATAGCTAAAGTATATCGTTCCCCCAATCACGAAGAGTATTTAAGTCGTTTTCCTATACATCAGGATGGATCTTGTAATGGATTACAACATTATGCAGCTTTGGGCCGTGATAAAGCTGGCGCGATAAGTGTAAATTTGGCGCCGTCGTCCATCCCACAAGATGTTTATAGCGCAGTAGCGACGCTAGTGGAAAAGATGCGTAAACAAGATGCTAAAAATGGTCTTCACGTAGCAGAGGCACTCGATGGTTTTGTGAGACGTAAAGTTATCAAGCAGACAGTTATGACTACGGTTTACGGAGTGACACGCTACGGAGCCAGATTACAAATTGCACGTCAACTTAAAGACATTGAAGACTTCCCCAAAGATTGGGTATGGCCAGCGTCGAATTACTTGACTACAAAAACATTTGAAAGTTTGCGCGAAATGTTTACATCTACACGAGAAATACAAGATTGGTTTACAGATTGTGCTCGTCTAATATCTGGTGTATGCGGTAAGAATGTTGAATGGGTAACACCAATGGGTTTACCAGTAGTACAGCCTTACAATAGGCAGGAATTTAAAAATACGCAGAAAACAAATATACGAGTCTCTGAAACTATGGCGACCGATATGTATGAAAAACCAAATGTTATGAAGCAAAAAAATGCCTTTCCTCCCAATTTTATACACTCATTGGATTCATCACATATGATGTTGACATCACTGCATTGTGAACGTGCTGGTATAACTTTTGTTTCTGTTCACGATTGCTTTTGGACACATGCCTGCACGGTGCCTCAACTTAATAAAATATGCCGTGAACAGTTTGTCGCATTACATTCTCAAGCGATTTTAGAAGATTTGTCTCAATTTCTCAAGAAAAAATATAGTTTCAAAGAAAGGTAACAAGGAAAACAAAGAAAATAAATATATAATAAGAAATGTTAATGAAAATTTATTTTTAGAGATTTTTCTCATGATGATTCCGCTGAAGATCTTTCGAAACGTCATTTAAATCGAGTTCTTTGCCAAATGCCTCAAAAAGGAGATTTTGATTTACGCAATGTCCTCAACTCAATATATTTTTTCAGTTGAAAACATTTTATTTATTTTTTGTTAATCTTCCTGTTCATAGAATCCGATACGTAATTGGATTGGAAACGGAATTCCAATCCAATTCCAATTGTGAATGCGTTGATGAAAACGTTACGAAATTGGATTGTTCAAAATTCGAATAATTGTGTGCTTTTATTAAATGTATAACTTAAAGAGCTCCTGAACACCAATTCATGAACAATTCATGAATGTAATTAACCGGTTTTGCAGAGAAAATGATACCCAACTAATCCATATCGGATTCTGTCAACAGACTGAATATTGGCTAATAAAATTGGAGTAAGTTCGGGTAATGTGGTATACCTATATATTTTTTATTTAGCTATAGTTTTTAAAAACTTGATTTGGTAAGAATAGACTTCAGCTGATGTTCTACTACAAGTCTTAAGGTTTACATTCGGGAAAGTAAAAAAATTTTGAAACACAAATTTCAGAGAAATTGGTGAAAAAGTAAAAAAACCCATAAACAAGCCAAAATTTCCGGGTAATGTAGTATACTATGGTAGTATACCGAGTAATTAGTATACTAATGTGGTAATATACCACCATTCCTTCATATATTCCGCTGCCCATTTTCTTACGTCATCTCTTTTTGACATCTTTTTTTTCGAAAGGCTAATGTGATATAGTGTACCACTTTATCTGCTTTTTTTTAATAAAAAAAAAAAATATATATATATATGCAATATAGTTGCACTAATGAAGTACTCGCTTGATTTTAGCAAAAAAAAAGTAACAACCACAAAAAGCAACAATGCTACTAGCCAAGGTGGATTTATACAGGTGATATTATAAGCACAGCTGTTCTACTTTTTTCCGCAAATTAGATGCTCGTATGTCAAAATTTGTATACGTTAACATAGATCCTGAGATGTCAAATGTTATTGTAATGTTGTAGTTGTTTTAGAATCAACACCACCTTTTGAGAGCATCACACTATTAAGGATGTTACCGTTATTACTATGCTCTTAATTCAAGAGAAAAGCAGCTATATCACATTACCCGCCTATATACCATATTACCCGAACTTACTATAGTATTTATTTTATTTCTCATCCTGCCTCTATTTTTAAACAACAAACAAAAAATTGGCAATAAATTTCATTAGCTTTACATTTATTGGATAAGTAATTTTATAAAAGTATTCTTTGTAAGAAAATCTTAATAATAATAAAACGGAAAACAAAAAAACTTAAACAAAAAATTATTGTACTTTGAGACCAGTTTTTCGGGAAATCCAACTTAAATAGTTTGTTATTCTAGAATAAACAGTTGGGAAACCGATTTCACATCCGCCCGCACTACCGAAAGATGTTACTCCGACTTGATAATTCACACCATTGTGATAATAAACTAAAGGACCACCCGAGTCTCCATCACAGCTGCCAACACCATTAGACCCATCGGCACAAACATTTGAACGGCTGCTTACCAAACCGGGCAAATAATAACACATACACTTTTCGTAAGCAATAATGCGTGTATCCACATAATAAAGCTGCACATTAAATTCTGTTGTATTTTTGTCACTTATGCGACCCCAACCGGCTGCTGTAACAGTTTCACCTTGCAAAAATATTTGGGTCATGTAACTGGGAGATAAAGCAATTATTTTTACTTTATCTGATAGAGCAACAGGCTCTTGTAGAAGAATCAAAGCAATGTCATCATTAAAGCCCTGGCGACCATAACGTTCATGAATTATGAAATCCTTTGCAGTGACATTATATACAGAGGCAGCAGTATCAGCATTTGCATACATGTAAGATCCAAAATAAACCCGAGCCTCAATAGATCTTTGCATGAAAGAAAAGTATTTTCTATATAAAATATGTAAGATAAAAAAAATTATATTTATTTCCTTACCTGTACAAACAATGTGCTGCTGTTAAAACGTAACGCTCTGTTATCAAAGAACCACCACATTGATACACTCTAGGCGGCTGGTGCAATAAAAGGCCCACTAAATATGGAAACATATTCATGTCTGCTTTAATACCTCCTGTTATCAAAGTTTTAACTGAATTTTCAATATTATATTTTGCACATTTACGTTTCCAATTATCGACAATATATTCGCCTTCGTAGTCTGGCCAAAATGGAAATTCACCCGACGACCCCCTTCTAAAATTTCCTCTACCTCTTGAACGATTGCCAGCATACAATTGTCTCTTGTTCGAATCAGTTTTAGTCGTTGTTATTGAAACTATCAGAAAACTAACAGCAATAATAACAGAGATTGAGTTCATTATTATAGATCAGCAATCACAAATGCTGGCATATTATTAATAGTTCTTGTTTTTATATGCAATTTTCGAAGTTTTAGTATAATACCTTATGTAATTTTGTACATGTATGTACATTAGGGTGGCCGTTAGCTACATATATGGAGAATTATTTAATATACATATTTTTCACTCAATCCCCAGTTTGGTGAATTTTGGTAAAAAAAATCATCCTGAAAAAATTTCAGGTACATCGATTGGGGCTAAGACGTGCGTGCCCGCAAGCGCGCTCAAATTTGGGAAAACCCATAAAATTTAGACTGCTTGCTTCATAACTTCCAAAATATTAATTTCACAAAAAAGTTTTATAGGAGGAAAGTTTGCAACATTTCATTTCCTAACAACTTTTCTGTAGATCTAATGCTTAATAAAATAATTATAAAATTTTCAAGCAACATTAGCTTATTTTAATGTTTCATTCGTCCTCCCAGCTCATGGCAACTAAAACACAAATTTACAAGGTTTTGGATTGGAACAACTAAAAATGGTTCCTTATGTAATTTCAGCTGCTGAATCCGAATCTGCATTCAGTTTTTTCTAGTTTTCGAGATTACGCGTTTTCAAAAATGAAGCAGCTGCACAGCAAAAGTTAACATAACTGGATAACGGGTTGCCCTATTCATTGGAAACAAAAAACCTAATTCGACAACAATATTATCTTTAAGTCATACAAATCCTGGAATTTGTCGAAAAAAATTTTTTTTATAAAAATTGCATTTTTTTTAAAACATTCATAAATAATTTAAAAAATATAATTGAAAATTCAGGTATATTTCTACAGCTCATAGCAAACTATATTTCAAACAAAACAAGCCATATTTCATCAAAATCGATGTACAACTTTTGAATTTATTCACAATGAAATATGCAGAAAATTAGAAGAGAACAAAAAAATGTGTTAATTAATTTACAGTTACAAGAAATGTTAATATAACTGGAGAACGGGTTGTCCTATGCAATTAAAACAAAAAACCAAAATTCGACAACAATATTATCTTTAAGTCGCACCCATGCTGTTTTTTTTTGTCTGCCTTGTTTTGTTTGAAATATAGTTTGCTATGAGCTTTAGAAATATACCTGAATTTTCAATTTAATTTTTTAAATTATTTATGAATGTTTTAAAATAGCAATTTTTATAAAAAAAACACTTTTCGACAAGTTCCAGGATATCTCTAAAACTAATGCGAAGATTTAAAAACAATATTCGTATGACTTAAAGATAATATTGTTGTCGAATTAGGTTTTTTGTTTCCAATGAATAGGGCAACCCGTTATCCAGTTATGTTAACTTTTGCTGTGCAACTGCTTCATTTTTGAAAAAAAGCGTATATCTCGAAAACAAGAACCAAAAAATGAATAGAATGAAACATAAAATAAGCTAATCTTGCTTGAAAATTTTATATTTATTTTATTAAGCATTAGACCTACAGAAAAGTTGTTAGGAAATGAAATGTTGCAAACATCACAAGCAACATTTTCCTCCTATAAAACTTTTTTGTGAAATTAATATTTTGGAAGTTATGTGGCAAGAAAGCAAAATTTTATAGTTTTTCCCAAATTTGAGCGGGCTTGCGGCACGGCACGTCTTAGCCACAAACCGATTTACCTGAAATTTTTTCAGGATGATTTTTTCCCCCAAAATTCACCAAACTGGGGGGTGAAACTGGTAAAAACTAAACTTTTTTGTTAAGGTCCACCCTAATGTACATATGTATGTACATGCATACACAAATTCGTAATGTAATAATGATCTCTCCTATCAAGATTTTGATTAAATTTTGTTCATAATTTCTCAAATAGCATGGATGCAAGGGCAGATAAAACCCTACGTTCGTAAATGCAGTATTGCGCTGCAACAGAGACTTTAATTTCGTTACCTGAAACGCAAAATGCCCTTAAATTTGCATTAGTTTTCAGGAGATACAAAAAAAACATGCTAAAGGGAATTTTGACTTTGGGCTATATCTTGGGAACCGTAATAGGTAGGCACGTAAAATTCTGGCCAGATCTATTTCCTTTTTGATTTTTTTTAAATAAAATCGCTATTTTTGTTCACTACTACTTCCAGCAAATGTTTGGAAGAAAAATGTAAGTTTTTGTGAACTTTCATGAATGTAGTTAGAAGAAGTTAATATTCGTTTACTGAAAGTAAAAATATTGTTTTGTGCTGCATTGGACACATTTTTATATTTATTTTTAAAAAGTAGCTTTTTGTGAGATGAAATAACATTTATACGCTTATTTTCAATAAACAGTAGATTGAAAATAAGCGTATCAATGTTATTAGAAAAGATATTTACATGGAATAAAAAGTCAATATTGATGAGACTTGGTATTTTACTTGAATTCTGTTTATTTTTTCTTATTTTAAAAAAAATTATGATGTTTAGCATAATGAATGCTTGATATCTCAGAAACCAGAAACAATTTCGCGAAAAAGATTTCGGATTCTGAAAGAGGGTATTCAAAACATATATATCCCATACCTAACTCAATTTTCTTAAAATTGGTCGGTGGGCCAAACCAGTAATGAGGTGACGGTATGTTAGTGAAATACATCAGAATTTATAAAAGTCATTTCGAGTTTGCTGTTAGTTAGGGCGTTTTGCGAAATAATAAAGTGTGCATTAAGAAAAAAGTAAATGAAAAACAACATCACGTTTATGGATGACCCTTAAGGCGAAGAAAAATTAAGTTTAATAAAATTTTTTAATGCCTTGTACAAATTATTAAAAATTGTCAAGTACGCGAAAGAAGCTTTTTACACACACAAGAAAAAAAACAATCTGACAGCTAGGAATGTGGTATTCTAAAAAAAATAGAAAGAATTCTTAGGAAGACATTACTCAAAATTTCATATAATCGAAGAAAGATTAAGAACCACTGGCTTCTTAGTATGTAAACACATGCGCACATATACATATATCAATAGTTTTCTGCCTTTAGTTCTCTAGTCAAATCTTAATTAACGACATTTAATTAGCACGTACTTATAGTTTTGTCATTACCTGTTGTCATTAAAACAGCTATGGATAAAATATACATACATACAGATCCCATCAGTACAACACGTAAATATTAAAGCTCAAACAACGATACAATACCGTAGATACTTAGTTAAGTTAGATTTGAAAGGGTAGTGTGAAACACACTTCCATTCGGAGACCCAATTGGGTCTATTGTGATTCCTTTCTGCAGAATACCCAACATATGTACATGATGAAGCCACTGATATCCACAAGTTTGCACTTGTTCACATCAAGTTTTGGCCACATAGCCCTCGAGACTCTATAATCCTCTCTACTCCCACAGGAACAATTTGTCCTATCCATCGCCCAATTATTGAGTTCCCCATAATAGACACCAATCGGTCATTCAACCGGTCCATCACTTAATTCTTCATCTAACGTCGAACCGATTCTTGCCAGTTCGTCGGCGATTTCATTTCCCTCAACATTACAGAGAGCTGTGGAGCCCAACATCGTCAGACTCTATATTTGGCCATAATCACGCTGAGTGCTTCCCTACACTCGCTAAATAATTTCGATTTGACATTGTCCTTTCAAAGCCTTTCAACCTGGAAAACGATACATTCATTTGGGAGTCTGAAAGACTTAAGAAAGTCTGTCCCTAAAATAAGACAGCAGCGCCCGTGCTTATTCCTATTTTTTACCCGTCTATAAATACCACATAACTCTTGTAGAGCCTATCATATTGAAGCCAAAAGTTCATATCTGGAATAACTAATGGTGTGTTGTGCTAAAATCAATCTCAATGACCTTGGAATCTGTGAACCCTGGCGTTATGGAGTACTATCCATTAAAACTAATCTCATTTAAGATTCTCGTGTGACCTGTTAAAATGGTTTTCAGCAAACAAACCCGCTTCCAAAAAGCTCACCAAAAAATTATCTGTGGGAATTAGATGAAGAATAACGGATGACTTCATAAACGCAGTTTGCAAAGCGTTTACAAGATAAAGCAATACATACTTCCAGCAACACTGCTTTGTCAAACAATGCAATGACATTTTCAGACATTTATGAACGTTTAATTGCTTTGTCATGTTTGTTATAAAATATTTATTTATTTAATCTTATGAATAAATTCTAAGACTAAAGGATATATGTATAAGAAAAAAGCACTAGCTGCAAAGGCCATCGGCTTTAAAATTTAGACATGAAGTCTGGTTTGTTTAATGAAGCTATAGATTGTGTTTATGTTGGAGATAGTTGTTTCGCAAAGAAGGTTGGTATATGAAGTATTGGTGTGATTACTTTTCATGCTGGATAATGCAGTACATTCGTCAAGAATGTGTTTAATACTTCGATTGATATTGCATATGTTGCAGGTTGGGTTATTAGCTCTCTTCATTAGGTACTCGTGGGAAAAGAGTGTCTTATGCATTAAACACATTCGCCACAGCAGGCTACCGACTACAACCTGTCAAAAATAGAATACATGTGTGTATATGAAAATGATTATTTTCACGACTGCACGGCTACACGACTGCAGGTTGTTGTCCATGCTACTTCTGTGGTGTAGTAAAATTAAACTAATTTCTATTTTTGTTGGCTACAAAACAAAAACAGTGTTGACAGTATAACAAAATATGTAAAGCAAATTAGTGATCAGAAATATTTTTTATTGAAAAATAAAAAAGAAAATTACTAAACTTAAATGTTAAAATATAGTATATGCATCAAGATTTTTTAAATAAATAAATCTATTTTTTTGTTATATAGAATATTGACTTAAGTCAAAAATACCAACTTCATTGAAAATTAAAAAAATCACAGGGTAATAGCCCTTTTTAACCTAAAAATTTTAGTATAATTTATTTCGGTGCTCTCTCCTGATTCCAGAGTTACGGAGTTCAAAACTTTAATATATTATTGATCATAAGTCCTACAATATAGAACGGATTTAAACGATATAAACTACGTTTATACGCACGGGTTATATGCAAATAAAACTGTAAATTGTTGCCATATAATTGTTTTATTGCGACTTATTAACTTAGGAAAACTATTCACGATTAACGCACTATTTGCAAATAAAATTATTGGTGCTGCTGCCCCGCTTTGGCAATAAAAGGCAATAAATAGAAACATATTTCGCGAAAAATATTGATAGAAGAAAATAATGACAATTAAAACAAATAATTGTTTGTTCCTTTATACATTTCAACTATTTTTTTTTTTGTAAAATACAAACGTCTTCTATAAAAGTGCTACCAAGTTTTTGTATTTTGATATGCCATATATACAGTGAACTAACTTATTTGCAAATATTTTTATTTGCAAATAGTCCGCGTATAAACGTAGTAATAGTTATCATTTCAAAATGCTTTAAAATACCTTTCTACTGGTATATACAATTTTTGAATCCATTAACACATTGCGAGCAAAATGGAATTTAAAACATTTTTTATATGACTTCTCACGTAAAAGCACCATTATCTTAAAAACTGGCCGATACAATCGTACTTAAGTATGTATTTAGTTTAATAGAAAGCATTCCAAGCTTTCATTTGATGTATACTTGAAAGTTACCATCGATGAAATTCATCAGTTATGACACTTTGAAAATAAACTAACTCATTTAACTCTTAAACTCATCTTTAAAGTACCATAACCTACGTATTTCATTGGTGACAGCTTTCAACTATACACCAATAAAAGCATGAAAAGTTCTCTATACAACTATACACATGCATATGTACCGTTGTATCGACCAGTTTTTACGATAACGGAGTTTCTGCGTGAAAAGTCAGGTAAAAAAAATTAATTGTTTTAAAAAATGTGTATACCAGTAGAAAGGCATTTTAGAGAAGTTTAAAGTGATATCCATATGGCTTATATCCGTTCTATATTCTAGGAGTTATGGGTAATAAAAAATAAAAGTTTTGAACCCATTAACTTCGGATCCAAAAGAGACCAAATAAAATTACACTAAAATTATAAGGTTAAAAAAAGCTACTGTCTCATGAGTTTTTTTTTAATTTTCAACGATCCTGGTATTATTGACATAAGTCAATATTCTATTTTATTAAACAGAAAAAATATCAAAAAATTTAAGTATGAAAAGTGCCATAACAATCAATAGCTTTTAAAGAAATAAATTGATTTGTTTTTACATTTTGCGAGATGTAAGAACATTTTGAATAAGCAATTTTTTTATACAAGTAAAACTTTTAAAGTGGCACCACTGAAATATGTACTCCAAGAACAACATGTCAGCTGGTTACGATGTAGCTGCCGTGCTCAAAATAATTAAGTAGCTGACTACACGACGACGATTGCTGCCAACAGCATTTGTAGTCGTGTAGCCTGCTGTGGCGAATATGTTTATAGCATTATTAGTCTTGAAAATATTCTTATTTTGTCTTTGTTGTTTATATTTGTAGGGTATGTAGGGCTGATGTTGTTGGGATTTATGGTGGTAATGATTGGAAATAGTTTCTTTGAACTTATCTTTCATATAATTAGTGATATGTCGTCGAAGGTCAATTTTTTCAAATGTTGCTTCCATAAAAACAGGTGCATAGGATGCGTATTTTGCTGCGATGTCAGCTTTTTCATTTCCGAAGATACCATTGTGGCTAGGCACCCATTGTAATCTGATTTTTTCTTCATTACCAATAAGAGCATCTCGGATTTTCATAATTGTGGTCCAGTTATTGTTGAATGGGTTGGATATGGCTTTCATTACTGAAAGACTGTCAGAGCAGATGACGGTTTTCTTTTTGGATGAAATTGCTAACTGGACGGCCCTAAGTAGAGCGCAAGATTCGGCGGTAAAAATTGAAGAATAATCATAGAGGGTACGGAGAATTAGATTATTACCGTTATCATCAACCACTGCATAGGCTGGTAGATTACAGGTAGACTTGGTTCCGCCGGTGTAAATGAATTTCCAGCCATTGTTTTTAAAAGATGTTTTGATTTGTGCTACAAGACTTAAAAACTCTTCTTTTTTAGTGTAGAGATATGTCGGCGGAGATAGTGTTGAACTTCCACGGAGGCTTGTTATTAATATTTTTGGAGTGTTGGATAGAAATTCCTATTGCTTTTGCTATCTCTAAGGATTGGGATATTGCAGACTTAATGCGTTTGGATCTTCTAGCCGTGAAATACGATGAGATATCTTTGTCTATAATGGAATTGGTACTGGTCAGCAGTTTGGGGATAATTCTTGCTTTTATTTCTTGAACTCTGTTTTCTATGGTTGGGAGGTTAGCCTCGGTCAGAATATTCCTGATAGGGGTGGTTCTATAGGCGTAAACTGAACCTCTAGCAGCATTATGATAAGCTGACTTTAAAATGTTAATTCTTGATTGACTGCTATTGCCGTATAAGTGCAATCCATAATCTATTTTGCTCAAAACGAGGGTTTTGGTTAAATATGTGAGTGTGTTAATATGGACGAAGCGTTTTATTGACAGGTAACGTATAATGTTGCCTCTAAATAGGATCGACTTCTTTAAGTGTGTGAAGTGTTCTCTCCAGTTGTATCTGTGTGAGAAGATGATACCTAAGATTTTGTATTCTTAGGTTATAGAACGAAATCATGAAGTTATCAGCGTCACAGCAGCGTTTTCTACATACATATATGCAGTTTTTTAGTTTTTTTAAAAGAGATTTTGGTGCCTGAGTATTCCGACCATTCAATGATGTCTTTTACTGCACTTTCCAGGATAGTTGTTGTTTCATCATCATTATTGTTTGTTATAAATTATTGTGAAATAAATCTTCAGCAATCCTGTGGGGGGACTAATGGAAAAGGGAAGCGAATATAAAGCCTATCCTTTTCAAATGTCAACCTCACCCTCCGTCCAACTGGACTTGGTGTTCCCTGATACGCTAACGAGGCTCTGACGACCGATCGTGGGCGGAATAACCCTATTCCTTGCATGGATTGAGTACCAGCATACCTTGCATGCCTGGCGGCGATGTTGGCAGCCCAAACACCAGGATCGGGCGCTATGGTCTAATATGCCATACGTCTTAAAATACATATATTACTGAAAGCAGAACAAATGAAATTACTAGTAAACCCGACATTTGGCATGAAATCACGAACTAGAATTGGAACATGGAACGTTAGCACGCTTTTGAAAACATCACAGCTATGCAAAGAGTTCGTAAGCTACAAGCTCACAATACTCGGCCTATTTGAAACCAGATGGTGTGATTCAGGCGAATTTACGACGACAGGTGGTTTCACCCTTTTGTACTCTGGGAAAGCATGAAATATAACACCTAGATCCAGTGGAGTGGGAATCTTACTCTCACAACAAGCCAAGTACGCCCTCACCGAATGGAAGCCGTCTTCAGATAGAATAATAACTGCTAGACTAAGACGCAAGCTCGAAACATCACGACGCATGCGCAATGGCTGTCGGCGATATAATTAAGCACTATAGTGACCATAGAAAATTCGTCGTTTTATATCAAGATCCAAAAATGTTATGCAAATGTGCCATTTTCTACGTAACTGTGCTTTTTATGCCCGTAATTTTATCAAATAGATATCCCTCCGTGCTTAGTTACCTAAAGTTAAGGTAAATTAATTTTATCAGGTGGTGTTGATTCTAAAACAACTACAGAATATTTTATTCCTTTGGTTCTGGTATAGTGGACATTCTAACAAGACGTGCTTAATTGTTAAGGAGCAGTTACATCTGTTGCAACTGGGGCTTGTTGTTTTCTTTAGCAACTATTCATGTGATAATTTCAACTTATAGTTGGGGATTTCAAACATTTATTAATTTACCGTATAGGTTAAGATATCTAATGTATAATTTACGCCTTAGCTACCTATTTGTTGAAATTACGTGAATTAATCATGGAAATATACCTTCTTTGGTAATGGATTTTTAGGTTTGTTCAAGGTCGTGAGTGGAAATAAGCCGCTTTTAATTGGATTTCTTTTAATTGGATTTACTACAGTGGCACGGCACGGTACGAAATACTAAAAATAGCTAAAGTAAATGTTTATTTGTATACTTTTTCCCTAGTACCTTGGTTGTCACAAAAATATACAAAATCTGCTTTCTTAAATACATTACTGCGCTGCATCAGAGAAGTAAACTTTTTTTACAATACCGATGACGGCCTAATGATGATGTTATATTGTATGACTATTATTTTTATTGGATATGTATTTGTCATTTTAGTCTATCGTCAGTATAGCTAAATGAAAAATTTAGATTTTTTTTTAATTTTTATTGTTTATGAAACATTTTCCTTTTTACTGCTTTTTATGCAATTATCTTCAGGGATTTTTTTGTTTGTTTTTCTTGCATTTTTGAAATGAAATTAAAATAATAATAAAAAAAACAATTGAAAGTATATATATAATAATAGTAATAAAGGGATACAATTGCAATATTGTAATAATGACAGAATTAATAATAATAATAATAATATAATTAAAATTGTATTTCATGCATACGTTTTTTTTCTCTTTTTAATTAATTATTGTTATGTGAATTATTTGTGGTATTTATTTATTCAGTTTTTGCTTTTTTAAACGTTTCTTCATATGTTTAATAATAATATAAATTAATATAGATATACGAGATAAACTAATACTACAATTTCTTTTAAGACACTTTGTTTTTCCATTAAATATTATTACTATTACTATTTTTCTTTTTATAATTTATATAAATTTTTCTTCTGTATAAAGAAGATTATATATTTAAGGGTTGGATTTTTCATTATATTTATTATTATTTATAGCTTACAACCTAATTGCTTATAAATGTTATATTTATTACTATTAATTTTTATTTTTGTAGAATTTTTTTCTTTTTCGTTTTTTTTATAAATATATAAATGTTTTACTTATTGTTTTAAATTAATATTAAGAAATAAAAGCCGTAAAGTAGTATGTGTGTATTTTGAGTTATTTAATAAAAAAATTAGATATTTAAGAAAATTACAAGGAAATGGAGGGCTTTTTTATAAAAATTATTTCATGTTTTGCAAAAATATGTATTTATTATTTTTTTATTAAATTGATTATAATATTCATTATTATAAATACTTAGCAAAAATAGTATTTTTGTTATTATTTGTTTTTATTTTTTATATACATCGTTATTACATTTTTTATTGATAATTTTATTCACAATTTATTGCATACATTTTACTATATCATATCATAGAAAGCCAGAATCCTTCTATATACATTTATTATATGTATATGATATACATGGGTAATAATTTATATATTTTTAAAATATATTTATTATTATTATTAGTTTATTGGCTATTTATGCATACAAACATATTTCATGTGCCCCTCTTATACCATAAGTGTTGCTATTAAAGATTTTATAATATTTACAATAAGTTAGTTAGGGTTCAAGTACCAATTACATATTGGCAAACAAATTGCAAAATCATACAGTTTTCAATATATCGGAAAATTTACTGTTTTTGTTTTTTGCTTTAAACTTATCAAAGGAGAGAGAGCTAAATTGGAGTAGAATTTTGTCGGAAATTTCCGATTCTCCACAAAAAGTGCTTTTCTGGCTTTTTTCCAGACGAATTTATGAAAGCTTAAAAAATTAAAAACACAAGTGCTGAAATATGAAATTGGAAAAAATTACTTTTCAGGTGGTTCATTTCTTAAAATTAATAAGAATAACAATAAGTAACATTTTATAAGATGTAATTTATTAAATATGTGTCGGACTTTTGTGTGAGATCCAATTCATCAAAACCTGAATATTAAATTTTTTATAAACTGAAGTTATATTTCATTTGAATTTGATATTCCAACTTATAGATATGTTATTAAATTTTTTCTATTTGAGAGAAATACGTAAATTTGAAAAGTTAAGTGAGTAAATTTGTAGTTTTCTACTTAAAACTGTGAGCCTAGTAGGGGCACCTCTGCCTGAAATTTAGGCTGACATA
Organism: Panzeria rudis; assembly: GCA_956483635.1. Taxonomy (NCBI): domain Eukaryota; kingdom Metazoa; phylum Arthropoda; class Insecta; order Diptera; family Tachinidae; genus Panzeria; species Panzeria rudis. The sequence continues at coordinate 151,559,228 of OY101449.1, read as the reverse complement.
GGAAGCATGTGAAAAAAAAAACAAACTTATGGCGTTTTCTTGTCTATAAAAAATTTTCCAGTTGTTTACTTTTTATTTTGAAAAATCGCTATTTAGCATTCATTTGAAGCAAAGTTGTTCATTTCACCAAACAATTGTTTATACTCTCTATTTCATTTCTTTTTATACTCTCTATTTAGTCGTTAACGCGAGAGCGACGAGTGTACATGTATAGCAGCTGCGTTGGTATTTTGCCATATACAGTGTGTAAAATAAATGATGATGGAAAAGAAAATGCTTTGTATTAGAAATAAAAAGATATTTTTCGAAAAACAAAGGGGATTGTGCCAAAATGTATTGAACATTTCTGTATTTTACCAAGTAAAGATATAGTAAATTCAGTGTGAACCTCATTATTATACATTTTTACGACTAACATAGTTTCTTGTGATAAAATCTAAATGAAAATCTTTGCGTTTATTTTATCGTGTTACTGTACTCTTAGCAATACAGCTGCAAAGTATTTTTGGGCAGCTTTGCTTTAAAGCAACAATTTACCTTCGTAACGGATGTACAATAATTTCTAATAAATTCACTTCCACGAAAAAAGATTATATTGCAAATTTTCATTAAAACGTGCAAACAATGCAACATTTTTTTTTGTAGAAAAGAAAACGTCACTGAATTCGGTAATACAAAGTTCATATGAACACCAATATTCGAGGTTTGATCTCTCATTCATGGTTCGCGCCCCAATCATTATTGAATCTACATCTTTCGCCTTACAAAATTTTGAGAGCGAGCCATCTTGGTTCATTTTGAATCTAGCTGCCAACCTCGAAAATTTACTTTCATCTCCAATTTTGATAACAAATTATCGCTAGTTTATCTGAACTAGCTGTGAAAAAATGTAAACAAAGAAAAATCAAAAAATGAATGTGTGAAAAAATAAATAAAAACATTGAACAAATAAAAAAAACAAAAATTTACAAATATATATTTAAAAAAAATGAAACGTATTTTAAAGTGTAGAAGGATTTACACCCAAGATGAAACAAGAACAATCGTTTGAACACCAAGGTCCTTATTATGAGTTGCATTCGATGTTCGATCTTCGCTGGCTATCGAACATCGAGTATCAAATGTCAAATTCGTATTACGAGCTCTCAGTTCTGTCGAAAGCTTCATTGTACAACGCAAGATACATTAATACAGGTAGTGGTAATACTAAAACAAATACAACATGACAAAAACAACATGGGTTTTTATTGTTGTTTCGTTACCAAAAGTGTCAAAAAAGCGAGTATGAACAAAAGAAAATTTTCCGAGAACACAAAACAAATTCCAAAGGTGGGAGTACTGCACTAAACTTTCAGTTTCACCAAACTAATGATAGTGAAAAATTTGTCACTTCCACTACTGCTATTTAGTAATGAATTGCAAAAAATAGGCCTTAATAAATAATAGCGATTGTAACGCGGAACAATTTTCTTGAAATTTATTTATTTACATTTATTCTGCACCGTACTCCCAACTCTGCCCAACTTAATTAATAATATTATTTTCAAATTACTTTTTTAGTTTTTTCTTTGTACCTCTTTGATCACTTCAACAGGTTGTAAAAAATTAACAACTTTTGACACTTTCAATAATGAAAATAGATAAACAGTTGTGTTTTTACCACTACCTGTATTAATGTATCTTGGTACAACGAATTTTTAATCGAACTAAAACTTATTGGAAATGTAAGTATTTGTAAATTTTTTTTCCAAATACCATTTGTCAATTATTTTATTTTAATTTCATGGTATGTTAATTAATAATTAATTAAATTTTTTCTTTTATAAGTTTGTAAACAAACAATAATTATTTATAGTGCCAGATGCTAAATATGTACTATTGTGAACAATCCAATTAAGGCAAATTCACAATAGCGCTATTTTTATCGAATGTGCGCCATAATACCAAATGGAAATTCGTTCGATCAATTAATTCGGTCACAATCGAAAATCGAATGCTGCTCATAATAGGCACCCAAGGTTCGCAATCGTGATTCAGAGAGTGAACCAAGTGGTTCTTATTATGAACTTGCTATAACTTGATTATTATATGAATCACCCTGCAAATCTAATCATCACGTGTTTCAAAGAATGATAATTTTTACGATGCGAAAAACTATCACCTGTCACTTTTATTTGACATTGTCAATGGAGGCTGTAAACTGACAATTAAGTGCATCAGTACGTATTTCCTTTTGAATTCCTTTAAAACACATACATATGTATGTATGTATGTATGTAGGCGGAAAATAAAAGTGCTATCTTGTCAAGTACCTTTAGAATCTAAAAGTCTATTGCAGGGAAATAGACTTCTATTTGCCAGTTTGAGTAGCAATACGTTCCTTGAAACGTTTGTCAGCTTCAGCACGGGACAAGTTGGTTAGTTCATACCCAAAATCGACTCATGGCGTTTACGCATTGTACGCTTAATACCATTACGGTGGCCCATGCGATTTTGGTTGTGATTAGTGTGATTTTTAGATTTGCCAGTTTGAGTAGCAATACGTTCCTTGAAATGCATGTATCTTGTATATGTAAATAAATACATTTTCATGGAGTCCGTTATGAAAATTGGATTGGAAACGGAATTCAAAACTAATTCCAACTATGAATGGGTCCATGAAAACGTAACGAAATTTCTTTGTTCGAAAAGTTTTTGTTTTTTATTCAAAATTATAAATATCGTTTTATATTTAATGATTGGAGGATATATAAAAAATATATTTTAGCTGTTAAAAGCATGAATTAATTTGCAATTCATGAACATCTAATTCTGTATCTGAACGGAAAATTTTCAAATACAAGCACAAACGGATTTCATATATGCAAACAACCGATTTTTGCAGAGAAAATAATGCCAATCCAATCTGCATTGAATGCTATGAGCAGGCTGCATGCATAGCTGCCAGAATTTACGATTTTTACGATATGACAAAAAGCGATATGACATACTGTGTTGTCGTATCGTGTTTTTTTTACGATATGACAACACTGAGAAAGCCGTACACGGTGTACGGCTATGTACATCGGCCTTAATAATTATCGATTGCTACATTTAATAACAACTGTTACTGTTATTACTGAATTCTAACATTGTATTATATAATTTGCCTGCTACTGTAAATCACTACTGTAACTGAATTAACACATGCGATATTCAAGATTTAAAATGTTCATATTAAATGACCATAAAAACTATTTTTCTGTATTTTGGCATGATTTTCAGATTCAAATTTAGCTAACTTGAGTAAATATGAACAGCATTAAGATATTCTGTGACGTTTTGCGAAATAAAATTAATTTTTTTTTATTTCTTTCAAAATCTTTTTTATTTTTGCAAAAAACGATTTTCCGCGAAAAAAAATTACAATACAAATTTGTTTCACGTAAGTTTATGAGCATTTAGATGATTAATACATAAAATATTTACGAAATTAAGTATGAAGATTTTTCACGAAAACATCAAAGTGTCGTTGCTGTGTTTATTCAAGCATTTTAAAATCGAAAATTTTCCCAAAAGTACAAAAATATCGTTTTTATTGTACTTTTTATCATATTAATATTTAATCGAGAATAACGCGATTACGAGAAATAACTTGGAAAGCCCGCTAGCACCATTGAAATCAGCGTACTCGAATTATCTTTACCCAGTATGGTGTACAGCTTGTTACAAAAAAGTTGCAAATTCAAGCACAGTGTTATCGTTTATTTGGAAAAATATGCCAGTGAGAGTCTACAAACTTCGTGACAAAAAACAGAGGTAGGGTACCTACCATACAAAGTAATAATTAAAAAAAAAACTAGAAAAAAAATAAATCGATTTTCAAATATAATTTATTAAAAAGTAAAAAATAACTTAAACATTGTTATTGTTAATTTAAGTTATGTTTTACTTTTTAGTCCATAATATAAAAAAAATCAGACGGAAACAATTTGAAAATAATGTTAGATAGGCAACCCTTTGACCAAACTAGGACTTTATTAATTAGCAAGGAAAATGTCATTACTGTACTGGTTAATCGAATTTAATATTGTTTAAAACAAATGAACATTCATTAGTTTCTGTTGAAACATTTACATATATTGTTTGGTAAATAAGACAGTAAATTATTTTCAACTAAGTATTCAACATAAGAAACCTAAGTATAAACACACTTTTGAATCGTATCGAAAGTTTTAAGTGTGCATGTCAAATCATATTTTCAATGCGGATAAAGAATTAAGTTTAAGTATGTTGATAAATAATTTTCCGGAACTCCAATTTATTCGAAAAAGTATATAAAAAAAATCAAGAAACTAAATATAAACAGCTTTTACTATTAAGCTCTTAACTTTATGGGATTTTTATATTTAACAACATATATTGACTAGAAAATATAAACCATAATTTCTTTTTGAAAACAAAAGGAAAGTATACCTTAAAAGATTTAATAATTGATGTATTTTTTTCATTAACACTGCTGAATTATTAAGCAGTTAGTTTTGTGTGAATATATGTATATGTTTTTTGCACTTTTAGATAAAAAAAAATAAATAAAAAAATAATAAGAAAGTACAAGTGTATTTTTTATATTATTGAAATATATTTACAATACTATGACTATTGCGTTTAATGACATTATTTAAGGCTGTTTCTTGTGGTGTATCATTGTCTTCTTCGTCAACATCATCATCATCATCATGAATGTTTATACTTCTGGTTGCTGCTGATGTGGTCAGCGAAGCTGATACTGTTGCAGTTGGATTAAAAGTTGATTGTATGTTTATTGGATCTACCATCATATTTAAATCTAAATCGTCATCATTATCAACATGTTGTACATTATTTTTGTCAATTGAATAGTTGTTACCGCGATGATTTAAATAATGTCTAGTGTTAAGGGTATTTTCACTATGTTTAGATTTGTTAATAGATGCTGTTATATGCGTGGTAGTGGTAGTCATATACGAATTGGCAGTAGTAGTGCTTTCTAATTCAGACGAGAAACTAAAATCCATATGATCATCAAAATGTACCATATTTAATAGATCTTCATCATCTTCAATATTATCAGTGCGGTGTTTATTATTATGATATGATGAGGATATCTGTTCGTTATGATGTAAACTAGTTTTAATACAACTGCTGTTGCTACTACTACTACTTCTACTACTGTTAGTAATACTTATGGTTTTTTCATTAAAAGTAGATGTGGGCATGTGATTTAGACTTTTATTTTTATCATCAATATTTACCTTGAATAATTCATCGACTTCGGCCGTTGTTAAAGTGTCGGATATTACTACCGATGGCGACAATTCCAATTGAGAGTCAACCTCATCGTTAAGAATGTTGTTAAGACATATATTAAACTCATCAAAGTCCACAAAATTAGGGTGATGTTCAGAAAGCAATAAATTAGCAGTTTCAACAGCATTAGCATCATCAACAGCCAAAGCTAATATATCATCGACTGGTTCATCACCAAACGATGTAATACTTTGATAATTGTTATAGTTTTCCTTCATGTCGATATTTTGCTGGTGTTTGTTAAGAATATTCTTGTCATTAACATCATCCTCGTCATCAAAAACTTCTTTACGATTTATAGTTTTATACTGATTATTCTGCGTCTCGGCCATACTCAGATCTGTACTTCTTGTTTTCAAATCTAGTGAGTTTTCTTCATCTTCATAATCATCATCTTGGAATATATTAAATTCATGTTTATCCTCAGAATCCATAGCCGAGTCGCAAGACAATGGTCACTTATAGTCTCTGGATCCTCTTCTTCGACGACCTTCCGTTAAAACCGATTCACCTACAACTGAAATCAATGCAATAAAAATTTTAAATAATATACATATGTACTATAATTTTAAATGAAATTTATTTGCTAATGTTTAAGCATTCATTGTCTATATGCTGCATTTCATTAGTGCTTTACCAAATCGTCAGTAGACTTCAAACACAATTTTGCAAAGTTACAAATCCTTTATCATATCGCGCTATAACCGCCAAAAAAGCTTAAGCGCCATAAAGTAAATTTTACAGGAGAAGTATTTTTTAGTTAACCTTGGTTTAAATCGAAGTAGAGCCCTTTTATTGGCTATATAGGATTGTAGTGGACTGTTATAAGTAATGTTAATAGTTTTATTAAATTTCCTATAAGACAACGCATGTTTGTAAGGGTTTTTGACACTAGTTTTGCTGTATTTGCAAAAAAGAATTTTAGCTTAAGCGACAATTTGCAGTTACAAAAAAATGTAAACAAATTAAAAATTTAAAGGGAAAATGCACTTAAGCTAAAATTTCTTTTGCTGTATTTCCGTAACGGTACATGGCAGGACTTTGAAACTTTGACAGATAGTCCGATTTATCGTAAATAATCGATTTTCGTCCAAAAAAAACGATTTTCGAAAAGCATGTCGCTTGAGCTTTTTTGGCGGTTATGGCTCGATATGTACAGACTGTAGAGTGTTTGTATAGTTGACCTGTGTTACAGATATGCTGAAAAACTTTTATTCCGGCTTAAGGTCTCTTCAAAAATAAAAACAAATCAATTTTGTTTCAAAAAACTTTTGTTTTTATTATTTTAAATATCTTCCAATATTTATCAAGGCATAATTTGTTTAACTTTTCTTTTTGTTTAAAATCAAATAAATTATAAATAAATTTAAGTTTGATTTTAAACAAAAAGAAAAGTTAAACAAATTATGCCTTGATAATGGTTAACGAGGTTAACCGAAATATTGGAAGATATTTAAAATAATAAAAACAAAAGTTTTTTGAAACAAAATTGATTTGTGAATCTAAATTGATTATTAGGCTAATGTTCGTAACATTATATTCAGAAAGAAAGAACATTAGCCTAATAATCAATTTAGATTCACAAAGCAAATACGTTCGAAATAATCATATTAATAAAAAATTGATTTGTTTTTATTTTTGAAGAGACCTTAAGCCGAAATAAACAGTTTTTCATTATTACAACTTTACTTTACTGTGGGATAACTTACTGGCAAGTTCATTCTTCCTCTAACTTTTATCGGCACACATTACATAGCGTCTTCACGAGACATAATATCAAATATTTTTCTGTTAGCAAGCGTCAAATTCAATCGCAGAGAGAATTATGTTATGTGTAGACTTCAAATTAGATGTTATAATAATTGTTATGAGAGCGTTGTTATAATATATATTATCACAACAATCTTATGATATGAAATGTCAAAAATATTAAAATAAATAATAATATGTGTTAAGTGAAATATGTAAAAATCAATGTTTTTTAATGACATTTTTGTGATTTTATGTTTGTAAATTTCTTTAATTGATTTTTTAATTAAAATTTTTAAGAAAAATAAAAAACAAAATAACTAATTGTGGAAAAATAGTGCATGTCAACTCGATGAGCATTCGTATTACATGAAATCTCATAACAAAATTAAAAATACGTTGTCCTGTTGTATGACATGAAGAAAAATTTCGACATTTTAGTTTTCTTGTTCTGCTGACGTTCTCTCTCATGTTATATCAAAGTTAATGTCTCGTGAAGACGCGGTGTTATCATAGGCTGCCATATTTGCTTCTTTATCAAGTAAACACCAAGACGTATCTAACAGGTGAACTCACTAGAACACCTGACCTTACTCGGCAAAGTTAGTGGAGTGATGATATTGTCATAATATCATCACTCCACTTGGACATTTCCTTATAGCAACCTGTGCTGATAATTCCACCCATCTTTCAAAATTTTTTGACAGTTGTAGTGTAGTTTCTACAACAAATTTATTCTTGTTGTAGACTTGTGTGTACCTGTTATCTGTGCCATGGTAAATACATACTTATGTATGACGTTGCCACTGGCTATTGAAATGCTCTGGTATAGTCATACTTGAAAAAAGATAATTTTTATTTTACAGGCAAGTCGTAATAATGAAAAGTTGTTGCAGATCAGTTTATCGATCACTTTTGCTAATCGCGCCAGTAACTATCTAATACTTTACTGCTGAGTTGTAATAATGGCCCTTAAACGATTATTGCATTGGGATTTCACAAAAAGAAATTTCGTTAGAGTATTTTGTTCCTAAATTGACAATTTATCGAATATTCAATGATGACAATATCCACACAGTGCATAAGCTAGGGAAATCTCGGTCAAAAAGCGTATGAGAATATCTAAAAATCATTTATTTTTTCAAGAAATATCCCATAGCAGTTCCCAGAGAATTAAAAACAAAAATTTACATTGATGGTACCCGTTCAAATAGAAAAAGAAAAGCATGGAATATGGTCTCAAAAGTTACAAAATATAACAATACTAAAAACAGTCACATTTCGAGCATATGTATGCTTGATCAATTTATGATTGCGCACAAGTATTTTTCTAAGCATTTATGGGGCTCATTTTTAAGTCGTTTTTTGAGCGCGCAACTGCTTAATCACTTTTTGATCGTCTAAGCTAGTATTAAAAGATTAAATTCCGAACATATGCATGATCGATTTATGATTGCGCACAAGTCGTTTTCTAGTCATTTGTAAGAATCATTTTCGAGTCTTGTTTTTAGGCCGCAACTGATTAATCACTTTTTGATCATCTAAGGTAGTCTTAAAATACTCCGTTTGCTGATTTTTGGTAAAACAATCTTCCAAATTCTATGTGGGTTTAATTTAAACTTGTAACATGGTTATTTTTGGCCTTAAAGACTTTATATTACAAATAAAAGAATGAAATGAAAAAATGTTGAGAAGGAAAAATTATTGGGGGTCGGTCCAACATTTTACCCCTCTAGGAGTAACTCTGCGGCAGTTATGGAGTATTTTTTTACTTTTTTTCTGGTGAAAAACAAAATTCAAGAGCAGAAACTTAAATCTAAAGTGGAATAAAAACGAAACACTTGGTTGTAGCGACATTTGAAAATACAGACTATAATTAACGTGCTGTCATAATTAATAATTTAAATTAACGAGCTCAAGCTTGCTTGAAAACGAAATTTACTTACCAGCACTGCGTGTTTTTCTTCGAGCTTCTGCAACACTTTCGGAACTTGAATTTACCGCGCTTGCTTTGCCAACTATTTTTCCTGTAGTTTCACTACTGCTGCTATTATTGTTATTGACACTGTTATGAATGCCTCTGGTATAAATCATTTTATTTGCTGCCGCTGAAGCTCGCACACTTCGTCGTGTTCCGATTTTCTCATCACTAGGACTATTTGCGATACTGTTAACATTGCCAGTGTGATTAGTCGATGCAGCATTTGCCGCACTTCCAGTACCAGTGGTTCCATGACTTGCTCCTCTTGTAGCATGTGTCGGAGCATGTGACGTTGCAGTTAAGTTTAATGTAGGAGTTGTTGCAGAATTTGTTGTCAATACTGATGAATTATTTGAACTAGCAGTAGTTGAAGTATTCGGATGACTATGGCCTTGACCAGAATGACTATTGTTTACTTTGCCACTCTTTGATGTTGAAGAAGTAGCTAAATTTGAACTTGTCTCATTTCCAGCAGCAGAAGGAAATATTTGTGCCGCTGTTTCTAAAAGAAAGAATGTACATATATAATTTTTATAGCAATACGTTAGTTGTAACTTCCGACCAAAAATGAGGGATGTTATAAGTTTGTGTGTGTGTGTGTGTGTGTTTTTGAGCATGTAATAAAAGAAATTTTTTTTTTCAATTAAACGTTATACATATTTTTAATGCATGGCTTTTTCCTGGACTCTCTACAGCTACAAATTGTGCAGTTTTCAACCATTTTTGCATCTCGGTTTTTGAGAGACATGACCATGTAGATGAAGTTTTCATGGACTTGTGACATGGACATTTGATAAGGTATCACATGATATTCTTTGCCTTAAACTTTAAGCCATTGGCTTTCATGGTATGTTTCTTAATTGGTTGAAGTCTTCCCTGTCTGATGGTGTCTCGGCTAAATTCTTGAGAAGTATCACCTAAGTAAGTATCTTCCAGGCAATATTTAAAAAAGTATTAATTTTTGTAAAAAAAAAATATGTACTATGAAATACTGTTTCTTAAGATTATTTTTTAAATATATTTTCTTCATATTAATCTTAAAACGGCATTTGCTTTTGCTTCCATACAATCTAAAGAAACAAATGACAAGTGTGACTTATTTAGTCTATGTCCATACGAGTCAACGGTTGCTTCTGCAACTTTCTTAAATTTTCTTTTGCATTCGTGTCCATATAATAAAATTCTTGCTGCGCAGCTTTTGTTTTTTACATAGATTTTGTTCTTGCTTAATATTACGAAAAAGAAAACAAAAGAGAGTTTGCATGTAGATGAATCAGTGTACCCATTCCCAATCTTCTCAATTCTCTCTCCCATATACTCAAAAGTTGCGCAACAAAAGTTCACTCGTATGGACATAGACTTATTTCAAATCATTTTGATGATTTCTAAATACTTTTTTGGTTGTTGTAGGTGTGTGATCTTTTCATTTGAGAGAAACAGTTCATGTAATAATTTGATTCTCACGAAACAAGACATGATTTGATTGTCTAAAAACTGTTTGTTGCTTTCATTTGTTTTGCTTTGCTTTGAGATTTAGCAATAGTGTGACTGAGTTTAGTGTTATGAATTACTGTGAATTAAAATTCAAATGGCTTGTTGCATATGATTAGTATGTACACTATATGAAATTTCAATTAACAAACTTCCAACTTGTTTTAAAATATCTTCTTTTAATTTAAATTTAATTAAATACGTAAAAATTAAAAACAACTTTTATTTTCGCTCAAAAAATATACATATGTATGTATTTTTGCTTAAGAAAAATCAAAAAATAACTGTTATCGTCTAACTTTTATGATAAGCAAAGTCATAACGGTTACGGTCGGTCGCTGCATGGAGTAAACAAATTTATGTACTTACTATTTTGTTGTTGATGTGATCGACTATTACGTGTTACTTTTTCAGAAGAGCTTTCCAAATTTGTTGATGTCAAGGATGATGAAGTAGAAGAATTTATGTGAGAATTGTTAGTGTTATTTGATAATGACATGCTATTTAGATCGGCGCTGCCAGCAGCGGCTGCTTTAGAATTTCTGACTTTACCGGCCACCTCTATCAGAGGTTCATCCGAATCAGAGGATTCTTCAATTTTCTTAGTTGTAGCATTTGTATTTTTTAAAACTCCATCATCTGATTTTTTATTACTTGTCGATTCGTTATGGTTTGTTATAGTTGCAGCATTGCTGCCACCTGTACTACCACTTCTAGCTCTTTTGGAGTCATTTTCACAACTTCCACTGTTACTACTTCCTTCAGATTCTCGCCGTTTTCGTTTATGATGACTTTGCAGATGCAACGTTTGGCTATTATTAGTTGAAGAATTTGCACAACTGCTATTGACGGTGGTGTTTGTTGTGCTGGTGCTAGAGGATGAATTTGCTTGATGAAGCTTTGGACTTATACTAATACGTTCAAGGGTATGACTTGAGGATCTTGTAGAAATAGCATGCTTTACATGCAAAGTTGATTGAGACGATAAATTGGAATCTAAAGATAGATTAGGTTTCATAACATCCATAGGACTACCCAAGCGGCTACTGGCTCTCGTTCTTATGCGTGGAGAATCAGTATCTGCAACCTGTGGTATTTCTATTGATATTGGCGTTGATACATTTGTGTGAATGGTTTCGATTTGTTTATTAATCGCACATTCGGGTTTCTGATCAATTTTTGATTCCTTGTTTTCTTCAAATTTGGTAAGAGATGATGTAGAAATTTTCCTTGTCTCAATTATTTTTTCTTTATTATTGTTGTTGTTACAACTTATTTCGATTTTAATTGAGTTATCTTTTTTTATAATTGTTGTTGTATTGGTGATCTTTTCCTCAAAGTCTTCTGTCTTAATATCTCTTAAATTATATTTGTTAGCATCCTCCTTCTTCGTCTCTTCAAACTCTTTAAGACTTAATTTCTCTTTTTCCTTTCGTTCATTTTCCAACTTTTCTTTGGCTGCTTTTTCGCCCGCCTCGTGCTCTTCAATAATACTGGCAGTAAGATTTTTTATTAAATCTTCGTCATCATCATCATCCTCATCTAGATTGTGGTGGTGATGTATGTTGTTGTAAACAACTTTGTTGTCCTTTTGTTTAATCAGATCATCGTCGTAAATGGAGTGATCACCATTTATTTGATGTTTCTTGAAACTTTCATCTTTTTCTTTTAAACTATCCCCAATCGATAGATTATTGTCATCGTCGTCTGTAAAGCCCTCCATTTTAGCCAAAGCCTTTTCGATTTCGTCGTCGGCGGCAAGTGTTAATTGAGTTGATACTTCCTCAATTGTCTTTATTAGTGGTTCTGAAGGTGGAACTTTAGCCAGTAGTTGCAGGGGTGGTTTTTCACTGATTTGGGGTTGCAGGGATTGGGGACTGCTAGATGTTAGTTGGTGTGGTGACTTTTCAGACAAAGCATCCATGGATTCTATACCACTGTCTTCTCCTCCAGCACTATTTGTATGAGCTGGTGTACCACCTCCCGTACTGGCGGGAGAGTTGCGTAAAGCAGTTGTCAGCGATGACTGATTATAGTTTAAATTTGTGGTAGTATTTGGCATAGTTGTAGACGTGATCGAGGCAGCTGTTGTGGCTGATGTTGTTCCAGTTGTGAGCGAGGAGCTTGTGGGTTGATTGATTATATTTCGAGTTGTCGAAGCTACCAAACTTTCTGTTAGGCCAGCTGTACCGTCCACCACATTTACGACGCTTGTTTTAGCGTTTGTAGACTGCGAAGATGAAGATGCTACTGACGTCGACGACGGCGATGTTGTGGTTGTTGTAGCATTTATTGTACTTGTGATAGCTTGGGTGTTGGCTTTTATTGTGGCTGGTGATTTTGTGACCGGCTCGTTAGATTTGATCAAAACATGCTCTACATTGCCCATGGCATCTTTCCGCTCCACTTTTGTTATTTCGACTCTTTTGAGAGTTGTAGCACTGGGTAGCATTGTCACTGCAGCTGCAATCATTTGTTGCTGCGTTTGCTTTTCCGCTAATGCCGCTAACTGCTGCTGTTGTTGCTGTTTTTGCAATTGTAATTGTTGTACCGCCGTGATATACGACGGTGGTTTATGGTTTTTTGTTAGAGGTTTACCCTGTATCGGTGTTATAGTTGCCGTTGTCTTCAGATTATGTTTCACTTGCAAACTATTGGAGTTTGCTCCGAATCCTCCGTTTCCGCCAGAGTTATTGGGATTCGTAATAGTGCTGAGAGTGATGCTATTTGGCAAAGAAGTAATTTTGGCCAATTGCTGTTGGGTGGAGGGTTGCAGTAATTGCTGAGGCGGTAAGTTAGTGACTGTGCCCAAATTTGTTGAACCCAAACTTTGTGTATCCATCAGTAAATTTTGTGTTTTATTAGTTTCCGTTGAAGATGTACCACTGATTGTAAGACCATTTTTTCCAGCAACAAATGAATTACTTAACTTGTTCTCTGTATTAGAGTGGCTTTGGGTTTGGTTTGATAGATTTGGCATGCCATTTATTTGAGATATTGAGCCTTTTGTTACATTTTGACCAAGTTTAGACAGTTTTGCTTCCGTTCCGCTTTGTTCATCGATAACTCCGTCACCAGTTGCTGCACTGGAATTTGTATTGTCCGTAATAAGGTGAGTACGTTTAAGATGTGATTTTGTTTTATTGTTATCAAAGGAATCATTGTCTGCCGCTGTTCGAGATAGATTTGAATCAATTGAATTTGTTGTACTCTGAATTTTCTTGCGCTCTTTTCTGGAATTTTTGATAACAATCGAACTTTTTCCTCCTCGTAAACTAATATGTAGTGGCGGAACTCTTGGTTCATCTGTAGTGGTGGTAGTAGTAGTACTAGAAGAAGAGTTTGCTGCCGAAGTGGTGATGGCCGTACTAACGCTGGCTCCTCCTTCTGCTAACGATGAGGATGACGAATGAGGAAAAGTACTCTCTTGTTGTTGGTGCTGGTGATATTGTGGCGGGTTCATAGATGATTGTTTTTGCTGATGTTGTTGTAGAGTTAATTGCTGTTTAATTTGTTGTAAGGAGTGTTGCTGCTGTTGTGTATTTATATTAGAATTATGTTGAAATTGAGATGATGTTGTGTGGTGATTGTGATGCAGCTGTTTTTGCTGCATTACACTGTTTGCTAGTTGCTGAGCATTAAGCTGAGATTGTTGCTGTTGTTGGTGTACATTTTCGGAGCTAAACGTTACATCAACTTTGTAAGCCGGTGAAACAGGCTCCGATTTTCCCAATTTAAGTCGTAACTTAATTTTCTCAGTTGCCGCTACACTTGAACCAGTTGGCGTTGCTGTTGTTGCCGAGAGTGTTGCTGTAGTATCCATTGTATTTATCATGGAGGTTGTTGTATTCGTTGATATTGTCGTGCTGGCGGTTATAAAATTACTTACTATTGCACTATTTTGTTTAGTTTGTAAATGAGTCTGTATTAGAGCAGCAGTAGCAGTAGTTGCTGAAGCTGCTTTTGATTTACTGCCACCTTTGGATCTTTCTCTTTTTGGTTTGGCAACACCAGCATTTGCAGCCTCCTTACTTTTCTTCTCTCTTAATCCCTGTTGGAGTTTCTCTCTTAACAAATTTGTTTTTGACTTTTTATTTGACGTATTTCCGCCAGTCAACATTGACCCTACCGATGGGGAAGATGAGTTGGACCTTGGGGAGCCCATATCACCGGGTTTGCTGCTAGCTACACTTACATTTATATTTAAGTTTCCTGTCGACAAATTTGATTTAGATTTTCTGTTCTTTTGTGATTTGTTCGATATTGAAGAGTCCCTAGATCTTTCGGTATCAGAGCCAGCTCCCATGAATTGAGGCGTTGAGGAGCCGCCGTTATTTTGTTCACCTACCGACAATTTGGAAATGGCAGTGCTGCAAGAATTGGAATTGGAGTCTTCGGAAAAATGCGATGAGTTGGGAAGCAATTCATAAATGCTGCTTGTGCTATTGTTTGGAGTATAATTTGTTCCTTGGGAGGTAGTGGTGGCATTTGAGATATTATGGAGTGCAGAATTTCGCGATTGGAGAGTCTCTTGTTCCGCTTCAGTTTCGCTATCATCGCTCGGGCTAGGCTCCAGTTCTCCGGTCAGGGGATTTATAAGAAACTGTTTTGGTTGTGAGGGAGGGGCTGCTGATTGAGCATTGTTTGACGTAGGGACAGGAGCAGATGACAAACTAGAAGAGCTCATTGAATGTTGTTGCTGGTGTTTATGTAAAGAAAATTGCTGCTGATGTGGGCTTGCGGCCATATGAAATTGTTGGTGTTGCTGATTTTGAGGCACATTATTTTGTTGGTTTAAGTGATGTTGCTGTTGCTGCAGTTGTTGTTGCTGTTGCTGCAGTTGTTGTTGCTGCTGCTGTTGCTCCTGTTGTTGTTGTTGCTGTAAACGTTGCTGCAAAATATGCTGTGATTGCTGCTGCAGCATAGTATGACTTTGCGGTATTTGTAATTGCCTTTGTTGATGTTGTATCTGCTGCTGCTGCATTTGTTGTGATTGTTGCTGCATCAATTGTTGCTGCAAGAGTTGTTGCTGCTGATGTTGTTGAGGTTGCAACTGGTCCATTGATAAAGCAACAGTTGGTGCCAATTGTTCGTCTCCCGATAAGAGCGATGATGCTGCTGCTGCAGTTTCATCAATATCCATTCCCTCTATTAGGTCTAAATCAAGATCCTTTGCATCTTGCAGCAAGGATTCCAATTCGTTTTTGTCATCCAAACTCAAGGATGAATCAATATCACAGCTTAAAGTAGGCAACAGAGCATCTAAATCATTTGTAGTTAAAGCATCTAAGTCCGATAAAGTTATCAAAGGATCGGTTAAATCATCTACCGTTTGGGAATCTAAAGCAGTATCTACATCTTGACCTGATGAACTTATGCCTGTTACAGAGTTCGAAGCCGTTGAATTTGTATTTCCTACTCCCACTACTCCACCACAACTAGCACCTGCACCATTGGCTCCAACAGCTGATTGAAGATGGCTGTGGTTGGAAGAAGCGCCAGGCAAAGAATTTGCTATTTCGGAAATAATTTGTTGCTGCTGCTGTTGGGTTTGTTGCTGTTGTAAATTGTATTGCATCTGGTATCTAGTGAACTCTTGAAAGCTTGATTTTGTCGCTGAATCCATTGGCTTACTTAAGGCCGCCGGCCATCTTGAGGAAGCAGCCGCTTGATTGTAATCTGGTGGTGGCGGTAGACTCATACTTGGCGTAGATGGTGAAGAAGGTACTATGTGAATGGAGGAAGAGGAAGCATTGTGCGTGAGACCGGCAGAGGGTGATTGTGGTGGTGGTAGCAATTGCTGCATTACATGCGATGCCGTAAGGGGAGACTGTGCAGGTGTTGTTGAAGGTGATAGCAGTTGCTGCTGTTGATGTGAATGTTGAGTTGACATATGGGGACTGTGTATCGAATGATGGCTGGATGCAGGTGAGTGAGCAGTAGCTGGCGAAATATTGCCAGTGTTGCTCGAAATATATTGTTGTTGCTGTTGTCCAATAAGGCGTTGTTGATGCTGCTGCATCTGCTGCTGATGCATCGATGCTGGTGGCGTTTGATGCGATAAAGTACCAACTCCGCTACCTGATCCAACCCGAACTTGCCTTATTTGTTGCTGCTGATTGCCCAACATAGTATTAACACCCAGTGATTGTTGCATTATTTGTTGCTGCTGCGGTGCGAACCGTTGTTGGTTTTGTAGTTGATTAACCGCCTGCAATTGCTGTTGACGTTGACGTAATAAAGCCGCTTGTTGTGGTGAAATTTGCTGTTGTTGCTGAAAACGTTGCTGTTGTTGCTGCTGCACGTACATGTTGCTATTGCTTGGACTCAGCATAACTTGCTGCGATCCTGGTACAGATCGCATTGAATTCGATACTGCAGTAGGAGAAGAAGGCACAGTAAGAACATTATCTGGTGTACCAGGTGCCGATACAATCTGTTGTTGCACCTGGTTTGAATGTTGTTGCATCATGAATTCACTACCCGGCGTTGTTGTTCGCAACGGTGAATTCATGGCTTGCTGCTGAGGACTCATTGCCGCCATCATAGGGGATTGTTGCTGTTGCTGATGAATTAAAGGTAGTTGTTGCTGATGGTGTGGCTGCTGCTGGTGTTGTTGATGCTGTGGAGAAGGCAAAGGAGACAATTTTACTTGATTGCTTTGTTGATTTGCAACAGAGTTGTTATCATTCTGCAGTAGATTCACTAGAAGCGGCGAAGACATTGCTATATTATTACTGTTGCCGGAGCCAACAGCACTCGCTGGTGATAGTGATAGTGTTGATAAAGGTGCTACTCTCGATTGCAAAAAGCTGGTTATAGGCTTTGATGGTGCAGGAGAATTTTGCGAGGACGGTGATGCCAGCGTGCCAACACCCGGATATGGTGGAGGTGGTGGTTGTAAGAAGTGAGATTTACCAGAAGCTGTAGAAATAGTTGTAGTAATCATTTCACCACTTTGAGGATTTTTTATTACTTTAAGAGCAACATTAGGAGGTGGGCCCAGTGAACCCATAAGTTGGTGCTGCATTCCACCGTTACCAGCATTTACAGCTACACCTGCTACTGCTGGCTTAGCAGCCGCTAAAGGTATTCCTCCCGGAGTTGCGATTGATGTTGATGATGGTGGTCCCACAGTATTAAAAGAATTATCTCGACCCTGTAAGACTCGAGCTTGACGCATACTTTCAAAAGGAAACTCTCTAGAATTTGACGAGTTTCCAGCTGCTACAGGTAAAGGTGGAACCGGAACTTTCCCATCCATTGGACAGACTGTATTCGGTGACTTGAATACAGGTTGCTGCAGTGTCTGCTGCTGTTGCAGTGGTTGCTGTGAACCTAATACGACATTGAAAGCATTTTGTTGCTTAAGCGCCGCATTACTCGTACTTGGACCTCCAAGCATCATATTTCGACGCTGTTGTAGTATTTGCTGCTGTTGCAACGAAAATCCATCAGAACTTCCGACGCCAACATTTGAACCAAAATTAATATTTAGTGTCACATTAGCCCGTTGCTGCTGCTGAAGTAAGGCCGTCGAAGGTTGATGCTGTTGATGTTGCTGCTGTTGCTGCAACTGACCTTGAGGCAATTTCACGAATGCACTACTTGTAGTAGCTCCACCAAGATTACCCACATTGAGTAGTTGAGTTAAATCACTTATATCTGTATTGCAGCTTTCCTTTCCTCCGATTCCAATTCCACCGTTTCCATCGCCACTTATAGACGTACCTGACGTCACATGACCAACGGCTGATGAAACGTCTTCAAAAAAGAAAATAAAAAAAATATTTATGGTTTTGTTCAAGTTTATCTGGTATGCATGTACGTATGAATATAAAAATACCTGAGACTTTGACATCAATCTGTTGTCCACCGAGATTAAGAGATATCAAAGAATCACCTTCTAATTGTACGGAGTGTATACCAAGGGCCCGCAGTGTGGGATTACCCTCGGTAGCCAGTTGGCGTAACCTTTGCGCCGCATCCTTAGGGATTTGCACTGTTATCCGCATACACGGTTCAATCTGCTGTAAAAGTTATAATAAGACTTGTGTTAATTAATTTTTTCCTTGTGTAACAAGACACATATTAAGAATTGATATCCTAAGAACCTAAAGAAAAGACTTTGGAGTTTAAGTGTATTTTTCTTGGTTAATCTTAAAATTACTCAACTTGGAAATATTAGTTTTAGCAAAAAATAAACAGCCATAGAATCCGTTACGGAATCGTTTTTTATATACCTAGTAGGGTATTGATTCGGTTAACCGTTAATCGGTTAACTGGTTAATTACTACCCGATTAACTGACCAGGTAATTTAAAATTGGATATTTTCGATTAACCGATTAACCGACGTAGCAAATTTTTCATTATTTTGTAGTATTATAAACGTATTATTTGTGTGTTTAATTATTTGTTTTGTCTCATATAAAAAGTGATTTTTTTGCTATTATCTTTTTGGCAACACTAGTTTTGACAGCTCACGCACGTTTTGTATCTTGTGTCACTGTCAAACATCTTCAGTTTGGTCTATAATTTAATCATGAATCGTCTTACAAACGAACAACGCTTGCAAATTATTGAATTTTATTACCAAAACGCGTGCTCTGTTAAGAACCACTTTTTTATCGAAGAATTGTGTTCAGCGACGAGGCTCATTTCTGGTTGAATGGATACGTGAACAAGCAAAACTGCCGTATTTGGAGTGAAGAGCAGCCAGAAGCATTGCAAGAGCTACCAATGCATCCACAAAAAACAACCGTTTGGTGCGGATTATGGGCTGGCGGCATCATTGGGCCGTATTTCTTCAAAGATGATGCGAATCACAACGTTACTGTGAATGGTGAGCGCTACCGTGCGATGATAACAAACTTTTTTCTGCCCAAAACGGAAGAGCTTGACTTGCATGACATGTGGTTTCAACAAGACGGTCCCACATGCCACACAGCACGCGAAACAATGGACCAATTGAGAGGCGAGTTCGGTGAACAGTTTATTTCACGCTTGGGACCAGTCAATTGGCCGCCCAGATCGTGCGATTTAACGCCTCTAGACTATTTTTTGTGGGGCTATGTTAAGGCTAATGTCTATAGCGACAAGCCCGCTTCGATTGACGCACTGGAAGCCAACATTGCCAACATTATTCGTGAGATACCGGCCGAAATGTTGGAAAGAGTATGCCAAAATTGGACTAAGCGGATGGACCATTTGAGGCGCAGCCGCGGCCAACATTTGCATGAAATAATCTTCAAACATTAAATTATATCGACCCAACTATCGATCCAAATAAATATTTCATGCATTTTTCTGAATTTAATGTGTTTTTTTTTTACTTTCCGATAGTTCTTATAAAATCACCCATTACAAACAAAGAAGTGTGTTCAGTGATTTAAGCTTAGGTAAAACATTAAAATCTTTCGACGTGGCTATAAAAGAGTGTAGTAAACATTCTGCTGCTCTAATTAAACTTGAGGGAATTATTAAGCTTTTGTTTAATAAATTAATAAAAGCCAATAACACTGTTGCCAAATATTTAATTAAAAATCTAAGGATTAGATTTAATGAGAGGCAAATTCAATTATTTTATACCTCCACTCAGGAATATTTCTTTCTAGCAAAAACGGAAACTAAAGAATTCGGAAATAAACTTTTTTTGCAGAATGTTCGGTGCTGAGCTCTGCCAGTATGAGTCAGATTATGTATGACCTGACAACAGAAGAAACGATCGATAGTAATACAAGAAATGTTTTAACAGAATTAACCGAAACAATTAGAAGTGTTTAGAAATTTGAGCAAATTAAAACAGGATTCTCTCTAATGGTATAATGAAAGATTTTATATGTTTAGAAAAATACAGGAAAATGACTGAGAAATTAGATATTCTGTATTATGGATTGCTTTCGATTTCTTCAACATCTACGATAAGCGAAAGGAATTTTCCAATTCAAGTTTTATAAAAACTAAAGAAGAGAATATTTTAAATCCCAAACGTTTAAAGCAAATTATTTATCTGAAAGATTGTTATAGACGATCTTTTTTAAATATTAAATAACTGATATAATGATCTCACAAACTTAACTTTTTAATGAATACATATTTATAATTTTATTTTGCTTGAATTAGTTCAAATATTATTATGTTTTTTTATGTTATTGTTTTTTTACTAATAAACTCAAAATAATAAATAATTTATATTTTATTAATCGGTTAACCGGTTAATGCCGAAATTAACCGATTAAGCCAAAACCTCGATTAATTGAATACCCTAATATATACATATGTATTATGTTGTATAAAATACACAACCAACTAATAAATAAAACCTTATTTTTACTTTATACACTCTCGATCAGATGATTAGAACCACTTAAATTTCTGTTTTTAGTAGGTCATACCTTTTTAAATTTTTTGTCGACAGGTAAAGTATTACTACCATCGGAAAGGACATTTTATTAAGATTACAAAAATAACAACAACATTAAAGTTTAATGCAACAGTAGTTTAAATGTTCTTTTCCACAGAAAGACAAAATATTTAAATTTTTCCGTTCATATGTTTGTGTCACATTTGTAGCCTGTTTGTCGTCGGGTCAAATCTTGTAATTGAAAATTTACCCTCTAACTGTTGACCGGTTGACCGTAAGCGGCTTTACTGTTGATGACAATACATTATTGTAATATTAAATTTTGGCCCCTTAGTGTTAACCGATTGATCTGTGATTAAGTAAACACCTTTACTTACGATGACTATAAAATTTTTTAGTTTAAAAAGTGGTTTGCACCACGTACACAAAAAGTAATATTTACTTTTACCGCTTCCTTCTGACCAATTGATCTGAAATTTGCTAAACACCTTTACTTTTGAAGACAATACAATTTTGTGTTATTAGAAAAGTGGGCAGCGCCACCCCCATGTATTATTGTAAATCAAGGATGGCCGCTACAAAATGGCGAATTAGTTATCTTTTTATAAACCCCTCAATATGTATAACAAATGAAAGAGTTTGACTAGTTGAGGGTGCTGTTGGTTGAATAGTTAGCGCGTTTGACAAAAAATCCTGAGGTCTTGAGTTCAATACTAGTTTCAGGCAAGCCAACAACTTCGTGCATTTTTCTGATGCGCGCTGGTGAATTATTCTGTTGGTTGCTGTTGGACTGTTAAAGTGATGAAGGCATAGCACTGATCACTTTGGGAGTACCGTCAGCGATTAACACTAACATATACTTACGCACTTCACAGCACCCTCTTTCGTCGGTGTTGTAGCAGAGCCGTCGGCGAAGTAAAAGAATTAATAAAGTGGCTACACATCTTAAACAAATTAATGCCAATAGCAGAGTTGTAAACGAATTAAGCCTTCTATCTCTCTCCCACTTCACCACCTGTTCTCTCTACACTATCCCTTTTTCAAAGAAGGCAACACAGAAAGTAATTAACTGGTAGGCATTAATTGTCTGATTGTGTTAAAAAAAAGAATTCAATACGCAATGAAAAAAATTCCAATTCAATAATTGCGGCCAGTACAAAACAACAATATACATATTGTTAAATGAAAGCGATTATTAAATGAAAGCGATTGTCTACTAGAATGCACTAAACCTTGAAAAAAGTCCAAATCCCGGGTAGAGTCCGAAGCAAAATGGCAGATCACAGAATTTAGACAGGACATCAAATAAAAAACTAAAACTTAAAAATAAAATAAGTAAAAAATGTTATGTTAAGGGCCAATATTACAACTTGGCAATAGTCAAGGCAGAATTTTGTCGGGCGGATAAACAGTGAACGGTAAGTTAAAGGCAAGTTCATTCTACCTGGTAGTTTAAAGTAAATTTGTAATAATGATATACTATTTATCCGTCCGATAAAATCCTCCCGTTAGCTATTGCAAGGTTGCAATAATGGCCCTAAATGGTATTATTGTAATGAAGCAATATAATAATGTTGCACATAAGCACTAAACACATAAAAATATATAGGTTGTTGTTGTTGTAACAGCTCTGATGTTGTTGTCGGTAGCTCTTTCTTGTAATTAAATAGAGATTCATTATTTGTGTTATGGGTATCATTAGGTAGGAGTGGGAGCTGGAGACACCTCGCCACCTCAGTTGGTCTTATCCATAGGTCTGTAGGGCTAAACGAGTGTTCATTGTCGTGCGGGCTTTGGAGACAATCCGGACATCGAGTTGAGTATACTGCTCCAGCCGGCCCTTAGTTGTGCCAGGGTGGGTATTAAGGACTTTATTGCATCTATAGTTATTCATAGTTTTGGTGACCAAATAATTAGGTAGTTCCAGGTACTAGTCACCACACCACTATTCTCAACAATAACTATAGCATTTTTTTTATAATTTTCTAGCTCACAAACTAATTAACAGATTTTAACTGCGATATATATTTTCGTAGGAAGTTGAACGCTTATGTGTGTGAAGATAAATTTAAATTTAACTAGCGGAGACAAAAACCAAACCTTTTAGCAGAGTCATTTTTGCAGTTAACAGAGCACTGTTAAACACTTAACAGTCGTAGTAAAATTTGATGAAATGAGTTTAGGAGGCCGAATCGAGGAATTGGGAACAAGTCCATACTAATAAGTTTATGGAAAATATCGTCCAACAGATGCTTATGAAATTATGATAATATGGCACTCTAAGAATATATGCAATATAGTACAAAAAATGTTTTTAAAATAAATGTTTTCTTCAGAAGATTAGTGGTCACTATGGAGAAAGGGTAAATTCTAGAGATATCCCACTACATAGAAATGGTGCCCCAGGTAGTGCTCTAACTTGCAGAAAAGGTGGCATATCTGAAATCATTTTGTGTCTTTGGAATAATGAGTTTTAAAATTTTAATTCAAGCAATATTTCTTGAGAAGATTAGTGGTCACTATGGAGAAAGGGTAAAGAGATATGTAAAGTCAAAACATCGGCCAAAATCGAAATGGTGGGGCCATACCGCTAACTGGGATCGAAAGCTAAGGCTTCAAATATTTCAGAACGGTATAGATTGTATTCAGAAGTAATACAGTTTTTGATATATAGGACTTTAATAAAATGTGTAATAAAATATTTTTATATGAATATGGTAATTTTTTGGTGGTCAATATATTGGCCAAAATCGAAATGGTGGGCCGTACCGCAACTGGGGTCGGAAGCTAAGACTTCAAATATTTCAGAACGGTATAAAATGTATTCAGAAGTAATACACTTTTTGGACTTTAAAAAATGTGTAATAAAACATTTTCACATGTATATGGGAAGTTTTTGTGGTCAGTATATCGCCCAAAACGGAAATGGTGGGGTCATACAGCTAACCGGGGTCGAAAGCTAAGGCTTCAAATATTTCAGAGCGGTATAGATTGTATACAGAAGTAATACAGTTTTTGAGATATAGGACTTTAAAAATGTGTAATAAAACATTTTCATATGGACATTTTTGGTGGTCAATATATCGGCCAAAATCGAAATGGTGGGGTGATACCGCTAACTGGGGTCGAAAGCTAAGGCTTCAAATATTTCAGAATGGTATAGACTGTATTCAGAAGTAATACAGTTTTTAAGATATAGGACTTTAAAATATGTGTAATAAAATATTTTCATATGAATAAGGGAATTTTTTTATGGTCAATATATCGCCCAAAATCGAAATGGTGGGGTTATACCGCTAACTGGGGTCGAAAGCTAAGGCTTCAAATATTTCAGTTTTTGAGATATAGGACTTTAAAAATGTGTAATAAAACATTTTCGTATGTATATGAAAACTTTTTGGTGGTCAATATATCGGCCAAAATCGAAATGGTGAGTTCATACCGCTAACTGGAGTCGGAAGCTAAGGCTTCAGATATTTCATCAGAACAGTATAGATTGTATTTAGAAGTAATACATTTTTTGAGATACAGGACTTTAAGAAATGTGTAATAAAACATTTTCATTTGTATATGGGAATTTTTTGGTGGTCAATATATCGCCCAAAATCGAAATGGTGACCACCAAATTGACTGATTGATTGATTGACCACCAAAAAAATTCCCAATATATATATGTACATATGAAAAATGTTTTATTACACATTTTTTAAAGTCTTATACATATCTCAAAAACTGTATTACTTCTGAATACAATCTATACCGTTCTGAAATATTTGAAGCCTTAGCTTTCGACCCCAGTTAGCGGTATGACCCCACCATTTCGATTTTGGCCGATATGTTGACCACCAAAAAAAAAATCCGCATATACATATGAAAATGTTTTATTACACATTTTTTAAAGTTATATATCTCAAAAACTGCATTACTTCGGAATACAATCTATACCGTTCTAAAATATTTGAAGCCTTAGCTTTCGACCTCAGTTAGCGGTATGACTAGGGTTCCTACCTTTTTTTGCCAATTAAAGTGCAGTGGTTATTAACGGTTAAGAAAAAAATACACAGTATAAAAATAAAGTACAATTATTTCCTATTATTATTTATTATTACATACTTTTTTATGGTCAGGGAAGAAATTTTGGTAGAAAAAATGGTATGAAATAATTGTTTAGATGATTATTGCAAAGTTTCTTTATCCCAGTTGCAAGAAGCAAATAAAAATGTTTTATGATAATTATTTATTTTCTTTAGCTAATTGGGCCTAACGTGTTTTTATGACAATAAAAAACCAATTTTATTTCATATTTCCCGACATTTCGTGAATGTTTTGTTCACTTTTTCTAGGGATTCGTCTATTTATTTAACAAATTAAAACATCAAAATTATAAATTAACTAAGTAATAGAAAAAAAGTACAATAATTACTTACAAATAAAATTATTATTTTACATAACTCAAAATTGTTTTAAATTTTTTTTATAAATTAAAGGTTATAAATTAAAAAATTGTTTCTTTTAAATAAAGCAAAAATGTTTTGCACAAACTTTGAAAAGCTTTTTTCAAAATGATTCGCTGTTTTCGATGACAATTCTGTAGTTAGCGCTTAAATTGTCAGTGTCTTCCTTTTTGTTCATTGTTCGGTTTATTTTTTGTTGTATTCTTAAGCTTTCAGTTATAAATCTCTTTCTTACATTGGTTTCCTTATTAAGTATTTTTATGTTGTCAAAGTCAGGTTTGTGATTTGTTTTTAATATGTGTTGTGACAATGCAGTGCTTTCTTTCTTTTTATTGATATCAACTTTATGCTCATTCATTCTTGTTTCTAAACTTCTCTTAGTAGTTCCAATGTAAACTAAATTGCAGTTGTTGTTGTCGGTACCTTTACAAGGAATTTCATAAACAAGATTGTTTTGTTGTAACTTTGGTATAGCTGTTTTTGTATTTGTGAATTTATGATATATTTCAACATGTAAATTTAGTCTACCTAGTAGGGACATAAATACTGTCACTAATATGTTGGGCTATAAACAAAAACTAATGAATGGTTTTGGAACAAATTTTTTTATATATTTATTGATATGTATTGTATACAAAAAAAAACTTTGTTTTATTCAAAATGTCCGCCCTTGGCCTTCACACACACTTTAAGTCGAATTGGCAAGTCATCAATAGCTGCACGCACCTTATCCATTGGAAAATGGGCTACAGCACGAACCAGAGCTGTCTTAAGATAACCGATGTTATGGTATCTTTTGTGGGAGACCATATCCTCTAAAACTGGCAACAATTTGTAATCCAAAGGGTTGAAATCAGGGCTGCCAGATGGCCAATCTTCAAAGCGTATAAAAGCTGGCAAATTGTTTCGAAGCCACGTCTGTGTCGTTTTAGCCTTATGAGCTGGTGCAGAATCTTGTTGGAAAGTCCAAGGCTGGTTTTGGAACAGGGAATTGTTAAGCGGCCGAGGTTTTGACCCCTTGTTCACAGAAAGTCAGTCACCCCATCGTAAGACACCCCACCAAACCATGACTGCAGCTGGATGATGACCCTTTTCGACCCGTGGAACGAGTTCTGATGCTTCTTTAGATGACCGGGCATAAACCCTATCATTTTGTTTGTTAAACTTTTCCTGTACGGTAAAAATTTTTTCATCCGTAAACAAGATTTTTCTATGCAAATTATCAGCGTACTTCACCAAAAGACGTTTAGATTTTTCTATCATATTTTTTTTTTAAAGCTGCAGTCAACAAATGTCCTGTAGGCCGTTTGAAAGCTCCAAGACTCAAGTCTTTTTTATTAATACGACTCATGGACTTTTGTGTAATTTTCCTCTCACGGGTCATGATTTCTGTTTCCGGAGAGCATTTCGATGAATTCTTGCTTTGACGGCTTTGATTACTTGATGTGTCCGAACGGTACGAGGCCGGCCCGACCGGGGGCGGCCTTTTATATCTCCGGTCTCCTCGAACAATTGTATGCACCTGTAGACGAACATGCGACTAGTGGCGACCGGAAGGAGCGTTTTGAAAATATCATTTTTTTTTCTTTTCCACACTTAAAAAGTGCTATAACTGCGATACGGTTTTCTTTATCTGACAACTCCATGGTTAAAGTTAATACAATTTCAAATTCCCGTAACTAACTAACGCTATAGAGGTTACCTTTGAAAAAACATGTGATAATAAAAGGGTATGTTCAATTTTACTATTCTAATGGGTATGTTCAAAGTAGTAACAGTATTGATGTCTCTACTGGCAGCCCTGCCATTATACTCGTTTAGTCCCGGTCCACACGTGCAATTTTTGATGCAGCAATTCTTCATTTTTCAGTGAGAAAGAGCGAGAGAGGAATAGATATGGTATATATTTCTATTTCCCACAAATTCAGAAATTGCTGCAACAAAAATTAAATGTGGACCAGAGAAACAAGCCGCCGCCGGTTGCTTTTTTTAACCATCGCGCCGCCGCTGATTACATCGGCTCGCATCGGCTCAAAACCAGCCGCCGAGTTCGGTTAAATTTGTTCACGACTGGGTTGCAAATTTGCGTGCTTTTTTCGACCAATTTTTTCTACTACCTTTTTTCCCAAAATATCCGTAAATAGGTGAGCCGCCGAAAATCCTGTCGGCGCGCCGCCGCCGACCCAAAATCTGCCCAGCCGCCGCCGCCGATAATTTTGCCTCTGCTTGTTTAACTGGTGTGGACGGGGAGTTAATAGCGAAAAACTAGTGTATGTCATACTTGGTATGTTGCATGCAGCGTTACCATATATATATTTTTTTAACTTCTTATTTCTAAAAAACCGTTTTTTGCCCAAAAAACCGTTTTTTGTACAAAAGTGCCAAAATTTAAAAAAAAAACACAAAGAAGTGCATTTGGAATTCATTTTAAGGAATGCATAAAAACGGCATAGTTGTCGAGGGAGTAAAAACAATTAAACACTGTTGCAGTAATAAGAGAGTGAGATAATATTAGACCGTATCATTGCATAAACAATCACTTAATATTTTTAGCCGATATACTATACTGTAAATTTTAAATTGTGTACATATTTATAAAAAACTTGAAAAAACTTTATATAAATTTAAAACTTTTTGGCATCTCAAAAACTTGCAAAAAAAAGGAAAACTTGACAAATGGCAACGCTGGTTGCATGATACAATTAACAGGTATACGCAGTAGATCAGCTGACCTGACTCCCCTAAACGGCAAACTTAGTTGATTGATGTTATTCATAATATCATCACCGCCATAAACTGTAAAGATAATTTTGTATATATTTACGTTTTACACATACTTCATTGTTAAATTAGATATTTATACAATATAACTATAGGTATTTTTGTTATCTTAGTCTGTAAGGATTTTTTATCCAAAGACTGAAATAAATAAATAAAAAAATCTAACTGTCAAACTATGTATAGAGATTCCTTTCTCTACGGTATTTAACATTTCCTTATAGAGATAGTTGCGCTGATAGTTCCATACGTCTTTCAAAGTTTTTTGACAAATAGTGAAGTATTTCTACAACAAATTTTCTATTGTTGTAGAACTGCGAGTACATGTTAATTGTATCATGGTATGTTAAAAATCAAAAAATTTTGTTATTGTACTCAGAGTTACAAGCCGATCGGCTTAAAATCGGCGGCTAGCCGTCGCCGGTCCTTTTTCTCCAAGCCGCACCGCCGCCGGTTGACTTTTCTATACAAACCAACTATTTTTTTATGAAATATTACAATTTTTTAGCTAGAAAAAATTTTTTTTTTATATTTTAAAAAATTTTTCAGTATATTATCGTTCAAGCCGACAATTAAGCCGCCGCCGCCGAGTAATCGTTGTAAACACTGCCGCCGCCGCCGACCAATATTGTCCGCGCCGCCACCGCCGATGAAAAGGCCTCGGCCTGGAACTCTGATTGTACTCTCTCTCAAAATTTTCGGCAGCGGCTGGGCAAAAAATGACCGGCGGCGGCTCAAAGTCGGCCTTCAATGTTTATTGTATGTAAGCAATGAAAAAATTTAAAATCAAAAGAACAACAAGTCAATAACTACGAAGGTAGTACATATACGATCCAACACGCAACTCTGGCATCAAACTGATCAACGACCAATACGCACGGAAAAACTTCACCGCAAATGGCGCTGGATTGGTCACACGCTGCACAGACCTTCAGGTGACACCACAAATGCAGCTATTGATTGGAGCCCACAGGGTAATACACGAAGAGTTGGCCGCCCGTCGCATACTTGGCGGCGTCAACTTGATAATGAAGTCAACCAAAGTGGTGGGAGCTGGAGCCGTTGTGGCCGTTTGTTCCTAATAGGAACCACAGGACATAATATATATAGTGAATTTAATTATTATGTTAAATTCAATTTTATATGGGAAAGAAAAAAATAAAATAAAATATGTACTTCAGTTAACTAAAGTAATATTCTTTTATATTCGTTTATAAAATGAATGTTTTTTATAATATGTACCAAAAGGGCGTGTCGATTTTTTAAAATTTCTTGTTTTTAAAAATGCGGGTGGTGTCAAAAAGTTGTTTTGATTAGATATTTACAATTTTCTGCCTGTTCGCCGATGTCGAAGGAGTTCTTTCTTTTGCACAATTACATTTAAAACAATAACAAAAATTTTTTAATCTAATTTGTGCGCAAGAAAAAATTCCTTCGACATCGGCGAACAGGTAGTATATTTACAAAAACTACCAATAATATTGGTTTGCTTGGTAAATAGCCCATTAGGTTTCTAGTTTGAACACTTTTTCTTAATGGGGCTCCCATACATAAAAATTGCTCAACTTTGAAGTAGCTATTTAGCAGACAAACCAATATAATTGCCATTTTTTGCAAATGTAATTGTGAATAACCAAAACACTACTTTTTAACACCCCAAATGAAATTTTAAAAATCGACAGCCCTTATGTACCCAGCTTTTAATAATGAATAAAAATCGCGTTTTCAGTCTTCTTTGCGTACTTTTCTACTAATAATACTTTTGTACTAATATATATTTGTTAAAAAATAAATGCTTCGAAAAAAAATTTAAAGCGAACAATTTCATAAACATTTCCATATGTACATTAGACTTCTTCAAAAAACAAGAAGTTTTTTTCCGAGTGCTATAATCTCAAAGGTTTCTGGTAGGTATAAAACAAGCACTCCCACAAGATCAGCTCCATATTGTGATTCTACGCGACGGTCAACGACTTTCAGTTTTCCCATACAAATTACATGGAACAATTTCCTATTTTAGTGTATTTGTAAAACAAAACTACGAAAAAATGTTTTTTTATTTTAATATGCATATTCTTGTAGGAAATTAAATTTCCACAAAAAAACTTCTAACACAACAAAGTGGGCATAAGTCGTGAAGTATTCGCTTTCAGTACTGTAATTGCTAGTATTCAACGTAAAATACTTGCCGGCTGGAAAAAGTATCCGGCTGGCATATATTAGCCGTATTAGTCTGCTGACATTTTTTAGCAGATGTGAGCCGTTGAAGTCGGCGGCGGCTCGAGCAAACAAATTAGGTAGGCGGCTTCGAGCCGTCGGCACGACTTGAACCGCTGCTATCAACATACCTAGTATGACCGTCTAATAGCCGCTTAATGCAAGAACAACATATTTATGTGGCAACTCTCTTTAAAAGTATCGAGTTGGAAAATATTAATTCTCAGGCATTTTATTTCTGATAAAAATGCAGAATACGCATCATTATTATCATTTATTTTTAAATATATTTTCTAAAACTAGATCCTAAAATCTTAAATAATACTTGTTTATTCCGGGATTCTTAGAACAAAATAAACACATTTTTGACACTTCTGGTTTTTTACACAAATTACTAGATTTAACATTCCAGTACATCACTTAATACACAAACAAAAAACATACGAGCGAAAGAGTACAATATATGCAACACAAATATTGGACTGTAAAACAACTAAATATTTTTGCCATTTTAGCTTTAAAATAAATAATTAAAGCGCTTTTTCTTTATTTATTCAATTATTCTATAATTAGTACTTATTCTGGTTCTTTAGCATAAATTAAGAAACTTAAATAAATGGCCGCCATTTTAACAACTCGTTACATTCGTTTAACACAGGAAAATGTAACAAAAATAAGTGGTGAAATTAACGAGTAACGAGTGAAAACTTGTATAGAAAATAAACGCATAGTAAGAGTTTCCCATTCAAAAGTCAATGCATAATTAAGGGGACGTAATTTTTTACTTTACTACGTTTCTATAAACGCGCTTTCGAGTAGAATCTTGTAATTAATTTTAGTTCCCGTGGCGATACAATTTTATGATTACAAAAGTAGCCAAGAGACACGCCTATAAAAAGTAAATGCCTATTCATATATTTCTATTCAACCGATTTCTATGGAATTTTAAACTTCGTTTTAAAAACGTAATAGGTATAAACTAACTTTTTTTCTTGTTTGTCAACAGCACTTTATTTAGCTTACGATTTGATCAAATACTTTTAATGAAAATTATATTTATATGCTAGGCAGATTTTTATAGATATATGTATGTACAAAGAGAATCTTAATAAAACGGAATTGTTTGTGCTGTTTTTGTTTAAATCCTAATATGCAATGTTGTTACAATAATCTGGATAAAAATATACATGCATATGTATATTCAGAACTAAAAAAACTCACCTGTTTAAGTTGCATATCATTACACGACGAAATTCACACTTGACGGGAGCTGTCTGGTCTTCTTATTCAATTTTATTTATTTATAACAAAAACTAAGCGGATATTCACTTATATTTAAGTTAGCAGAAATCGCGCAATGATATTCATATATACAAAATATTAAAACTTGCATTTGTTGATTAATTTTTCTGTTTTTTAATTATTAATTAGAGATGAGCATTTTTAACATAAATTAACGTAATCACTTAATATTTCAAATTTTAAATCTATGACCACAATTTTGCCATTTTCGCAATGAATCTTTTGAAGCACTTAATGGTGGTAGCGAATTATTTATTATAAAAATTTTTAATGTACACATTTGTTAATCGTTTACACAAAACTTTTTCTTATAGTATGGCAACTCCTTAGGTTTTTAGTGTTTCTTTTTATATAATTTTTTTTAATTCACTTTTTTATTAAACAAAAATTAATTTTCAAAACAATTTAAATAAAGGCATACATGACGTTACGTTACGCTTTTTATATGCCTACCACTTTTCCATTTCTGCAGGGCTGCATTTTAAATGAAAAAATATGAGACGTGATTTTATTTTATTATTCTTTTGTTGTTGTATTACGTTGGATACCCGAACGTTTTGTTTGGGGAGTTTCTTTCAAAGCAGTTTCTTTTATTTCTTTTTTTCTTTAAGAATTCTTTTAATTCATAAAATAACTTTAAAACATTGCAGCGACTACTTCATATCTGGAAATGTTGCACCATTCTTACCATATATTTTATATTTTTCATTAGATTTTGTTTCAATCGCAGTTTTCTTTATTTTTCTTCAGTCATTTTCAAGTGCTTGGAGCACCACTTGTCATTAAATTGGAATTATGACCTGTTCAAAATGTATATTGTAATTTTTATATGCACTTTTTTTTGTCTAGAGAAGGCATAACGCAACACAAGAAGCTTATTTGGAAATCAAGCAGTGCGACCAAAAATTATTCACAGGCGAAGAAAACGAACTATACGAAGTACCAACTTTTTTCTTTACTTGCTGTATTTGTAGCAAGGGGCCTGAAAAATATGATGGACGATAATTTTCCTTCATTAGGCAGACCAAATTTTAGCCGAAGTTTTCACTGTTTATGTTAACACTTCAATATAATTTCTATTCCCATGTTATTAACGAAAACTATATTTCAAGATTTGCAATATTTTATTACAATTAAATTGTATATTCTAGATGAAATTTGTAAAAAAAAAATCGTGTTGTAAAAATTTTCGACCACGAACAATAACAACCGCCATTTGCATTTGACTTCCACTTCGCGACTTGCACGATTTCACATTTAATATAATTATCTATGGTTTATACGAGATTTTCGATGAGTTAAAGCGAAACAACACTATAAATTGCCTTATAATAAAATGAGCAAGTAGTATTGCTTTCCAATGTAGTGTAGCCATTTTATATAATTTAGGTGATGTGTTCAGTTTCATATAATGCAATTAGCTATGCAAGATGTGTTCAGTATGTAATTTACAAATAGGAAATTATAATTAAAAATTCAGTTTTGTATATATAACTTTCAATGCTCTAAATATATGTATAATATTTTAAGCGGCCCACTTGCAATATAATTGTGCAATTTTTCGTATTGTAAAATAATTCACCAATGTGTATGTCATATCAACAGATAACAAAACGTCGGCAGAGCCGCTATCAAATATTTGTTAGTACAAGCATACATGCGAAGACGTTGTAGTTTTTTGTTATGATAATTCACAATTAGTTTGTCGTCATGAAGGTAGGCTGTCACAATTCATACAAAATCAGCCATGTCACAGACTCCGTTCGGATTGGTTTTGACTCCGCAGCTGTCATTCCGAAAAAGCTCATTTTTGGTTCTTTAGGCTGAGGCCACACGAGCGTTTTTAAAACACGGCGTTTCTGCTTTTTATATTAAATTTGAAGTTATAAAAAATTGAGAACTTTCAAGTTTAATATAAAAAGCAGTAACGCCGCGTTTTAAAACGCCCGTGTGGCCTCAGCCTTAGCTTCCGTTTATTTTGTATTTCGTTTTTACAATGATAACGTTTTTATAAATTTAGGCTTGTTTTTAGATGCAAAGCTCACATTGAGCTTTTTATTAACATGGAAAGCTCATGACCAAATTTGCAAGCTTTATTCAAAAGTAAGCCAGTGAAAAAATAGTTAGGTATGTGATGGAAATCGATTTTGAAAACGAAGTAGTTTTTTGTGATGAAATTATTTTTAATAAAAAGATAACTTTATAATATTTCTTGTTAAATTTATCTTTCTGTTTTTTGGGCTCTAGGCCAAGGATCAATTTAATAAAAAACGCTGTTTTGTTTTATTATTTGTGTTTTTTTATTTTCAATATTTCAAACACCATCGGTGTTCTTCTTCAGGAACTGAAAAACAGTGCTTCTTATTAAATTGTTCCTTGACCTAGATCCCAAAAAACAGAAAGATAAATTTACACATTTAAGGTCGAATAAAAAATATAATTAATAAATTTATTGTAAAATTCTTTTTAATTAAGAAATATTATTAAAAAGCTCTTTTCAAAATTGCTTCGTTTTCGGAATGACTGTGATCACATAACTAATTAACTTGTTAGGATGCGCTCAACATGGAAAAATTTTTTTTTCATTTCGTCCTTTATCCATATAACGGTACATTTGTGCTTTTCAATCAGCGATGTCACAGATTCCGTTCGGATTGGTTTTGATTCCGTAGTTGTCATTCCGAAAAACTACATTTTTGGTGCTTTAGATTCCGTTTATTTTATATATCGTTTTTACAATTATAAAGTTTTTATACCTTGAGGCGTTTGTTTACTCTTGTTTTTAGATGCAATGCTCACATTAAGCTTTTTATTAACATGTAAAGCTCATAACCAAATATTTATGTGACGCTCTTAAAAGTATGCACGTGTTTTAGTATTTGCTGCAAATGAAATCAGCAGAAAAGTGTTTTTCAATTACACTTTGAAATTTAAAAGTGGTTTGATTACGAACAAAATTTTCGTTTTTCGTTTTCTGAAGAAGCAACTTACGGAATTGAAACCACTTATGACTGGAATGGTATTCTGTGACATGGCTGAATGTATACGTCTCTTTAAAACAGCAACCAGAGTCACAGTCGATTACATAAAATTAATTATACATATACTAAATTACGCGTCGATAACTCACTATTTGCAAATAAAATGTTTGAGGTTGCCACGCTTACAAATGTTTGTTAATAAAAAACAATATATACGTCTATGCTCTGTATTTCATGTGGAATTAAAATGTGCGGAATTATCAAAGCATTGTTGTTATAAATATTAATTTACAATAACAATGCTTTGATAATTCCGCACATTTGAATTCCACATGAAATACAGAACATGTCCGATAGATAAATATTTCGCGAAAAATATTGATAGAAGAAAATAATGACAATTAAAACAAATAATTATTTGTTATTTTATACACTTGAATTTTTTTTAATGCTGAAGTTTTTTTAGAATTGCTACCAAGGCAAGTTCATAACAGGTAGACTCGCCTCAATTCGCTTTGGAAAATACCTGGTCATATGTCAACAAAGCATTTGGCAATATAACCATTGCTGATTAAAGGGCCAAATAAACTACGCAAGCGGCTTGGCAAACATAATTTTTTCATTTGCACACAGACTACACAAAACTAGCTCGTACAAATATAGATTTTTTACATTAATCACAAATTTATGGAATCAGTTTGCCACAAATTCAATATGGCAGTCAAAATATCTCAATTTTTTTATTTTTCTGCAAGCAGCTTGCCAAGCGGCTTGTCAAACATAAAAACGCTGCCATATATTACACAACAGGCTTGTACAAACGCAAGTTTCTGCCATGTTTGGCAAGCCGCTTGCGTAGTTTATTTGGCCCTTAACGCACTATTTGAAAATAAGAAGTTTGAGATGCCGCCTTAACACATGTTTGTTAATTAAAAATAATAAATAGATAAATATAAAAATAAATAGATAAATATTCACTGATTTAATAAATGACCCTGCGTATAAACGTAGTAATAAACAGTGAGTTAGCTCATATGCAAATAGTGCGCGCATAAACGTAGTATCAGTAACACAAAAATAGCTCCGATTCGCTTAATTCAAAAACACTCTAAAAACAGTTCAGTTTTCTTCTCAAACGCTGAAACCTTTTAATACAAACTACATGTACAACAAAATTTTCGTTACGTAACGCCACCAAGCAATTAAGCTGCATACATATGTATTTAGAACTCAAAGTATACATAAACATGCATTTTTAAAGGGCTTCAAAGACCTGAAATAAGACCCAAAACTAATTCTTTTCTACCTTTTCATGATAGCCTTCTAGGCCTCTACACTCTTTTCTGAAAGATCCGATCCACAATCGTTCTCCCTTCTTTTGGAAGTACTTTATTTTTAAATTTTTCGTTTTGTTTAATAAAAACTATACTTAAGAAATAACAAACATTCCCGTATTCTTTTTTCGAAAATAATTTATGCTGCAGCTACTATATCAGATCCTTTTTAATAAATACACGAAATTTAGCCTCATATGTATATAAAATTACTTTGGATGAAAAAAAATGAGTTCGAAATAAAAAAATCACGATAATCAAAAATATAGAAGCCGCTATAGAAATACCTAGATAAAAAATGTACCTCCATTTGATTTTTAGCAGACCTTCCTAGACAAGCCTTCTATGAGGAATGCCACGTATGACCAGCAAATAGGCCTGATGACTCATGGGTTGAGGAAGGTCTTGGTCCGCAATGACATCGCGTGTAAAAAATATATGAATATGCAATGGGAGTGGAAGTACTAGAGCCTGCTATATAGGCCTTATAGAAGGCCTCTTTACTCCTTCCATATACTGCAGGGTATATATACAAATAAAATTACTTTTAAAATATTCAATATAAATGGACTTAATTAAATAAAAAATTTTCCTATATATATCCTTTGATATAATATGATTTTCTTCTTAATGTACTGTGGGGATTTTGGGGATGAGAAAGTAGCTCTTTTAGGGATTTTGGGAAACGAAATATTTAAAATTGGGGATAAGGTATGAAATAAAACTGGGAGCCCTGTGATCAGATAAGAAATTACTGAGTTATAGGGATTTACATTGTCTCGACATCTAGTAGATTTGATTTGAAATATTTTTCGAAATCTATATCGTTTACACTAAAATTTTTTGACAATTTTCTAGATTCCGTATCCAAGAATAAATACTTCGACTGAAAAAAGGATATTACTTGACTACTATAACTCATCAAATTGAATAGCTAATTATTGGGTTTCCTATCAGTTTTAATTTTCTTTGTTTCGTCGGAGTTGTTAAGATTTTAGGAATAATATTCCAAATATTATTGGTTGTTATTTAAGTGATTACTTACTTAATCGAATTATCAATTCTCATAGTATAATAAGTACTTGTAATATTTTTTATTGGCCTTGAGGCCACACGTATTACATTCATTGAATAAATTTGAAATTTATGTTAAAATGTAACCCAAAAAGTGCCGCTTTAGCTAATGCACATATTTTTATTAGAAAATTTTTATAGAGTGTACCTAATTCACTCACCGTTTATATAAAAATGTTGTACAAGGTAGTAAAAAGAAAATAAAAATACTAGATTTTGACTAGATTTTATAAAATTTTTAAAGATTTTCACCAATGTTGTCATACTGGAAGCTATGTTGTACCACAAATAATAAAAAAAATTCCGCAGTTTTTTAATTTAGTTGAATAGTGTTCATTTGATTACAAAAATGTG
The DNA here is from genome assembly GCA_956483635.1 of Panzeria rudis. Classification (NCBI taxonomy): domain Eukaryota; kingdom Metazoa; phylum Arthropoda; class Insecta; order Diptera; family Tachinidae; genus Panzeria; species Panzeria rudis. The sequence goes on along the minus strand of OY101449.1, from coordinate 151,521,821 downwards.
TTGCCATAATGGACCGAAATCGGACAAAATCTAAAAATGCTGTGGTAAAAACTACGAAATAACTACCATTTTCAAAAATCCCTACATTTGAATGATTAGAAAAACGCGTTATTTTTTCCCTACGGTAATTTTTTAGATGTAAATCCCTACGAATGGTGGTTTTCCCTACGTATAACATCACTGTTTGGAACAGATGATTATATATCCCGCATTTCCGCTTTGTTTAAAGGATACAAAATTTCATGTTTCTGTAATGGAAATGGGCTTAAAATGAGTTTTTATTTAATTTAAAATATAAAAAGCCGTATATTAAATAAGAATGGGTATCTGAACATCTTGTATGTTTAGCGTAGTACTCTGTTCAAATTTGCGAAAAATGTTGATCAAAACTGGTTTTTTCATACGAAAAATATGACAAGTAACCAATCATAACTAGCGCTTGAAAGCAAGCTGCAATTGTGTACGTTTTTATAAAACCCAATGTGTTTGTTGTAAATTCCACACGAAAAAAGTGGTGCTCATATTATTTCGCATGAAGACTCAAAATGTTGTAGATACATTTCATGTGTTTTTCACAAAATAAACAGAGTACTACTTCTGCAACAATTTTTCGTGAGCAGTTCATGCCAATTTTTTTATATGGACTTTTCACAGCACTTCGCACGAAATGATGAACAGAGTACCATGCTTATCGCAATACATTTGCAGTTATTAACTAGACGATTTTATTTTCATAGTAACTTTTTTTTATAAATTATGTGGCATCACTAAATAAATACTTACTGAACATATCACTTAAAAATTTTGATATCGAATTATATATTGACATTTCCAAAGAAAGTGTAACAAGAACCTTTTTCGCATATTCCGGTAGGTATTTTATAATTGTTTAATTAATATTTAAAATATATATCAAATCCTGTAAATTATTTATAAGAATACATACATTCAGCTACAAAATCAAAATTGTATTAAACAACTTTTTTACCATTATGAAATTGTGATGGCGAAAACAGCAAAAATTACGTAACGCTATAATTATCTAAATTTTTTCACAGCAGTAATCACTTCGAAAATGGCCAACACTCCTGCTCCTGCTTCTGGATCTGCTCCAGTAATGCGTGGTTTGCACAACATGCAAACAAAACGTCAATTGGCTATCGCCATTGGCTTGACAGCCTGTGTTACATTGGCATTCAAAATGCTTGTTAATGACCCCAAGAAGAAGGCTTATGCAGAATTCTATAAGTATATAAAACTGATAACGAACTATATGATCAGATAATTTAATATCTGCTTTTTGTTACATTTCAGAAATTATGATGCCCAAAAGTCATTTGAACGCATGAGGGCCAATGGTCGCTTCCAATCCTGTTAATTTGCTTAGGTTTTTCTTGGAGCCATACCTTTTGTTAGTTTAAGCTTTAACAGTATACTTTAAATTAACTAAAAAGAAATAGAACAATCTATTGAAAAAAGTAAAAATTCATTGCTTGTTATGGGAATAACGTGATATGCATGCTTAAAATTTACATAGGCATAGATGATTTTCTAGTTTTCTTGTAATCATAATTAAGCATATTGATACCGACCATCAGGTAAATTATTTTTATTTAATTATCTAGCCAAATTTAGTCAAGTAGACAGTTTTGATTATAGGTACATTCGTAAATTCAGTAATTGTGCAGCAGTCCTACTAAGGCAGCATGTGTATTAGTGTTGCAATAGTTTGCATAAATTTACTGCATTTACGAATTCACCCTGTTACTGTATGATTTTCTAAAGATCTAGAATGGTAAAATACGAAATGCAATGTCTGTTACCTTGCAATATATACATAGATCTTCAACTGAATCTGTTTAGATCGTCATCAACATATAAAAAGACTATATTGAGTTTATTTTACTTTTGATCCTTAAAAATAAAGAATAGATCAAGTTCACAGACAAGAAAATTTATATGTATCTAGCAGAGCTGTGAAAAATTGCAATGGATTTAATTGCAATCACATGATTTCATGTTAATGATTGCTGGTTTTTTGATTGCAATCAAAATCGTAAATTTGATTTCATTATTTCAATTTGAAATCAATTCAATAAAAATGATTGCAAAAAAATTTTTTAAATAAATTTCCATATCAATTGCTTGCAATCAAATTGCAATAAAATCCAGTGATTGCAATCAAAATTAAATCGGAATCAAAATCACCATTCTCTTTTAATGATACTCATTCTAGAAATAAAGCTTACTCAGATAATTAAAAAATGCACGAAATGGCTAACAAAACTGCGTTTTGCTACGTTTTTTATACTATTTTGTTGGACTTTCACTATGGTTGTAATTTCAAGGGGATTGATTGAAATCGCATGATTTCAACAAAAATTTGATTGCGATCTCATGATATCAATAAAAATTTAATTGCAATCAAGGTATCTAGTATAGACGAATTTTATGAAATATTTCATCGTGTGAATTTAGTCTAAGCATTAATTTACATCTAATTTTTGTTTACAAATAAAAGGCATTCTCGAAAATACATGTGTTAGAAGTGATTCACTAAAATAATTTCGAATTCTAATATTTTATTTCCAAAATATTTGACCATCTTCAAAATTCCTTTATCCATTTTCCCTCAATAAACTGGAACATAAACTTTTCTACGATTTTTAAAAGATTTAATATAACTTACATAGCGTTTACACATGCCACTGGGAGTTCGAAAAACCCAATACATGCACGATTTTTTACTAATACATCACATTTTTTCTAGTGGCAGCTCCAGTGGCATGACACAATAATACTTGCATCATGCTCCTGTGGCAGCTAAACGATAAACAGTGTTACCCTGCCAAAAACAATGCAGATTTACTGGATTACATTCAAATTGTAATTAAAGTTTTAACTTGTTTAATGTACTATGACTGACGTGTTTCTTGAAATGAGCATAAAAAATTAAAAAATTGTTAATTAAAGAGCATTAATAATATTAAAATAATACTAATAATAATAAATGTTAACCTTTTTCCCAAAAATGCGCCTATATGATGATGGTTTCTCAATTTTAAAATTACGTTATAAAACTCTTCAAACGTTTCTTGCGGTAACTGCCGCGGTCCATAATCTTCTTTTGTATGACAAACTCGCTTTCGTAACGTCTAAGCGGAGTCAACAGCGCTTCTTTTAACTGCGTCCAAGTATGCACTGGAGCTAATCGGCGGTGCATCCAATACCATTCAAGCGCATTGCCCGTTAGCAGATGGTCAAAGTTGTTAATTACGTCCGCCCAGGCAGATCCGTAATCCTGCCGGAGAACTAAGTGAAAAATAAAAGCTTCTGCATTCATAGTTTTGTCAGTACCGTAAAATTTTATTCCCCACTTTTCCACTTCTAATCTACGCTGACCTTCGAACCAATTGTTCGAGGCGGGATAATATGTATGTTGGTACTGCGGCTGCTGTTGATGATGTAGCCGACGGCTGCGGTAAGCCTTGCTGTGGCTGATGACGATCCGCGGTCGTCGATACTCGCGGAACAGACTGTGTTAAAAGGCTATACTGTAACGGTTGAGACCGAATAGCTTGCGCGGATGGAATCAGCGGTACATTGCATCCTTCATATTGGCCGCGCAATATCGAGCAGCACAGTGTCGACAATGTCATAATAAGTGTAATTAAAATTACAGGTGTTAAGATTTTTACAAGTATCCCTCTAAAGTTTTTAAGTCTTGGTCGTTCAGGTAACAAAATATTTTTTCATTACACTCGTAGGGCAACTCAGGAACGATTTTAAAGAGAAAATGGAAGATTTTGTTGCCATGCTGAAGTAACTCTTTTCTTTCCATACTCTTTCGGAAACGATATTCTATCACACCAGCGTATATTGGAAACTTTGTTTTATAATCTATATTTTCATTAGCAAGCATATCAAAAAATTAAATGTAAGAATTATTATTAATCTTCTCACTCTTCATGCTAGCTATTTCTTCTTCACATTTAGCCCAAAAGTTCTTTATTTCTTCATTGTGACTCTTTCTTAAATTTACCTCACTTACATATAAATTGGCGGCTTTTATGCTAACTATATGGAGTACAATAGCTTTAGCAGATTTTTCGTGAATTAAATAATGTTTATTCGTATATAAATGGTGATGAAGATGTGTAAAACTCGTTTCAAATTCAATATTAATATCAGCGCCGTATTCTAGAAGAGTTAAAACAACTTTGTAATGTCCTGCCCAAGAAGCGACGTGAAGTGCTGTTAAGGAATCTTCATCTCTAGAGTCAATAGTAGCACCATATTTAAGATAGTTTCAATAATTTCTTGACAACCTTTTTGAGCGGCCACGTGCAGTGGTGTATCGCCAGTTATAGTTATAGAATCAACTTTGGCGCCGTGCTTCAACAATATTTGTACAACCTCTTTATGACCCTTCTGAGTTGCAATGTGTAGTGTAGTGGTTCCATCCTCTTGCCTAGCATTTACGTCCGTTTCCTTGTTTAAAAGCATCACGACAATTTCTTCGTTCCCTCTTTCAGTAGAAAAATGGAGTGGTGTGATGTCATCTGGTTGACAGTTAACATTAGCATTATATTCCAAAAGAGCTTCAACAACGTCTGTATATCCTTTTCCAACAGCATAATCAAGTGTTGTGAAACCATCTTCATCTTGAGCGTCTACATTAGCCCCTTTACGTAGAAGCAGTTTAGCAATTTGTCCCCTAGTATCACTAACAGAATTTTCATTAGTACCACAATCGAACACTAAAGCAGTAAAATGCAATGCTGTTAAAAGTAGCTTGATCATTTTTAGATCGGATTCCCAATAGCGTAATATATTGGTGGTTCTCGAACTCCATCTTAACGACATACATACATCAGCCTCATAGTTTATCAGCAACTTTGCTATCTCTTCCTGTTTGCTTTCGGCTGCACTATGTAAATGTGTAAAGCTATCGTTTTTAAAACGTCTTCGATTGTGTAACGTATTAATATTGGTACCGTATTTTATTATACATTTTTCAACTGGAGTATACATTATATAAAACAGTATTTTAAATTCATGAACATTTTGGTAACTTTCTTTCGCATTTGGCTACTTTTTTAAAATTTTGGTTACAAATTTTTTTACCAATTTTGTTCTGTTTCAATTATTTTTGTTGTATGGCCAATGTGAATTTGTATTTCGTATATTTTCAAATGAGCTAATAAGGGCTAAAGATTCATAATGAAAATAAAACAAATTATTTTATTTCATTTTTCCCTGTCTCTTTTCTTTCTACTGAAAAAGGTTGTTGACGGCGAATCTAATGGCGATCATTCATGCTATATGTTCGGGCATCGTTGCCAAAGCATGGACGAAAAATGGACATGGGCGGTCTGCATTACCGATATGCGGTGTCCGATATGATGTTTATACCAAGTTTATGGCTAATGTAGCAAGTGCAAATAAAAATTTTGTTTACTATCAGGTATGTGATGGAAATCGATTTCGAAAACGAAGCAATTTTAAAAGGCGTTTTTTACTGTATTAAAAACAATTTTATCACAAATATTATACAATGATTTCTATATTAAACATAGTTTTATCACAAAAATTATAAAAACTGAACGATAAGTGTATGAAAAAAGGCTATTGAAATTGCTTCGTTTTCAAAATCGATTTCCAGCGCATTACCTGTATATTCACGTTTTTATTTTTGTTTCATAATAAAAAAAAAGAAGATATACATCCAGACACAAAATATTTTAATAAATTAAATCAAACGTTCTTATTTCCTATGAATGATACCTAATTATGTAGTAAACTAAGCAAAAAAAGAACACTAAAATCTAATTTCGAATGTCTTATAATCTAAGCGATTTAGGGTACCCATGTTTCGTAAATCGCATTTTTCAATTTGGCAACCAGGAGAACCTTTCGTCGACAGCCATTCAATCCTAAAAAAAGCAATACATATAATATGAACTTAATTTTCTAAAATTTTTATGCTTTTAAAACTTTTACATTTTGTCAACTTCTTCCTTCGGTCCTTGCATTTTGCCTACGATGGTACCTTGTTTTGAATTTTTCACCCATCCGGTAATTCCTGCTTTGCTGCATAAATCTCTCGTAAACTTGGTAAAATAACAGCCTGTAATTAAAAAATAAGTAATTTCATAAGATATTTTTAATCAAACTGTTACAATTGTCCAATTCACAGCCAGTTTTAGATCGTATAAATGTTGTTGGTAATTTCTACATAAACATGTTTCATTAGAGCTCTGCATCGAATAAGATTTTTGATGATTGTGAAGCTCTATACATTTTTCTCCCCCTCTTAGCACAATCAATGAATAAAATTAAATGATTGCCTGTCAAACACCTATAAGTGTGTAGCCGCACCCATATAAGTTCGTTTGAAATGAGCAAGCAAAAACGTGAACAAATTAAAATATGAACATGTATTAAAATATACTCTTGTACAACAAGTATGGAAAAATATAAGAAAAATATAAAAGCATCCGCCGCGTATAAAGGTACGTTTACAATTTGCAAATATTTGCCCAAAAAAATGTAACCACTACTTTTGCTCAGAGAAGGTGTGATTTAACTTGATTTTTATATCACAAAATAAAGTTAATTATGCTGCAAAATGCTATTTGTAATTTATTTTTAATAAATGCGAACCCATATTTAAAAAAAAAAATAGCGGAATTAAAGGAACTAAAATTTTACCTTGTCTGTTGGTTAGGTTATTTTATTTTGTAAATATTTGCTAAATGTGATCCTACCTTAAGAATGTGTGATATATTTTCCACGAACACATAGTGTGCACATTTTCTGATCTACGACTTTTATCCGTCACTTCTGTACATTTTCTGATTTTAGTTTTCGTAATAATTCGCATTTATCTCTTTTGAGTTGGTGAACAAATTGTGAGCTTTTCAACCCAAAAAATTGCGTAAATGTTTTCTGATGAGCTGCCGTAAAACTGTTTTTTGACTAATCCACAAGCTGTTCGACTTTTGCTCAAAATGCAACCCTGATATAATCTGTTCTTTTAACAATTTGCTTTTTTAACAATTTCCATAAACTCATTTGATGAGGGATGCATTTTCTACAGTGAGTGAGATAGTGTAAAACAGCTATAGGTACGTAGCAGAAAATGTATGGCACAAGAATAGTCATAGAAGTCTTACAGCACACAGTGGGCTAAAAGCTTTTTTTGTGGAAATAATTCGGTAACTAGGGAACCGTTCAAGAATCGTTATGAAATATCACACAGACATAGCTAAAGAAAACTAAAATCAGACAATGTGCATAAGTGACTGGTAAAAGTCGTAAGTTACTATGTCAAAAACTGGCAGTAAGAATATGTTGTAAAACTTGCCACAAAAATCGATATTTAGTTCGAAGTGAAAAACTAGGATTTCGAACGAACGAAAATGCTGAATTTTAAAAGAAAAACAACTAATATGCGTTCCACTAACAGCAAATGTTAGTAAAAAAATAAATAAATGTGTAAACAAAATCGGTTTTTATTTTTATTTCGTCTATAAATCCAGCGACCGATAACTTTCGACATCTTGCGATAGGCTATAAAAATGGTGGTGATTTCTCGTCTTAATTTTCGATTTGGCGACATGGCGATATTTTGACGATTTATTAAGTAGTTGGCTATTTTGATGAGCCATTAATTTTTTTGGGAAACTTAGTCAGTATGAACAAATGGTACCATAAATAACTACTAATGAAATAACTCCCAATTTTTTTTTCATACAAAATTGGAAGTTATTTCATACAAAATAACTTCCAAGCGCATTAGAAGTTTATTTCATTTTTACCAGGAGAAAAACCCCCAAAAAATATGGTTGGAAGTTATTTCATTTTGAGTACTTTATTGGGAGTTATTTCATTTATTTTGGGACTTTTTAAATAGGAAAAATATTTGAATTTGGAGTTATTCCATTTTTTTGGAAGTCATTTCATTTTATTGGAAGTTGTTTCCTTTCTTTGGAAGTTATTTAATTTCTCTTAAAATTTCAGTTTGCTAAATTGTGATGTTTTATAACTGCTCTCGCCTATGACCAGAACTGGCTTCGCTTTCTTAGAGCCGGCCTTCGGACGGGCAAAACTATATCTGTTCATTTTATTGCTTTTTAAGCACAGACTCAAATGTCCTACAAACATATTTGTCATAAAATTGTATTATAGGCCTACAAAGGCACCAAAGCTCTAAACTACTAATCAAAACTGTAAAAGAGTTAATTTCGTACTTATTCACAATTAGTGCTAAAATATCTCACAAAATTGGATATTATGAGACTAGTTGTTTGTATGAAAAGTATGTTTTGCTTAAAATTTTACTATATGTCATAAAAGAAAGATTTGGATATAATATTTAAATCATTGACTGAAACCGAACCTGAACCCAAACGGGTTCAGGTTCGCTATTTATAAAGACTTTGAACCCGAACCCGTTGAACCCGAAAATTCAGCAAGGTTCGGGTTCAAAAATAAAAAAAATTATTTAAGAGAAGAATAATAAAAAACATTACATTTCTTGCATGCAAAAAAATTAAAAACAAAATCAAAATTAAATAACGACCAAAGCAAATTCATACCAGGTGGCAGCACCCCGAAAGCTGACGCCCCCATTGATGTATTTTAAATTGTATATAGTAAATTAACTTCAGATATGATGTTTTAAGTAGGGATTAACGAATACCGATACCGATACCGAAGTATAGGCGATACTTCAGATTTTTCGATACATCGGTATCGGCGATATTTTACTGTCGATACGACGATACTTTAAAAAAATTTTCAGTTGTTTTTTTAACTAATTATTTATTTTTTGTTAATTTTACCAAGAACTAAATTCATTTCGTTATTTTTTAAACCTTATTAATATCAATTTTAAAAATTAATAATATTTTACGCTGTTATTTTGCAAAAACAATAATTTATTTATTGTTTATTTTACCATGAACTCAAATTCAATTCGTTGTTTTTTAAATCTTATTCCCAGCAAAAAAAGACACTCCAAAAAAGTCATGAAAATGTATAATTCGCGATCCAGAAATATTGCAAATTTGGATAATTTCTAATTAGTTTCACATTTTCTTGTCATTGCAAGAAGCTCTCTTTTTCGATTACTAATCACCGAATTTGGAGCGATGTTAGGACAAATTTCTTTTTCGGTGTTCTATAATGATTCCTCAAATAGGATGAAAAATTACCCATTTTCAGAACTTGTTTCTTTTTATGCGAATTTAAACACAAAACTGTGTTTCATCTAAATTTAAGTGAATAAATATAAACTTTTAGAAGACTTTTAATAATTAAGCTATTAAGTTATTTAGAAGAATATTAGTTGATAAATCTCCTTTAAAAAATCGATTTTTTTAAAAAGCATGGCGAGTATTTTTTAAAATTATAAAGGAGTTACAAATTTGTACTTGCTGTTCTACTAATTATCTGCATATTTTTAATATAGACTCTTTGGAAGCAATGAAAATGTATTTCCTTAAAAACTACTTCCAATTTTATATACTGGGTTAATATCAATTTCAAATATTAATAATCTGTTATTGCCATTCTTGAGTTTTGTTAATCTAAACTTGAACTCAATTTCAATATTCGTATCGGTATCGGAATCGGTATCGGCGATATTTATTATTAAGTATCGGAATCGGTATCGGATCGCCAAAACGGCGTATCGTTACATCCCTAGTTTTAAGCTCTAAAAAATATGAAATTGCAGAAAAGTATGAAAAAATTTTCCTATTAGTGGATTTAGTTTTTCTAAATCGAACGTTTTAAAAACGACTCGATTTACAGAACAGGCAGGATAGTGTTTAAACGTATAAACGTGAATGTAAAATTGATTTATGTATTTTATTATTAAGCAAAATAATTGCGCGCGTTTAAATTTTAGTTTTAAGCGCGAACCCAAACCCTGAACCGAACCCGAACCTGAACTTTTTATTTTGATAAACCCAAACTTGAATCCATTTTTTTTCATGGTTTCAGTCCCTGATTTAAATCATTTCATCCCGATATATTGCTGCTTAAGGGGAGTTTTTTGCTCCTTTTTCAAGAAAGAGGCAAAAAGACCCATACAGCAAAGCGTTAGAGGGTTAAAATGTTTCACAATAATGTTCTTCGTAATATTTTACATATAAAATGATCAAGAGAGAGAGTATTGATATATCAAACAATTTTTGATTTTTTAACCGACTTCAAAAAAGAAGGAGGTTATCAATTCGTGTGTATTTTTTTTAATGTTTGCACAGTAGGCTATGCGTATTTTTTAAACACAAAGGCTCACTGGGTTTTCATATGCGGGTTAAAATTCTAAGACAAACTGCGTTTTTACTTTTTTGATATCTTAAAAAAAAAGTTCCGCACCAAATGCATTTCTGCAGCAAAAATGTGGATTTTTTAATTCCAAAAAAATCTCATATTTTCGTAATGACAAAAAATTTTTTGTCCAAAGTTATTTAATTAGTTTGGCTTAAGTTCATTTTTGATTTAATCTTTCGATCAAACTATTTTTATTTAAGAAAGAAATTCTAAAGCATGTATATATTAAACATTCAAAGAAAATTTTGGCTGTACGGAAGGTTGAACTAACATCTGTTTCGTGACCACCAAGTCTACTCATCAGAGTCCTTTACCCACACTACCGCTGACAGTGGCAACAACACTGTAGCGAAAATCCTACTAATATTAGTAAGCTCAATCAGCAGACTGTCGCCATCTTGTGGTGAGTCGCACATTGAACTTCTTCTAAATGTTCGGAACTTCACTAACTGTCTTCTCTTAGCATGTTCAACTATTTTAAGCTTTTTCCATTTCAGTCTTACCAGCGAGGAATATCATCGATATTCTCAATGCTGGGATTTATTGAATGTTTATTTTGCCCAAGTTTTTGGAACAGTACACATTCATGTTTTTAGCTAAGTGCCTTTAGAGTTTTAATAATTGAGTTATGAATTTTTAAGAGAAGACAGTTAGTGAAGCTCCGAACATTTAGAAAAAGTTCAATGTGCGACTCACCACAAGATGGCGACAGTCTGCTAATTGGTTTCGAGATATGACCATTTGCAAATCGCACGTATTCTAAAGTACGATGAGTAGTTTTCCAGTTATTCGCTAAGTCAGATTTTGCAAAAAGTTACTTATTTTTTCAGCACAATTTCATTTATGCACATTAGGCTTATGCAGAAAATAAAAAATTTGTAAAACGCGAAGGGCTCACTGGGTATGTTGTCAGCTGTTTTTGGCAGTAACTTTTAAATGGAGGATTTGCTCACATTTATCAAATTATCACTCAGTTTCTTTTGCTCACAGAATTACTTGTAGTTTCCTATTTCTTGAAGGGTTTTTATTGTAAAATACAATTGAAATAAATGGTCATATCTCGAAAACCACATAATGGATTTCAAAATAAACAGCAGATTCGTGATCAGCGGATCAAAATCTATTCGGGTACTAGTAGATGGTTTATTAATAAAACATTTTTTTTTTGGAATTAAAAAATCCACATTTTTGCTGCAGAAAATGCATTTGGTGCGGAACTTTTTTTAAGATATCAAAAAAGTAAAAACGCAGTTTGTCTTAGAATTTTTTTCTTGCATATGAAAACCCAGTGAGCCCTTTGCGTTTTGCAAATTTTTTATTTTCTGCATAAGCCTATTGCACAGGCATAACTCTGTCAGTTGCCAACCGATTTTCAAAATTCTTTGTTTGTTTGAAAGGGTTTGCCTGCACTTTGGTCTCATATTTTTTTTCGAAAATCGTGGGGGGAATTTGTCTCCTCTCCCTTATGCATAACTCTGTTATTTGACATCCGATTTTCAAAACTCTTTTTGTTTGAAAGTGTTTTCTTGCAGTTTAGTCCCATACTTTTTCGAAAAACTTTTTTTAAAAAATTGGCGGGGAAATTCGCTACCTCCAAACCACAACTCTGTAATTTATCAACCGCTTTTCAAATAATTTTTTTGAGAGGGCTTGCTTGCATATTGTACCCACTATTTTGTTTGCAAAATCGGTGGGGAAATTTGAAAGGACCACCAAGAACACACCATTAAAAACTAACGCAACATTGCATTCGTATGTATCCTGCACAGAAAAAATTATGATAGCTTTTTTTTAACAAACATGTTTTTTAAACTGATTTTAAATCTATATTTAGTTTAATAAATAATTTTGTTTGACTTATTATTTCATTTCATTTACCTACCGCCAATGTTGGCAACCTGATAAAATTATGAAATTCCTTGATTTATTTTTATATTTCTCTAAAACATTTTTTGATTGAAACAATTTGTTTATTGAAAAAATCTGAATTTTTTTCAAACAAATTATTAAAAATTTGAATTTACAAATTTTTTTATAGGACCTACATTGAACAAATTTACATTTGATTCAGGGAATTTGGTATTTGAAGTGAAAAATTAGTTTTTTCTGTGTGTTCAACAAGATCTTTGGATTGAAGTCGGTTTTTTTGGTAGAATTATTTGTACATCGTAATCCAGCATATTATGGCCACTTTAGTATACTATGGCCACTTTAGTATACCATTAGGGCTTTAAATTCGGTTCCTGTTGCTGACCCTGATCTAGTTTCACTATAGTTTGTAATTTTTTTTTATTCAATTTATTATTTAATTTAATGTGAGAATAAATTTATTGTGCACAAATAAGTTACTCGTTTTTCCGTAATTCCTTACCTTGTACATGACCGTAAACTTCAAATTCCACTGTTATTAATTGTCGTATATCTGGAATACCCATTTCTGTAGTAATTTTCACTTAAATAGTTGAAAAATTTTAACCTCTACTTATTATATAAAAAAAATTATTTTCAAGTAAAAGTTTTTTTTTAATATTTTCCAGACACTGTTCACACTTGTTTCGATTTCATTTGTATGGAATTTATTATAGTAATAACTTTATTATTATTATTATTTTTCTGTATGTAAAAATTTATTCCTATTTCGTAATTGTAGAAAATTTCTTATATCGAGAATCGTATTTTCTTTTCTAAATTCTTTGCGCTTTAAAATTAAACTGAATAGAATAAAATCAATTTTATTGTGATTTCCCTTAAGTAAATTCGTTTGTTTGTTTGTTTCGCCAACTCTTGAAACGTGTAGAGAAAATTATTTTTTCATTCAAAATTCAAAATACAATTGAAATTGTCCTCGATTGATTTGCATTGTAATTCAGCAGCAAACACCACAACATGCCTAGTTTAAGAATTTTCTTTTTCTGTGTTTTTATTTTCATTTTATTTTCATTTTTATTTATTTGTTACACTTGAGTTTCTTTTTTCTGCAGTTGGTTTTGCATTAATTTCTCTTTTTTATAGAAAAACTTAACCTTTTATGGGGCCATGACGACTATTTTTGATAACCAGAATATTCACTTTTATAACTTCATCTTTTGAGTTTAAAAAATTTCATCGATTGCTAAATCGCTTATTTCGTTCGGGTGATGTCATTATCGAAAGCTTTCATCAAAAAGTTTTTTTTTAATTCGTTTTAAAAATTCCTGTCATCGATTTTTTAGATTCTGTAGTTTTTTTAAAACTTTGAATATGTCACAAATTTTATCATAATTGGCTTATTCGTGGGATAGATAGCTAACGAAAATTTTTGAAAACATCGTTTTTTAATAGCTCCAAAATTTTTTTGCCAATTGGCTTTCTAAATTCGGTCACTCTTTTTTTGGAATTTTAAACTGCGTCAAATGACGTAAATTTCATATGAATCGGTTTATTGGTTCGAGACATATCGTTGTCTAAAAAATCCCGTTCTTACGACTTTATTTTTTTTTAAGATTTTTTCCGATGCCGATTTTATTTTTAGAGCTACATATTAAGACGATGTATATATTTAGTTTTATAATTTTTTTTTGTTTTATGTTTTTTAGGCATTTGTCCGTTCGAGCGAGTTTTTCCGATTTGACTTATTTTTTGTTTTAGCGATTTTTGTCCGATTTGGATTTCTTTTAGTCTCAGTGATTTTTTTTTCGGACATGTAGTTTTTTTGTGCCTTAGCGTTTTTTTTTCTGTTCTGGTGATTTTTTCCGTTTTGACGATTTTTCGCGTATAAGCGGCTTTTGCAGTTTTGGTGATTGATTTTATTTCGCTTAAGCGATCGTTTTAGTGATTTTTTTCGGTTTGGAGCATTTTTCGGTTTGGCGTTCTTGTTCACTTTGGTGACACTTTTTCGTTTTAGGAATAGGGAATTTTTCACAGTTTTGGCGACTTGGTTTTTATTCAAAGCTTTTTTGTTTTTATTATGCTTTTAAGCCCCGCGATGTCCATAACGTCACAGAGCCATGTCAAATCAATAAAAAAATCAAACATTTTCTTGACCACCTCCGATATTTTGACATTTTTATCTTGCAACCAAAATGAGATCGCTCGCAACGTGCTTGTTATTTATAAACAAGGAAACAAAATTACTTCTGTTGCCGAATTTTTATTATGTTTTTACTAATTAAGAAAATACCCATAAGTCGACGAATAACTTTTGATTTTATTTACAATTAAGTGAGGGAATTAATTGATAAAAATGAGGATTTTCATACAACAGTAGCATTTTGATTTGTGTGTGTATTCTATGGGAGTTTAGTTTTCGATAATTTGTCTGTCCTTGATTAAAAAGAAACATGCATATACAGGGTGTTTTTTTTAGAGGTATAGAACTTCGAATTGAAATAAAACACAAGAAAATCGTTTTAATGTCCATCAATTTGGCTTTATTGGAAGGATAATTTTATGCCATTAATGTTTAAATATGATTTCGGGCATGTGGCCGCCGCGGCTGGCTCGAATAAAGCCAATTCTACAGGTCCAATTTTCAACCACTTTTTCGAGCATATGGGGCCGTATGTTGGCAATAACGCCACGAATGTTGGCTTCCAAGTCCCCTAACGTTTCTGGTTTGTTGGCGTAGACGAGCGACTTCACATATCCCAAAAGAAAATAATCCAATGGTGTCAAATCACACGATCTTGGTGGCCAATTGACAGGTCCATTCCGCGAAATTATGCGCTCATCGAATGTTTCCTTCAATAAATCGATTGTGACGTGCGCTATGTGGCATGTAGCGCCGTCTTGTTGGAATCACAACTCATCCACATTCATGCCATCCAATTCGGGAATAAAATAGTCGGTTATCATGGCTCTATACCGGTCTCCATTAACGGTAACTGACTCTCCAGCATTATTTCGGAAGAAGTATGGCCCAATGACTCCACCAGCCCATAGAGCGGCAATTGTTTCTTCGGTGCGCACTGTTCGACGTCTCTGCGGATGCGTATTATCACATAGAGTAAACGTAGTGCGAAAACGATCCATGGTTAACCGAATTAATTGCTCTGATGGACGATTATGTCGACCATAAAATGGACGGAGCTTGCGGTAAACTTCGCGAACTGAACCATTATTTTCGAAATAAATTTGCACGATTTGCAAGCGTTGTTCTTTTGTCAACCTGTTCATGATGAAATGGCAAACCAAACTAAATATTAATCACTTGACAGCTGACAAAATGGCCGCCAGTTAAAAAAGTGATGCCAACTTAAAGTTCTATACCTCAATAAAAAACACCCAATACTATGTACTTACATCTCTTTTTAATCTAGCCCAAGTTGACACAATTATCCCAAATTCGATTTTGGCATTCATAACCAGGATGATATTTTTAAAAGCGTTAAACAAATCGTGCATATATGTATTAATTTATGACGGATTTATTTAATTTTTTGTTTAGAAAAACATTTATCTATTATTATAAAGTAATTTGTCTAATATGTTTTTCATTAAAAATGCATCTAAAATTTTCAAAAACAACTTGGCGCCAAAATAGAGACAAAAATTTTAATGAAATATGTACGATTTCAATAACAGAGACATTCTTGTAATTTTGGTAAATTATTACAATGCCTACAAAATTATATGCATTTCATACTCGTGTAATTAGAAACACATTCGACGAAAATACAAATTTTTAAAATTATCGTCTTTCCTTATTAATTACTACCCGACAAACGTATTGCTATTTTAGGTTTTTTCAAAATAACTCCGCCCCATGGCCACCTATTGGGCCAAAAACAAAACAAAAACTTAACGTGGATTGACCCGAACCTGTGTTAAAAACTTCAATTCGAAAGCTGTTATAGTTCCGGAGATCATGCATTACTAACAAACACACAAACGATTTTATATATGTACATATATAGATATTCATCTTTCAAAGTATGCATGTAAGGCAAGTAAAAAAATAGTTGCCGGCAGATTTACGGTATTTTCCAAAACCCTATTTTTTCTCGACATACTCTTTTGTATATATTGTACACCAGATTAAGACTCATTTTTTCAGCCGGAGTTCCAATGACACACATTAGCAGACAACTCCGGTGGTTCCAGGGTAATGGCAGACGCGTTTGAAAATGTCTTTCCCGCAAACAGTTGTTAAATAACACCGGCACACAATAATAGAAAAAATGTGGTCTGTACTAGGGATGCCAAACGGGATTGATTTTTGAAAATCCCGGGATTCTGGAAATCCCGGGATTTTCGGCATCCTGGGATTTTCGGCATTCCGGGATTTTGGTATCTAACATTTTTTGGTCAAATCTATTATTTTTTGAATAAATAGTACACAAAAAAAATTTTGATTTTATTTATGCATTACACAAGTGCTTTTAAAATAGATGAGAAAATTGTCTTGCTTTTTCTTTCATATGTCCCCAACCCCATACATAGTCGTATTAGAAAATATTTAATTTTCAATTGACTACTCACTTTTGATGCAGAAATAGTTCGAGAATTTATACTGAAATC
Organism: Panzeria rudis; assembly: GCA_956483635.1. Taxonomy (NCBI): domain Eukaryota; kingdom Metazoa; phylum Arthropoda; class Insecta; order Diptera; family Tachinidae; genus Panzeria; species Panzeria rudis. Next base: position 151,504,976 of record OY101449.1, on the reverse strand, counting down.
AATAACTAAATATGAAAATTTGTTTTTGTTTTTAATATAAAAGTCTCATGCGTTTTTTTGTATTTCTTATATTTTTATTTTATAATAACAGACGAATGATCATTGGCCTAGAAAGAGGTCTTCCTGGGATGCATTGCCCACTCTGTAATTTTCTAATTTGTACTTTTTTCCTATAATCTAAACCAAAAGGAGCATATCTGTGAACTTTTGACACCAGCACTTAAGTTGACTTACGAAAAGTTTCGGATTCATTATCATTAAAATTAGTTGCAAATTATTGTTTTGTTAAATTCATCTATTCGATTTTTCTAATTTTGCGACTGATCAACAACAAATGTCATTTATTACGGTTGTCGTAGGCACAGTCGAAATTAAACGATTACAAAGTAAAACATATGCCCAGCGTTGCCACTTTTTATTGATTTTGTCACGACTACGACAGGTATAATAAGGCTGAACATGTCGAACAATGAACACAAATCTAAACAAGATTCTAATCAAATTGAATTACGTTTAATTATCACATTTTTATAAGCCCACATATACAAAGTTTGGCTGAGCACTTGAACAGTATTTTTGCTCTACTGAAAAATTTGAAAATCATACATACATTGTTTTGTAAAAATTCCTACCTTCGCTAATGGGAGTAGTATTAATTAGTGTGCTGGCCTTCTACTCTGTAACTAGAATAAAAAGAAAACACTTTTAAACTGTAATGTAAACAACATCCAAACTCGAATATTTTTAAACAAAATAGCCCGCCTGCAAATATTTCTCGCTTTTACGTCAACCAGACAGCAAAAAGTTTGCACTTGTCTACTCGTCGACGACAACAATTTACTATTAATAGTCTTCGAATTTTCCATACCTTAAATAATTGTAAGGAGCTGTCAATAGTATTCAATTGTTACCGACAATAAGTAGAGAAATGCCATCTTTATTGTGCGGGGTTAAGGAAAGTCGACATATAGTAAGTTATACTATAGAATAAGAGGGAATGAATTTTTCAAAATGATGAATTTTCTTCAAAAACTCATATGTGTACTTCTTTTTATTTTCTAAATAATTCAAAGTAATTCTCAGTTGTACATTTTAACACCCATGATAAAAATAATCGTAAGAAAGAAGTTAATATATTTTGCTCCTGTTGTTAATTTATAAACAATTTATCACGAATATTCATTAAATTGCTAAAAATATACGTGACAAATTTTATGGGAATTTCAAATATCAAAATACCCTAAAATTACAGAAAATTTAAATATCTAAATAGTTTTTTATATAAAAGCTGCTGAGTACAAAATCCCGAAAAATCCCGGGATTTATTTTTAGAAATCCCGGGATTCGGGATTTCCCAATGCCGCAAAATCCTGGGATTTCGGGAATCCGGATTTCCCGTTTGGCATTCCTGTCTGTACATTTGACCAGACCCAACTAACTACATGTATTTCGACGCGCTGGATCTAAATATGAGATCCGTTTGGCTCGTACATCTTAAAAATTTCGAGTAAATTGCGAAAACTGCAATTTTCCGAGATTTTTAGAGTTTTTTTTTTTGCAATTTACTCGAAATTTTCAGGGTATACAAACCAAACGGACCTCCGATTCGGATTCATTAAATAGATGGATCTGGTCAACTGCACAGACGACCACTTTCTTGTGTGCCGGTGTAATTGCCTTATATGTTTCTAAAACACACTATCAGTAAGTGTTCAAACTTGGTGTCCATTACTCTATAGTCAGTTTGCGTAATCTAGCAAAAATATTATGACATAGGACTGGGGACAGGGTTACCTCTCATACAAAGTATAGTTACACTGCGGGAAATTTTGTACCAATTGTGTTCAACGTACTTGTCCTATTACTGGTGAAAATTGGATTAGTACAATATGTTTCCGAGTAGTGAACGATAAAAAGAGAACACATCACTTAACTAGAATAAAAATTCCGAGTAAAAAAATTATATATAATTATATTTGTATAATATTATATATAGTTATATATAAAAAATAGCCCTATTTAATTATATATAGTTTTATATAATTTTATGTAATTTATATAGATTAGTTAAGTAAATTTTTAGTATTCATGACGCTGACAGAAATCAGCAGACATCTGACAACTTTTTTATTTTTATTACAAATCAGCTATAAAAACACGTTTTTAAGAAATTAGCACATAAAACCTTTTGTGATTACTAGATGTGGAATTTTTTTATCAAAATTTTTTCTTAATGATTTAGTTGATTCGCACAGGCAATATTTCAATTAATTATTAATAATTATAATTAATTATTTATAATTAATTAATATGTCGTTGCAAATAAAACGGAATTTCAGACTATTTAATACAAAGAATAAAAATCATTATTACAAAAATCATAAAAAAACATTATATATAATTTTATATAATTATATATGATTACACATAATTATAAATTATTATATATAATTATTCAAAAATAAATAAAAACATTATATATGATTATATAATTATATAATTATATAAAAATAAAAATAAACATTATATATAACTTTATATAATTACATAAAATTATATACGTATAATTATATAAAATTATATACACATAATTATACAAAAACATTATATATAATTATATGTAATTATGTATGATTATATATGAATCATATATAATTCTATATAATTATATATTAATTATATATAATTCTATATAATTATATATAATTTTTTTACCCGCGATATCAATAAAATATCTTCAGTGTTGTGTTTTTCTTCCTTCACAAGCAGCATTTTGCCAAGCCAAAAATTTTTGTTTAAAGTTCAGTAATTTCACTAGTATTAAACCACCATTGGACACTGAGTATCTTAATTATGTCAATTAACCCACTCTAATGATAACGTCTTGTAAAGGTTCCTCTTATATAACGTTCCAAAATTCGAACTGGTTTCTTGTTCTTGGGAACCAGTCACGTGACTTGCCCCTTGAGAAAGGTTATCTTCCCTTTAGGGTAATTATCTTATATCTGGAGAAATGTAATACTGAGAGTGTTACAACTCGCTGTGAGTTACTTTGCAACCAGTGTGCGTAGTCAACACAAAACTGACTGGATATCAGCTAAGGAAAAGATGGGTACCTCTCATGTAAACCAATTATTAGTTATCTTTTTTTCTTATAAACATACACAGTTCGCGAAGCGATTAGCTTGTCCGCGAAAAGCACCCAGGAAGTATGGCGGGAATCGAACCCACGACCTCTAGACTGACAACGTAGCATCGCTCAGCCACAAGAGCACCCTCATATATGGAGAAAGTTTTTAATTTTGGTGTGAGATAGTTGGAAGCCAGGAATACAGGTTCTTTTAATTTTCAATATTATTTTGTGTTGAGATACCCTTCCCCCTTCTTTCTAGTATGAATGAACAAAAAAAACCAAATTTGGAAATCGTGTGGCTTACAAGGTTACTCCACTAAGCGTCGCATTTATATATTCATGTAAATAACAGAAATATCCATTAAAAATCTATTTCTGTTATAAAGGCTTTCTAAATGTGCTTTAGAAATTTTGGCTGCACTTTTGCATGCATTCACTCAAACTTTTAGCAAGAAGTCGTCATTTAATTTGGCATGGTGATGATGATGATCATTAAAAATAGCCAATATAACTAAATGTTTAATTAAAATAAAATATTCTCGATGCTTTTTTTAGGTTTTAGACAAATTTAATTTTATTTTAGTTTTGTATTTTTTATTTTTATTTTATTTTTGTTGTTAATTTGTTTAAATTTTGCTAAAAAAAAATCGTACTTACAGACAAAATAATAATGAGAGATGCATACAGACGTACATACACAACTAAAATCTAATAGTTTAAATAATAATAAAATATTTTTCAACAACAACATATTTATATATAACAAAAACTTAAAATATTAAATACAATAATTCTCAATAATAATAAGAATAATAATAGAAATAATACACAATAATAATAAGAATAATAATAATAATAATAATAATAATAATAATAATAATAATAATAATAATAATAATAATAATAATAATAATAATAATAATAATAGGCCTATTCACAATCTTGTGCAAATGGTCTGGCTTTATAGAATTTGCAAAATGGTGTAGTAGTATATAGTTAATTGAATTTTTGTTAAAAATTTTTTTATTGTAGATTATCAATGGCGGCATTTAATGGTGGTGTAATAGGTCTTGCAAAAGTACAAATGCAAAATATCGTAGCTATTTTATGATCTCGACCGGAAACTTTGTGTATTTTGTTGTTTGATTTTACAAAAAGGGACAATAACACTGTTCAAAAAAAAATAATACGGGGCTCTGCAAACCGATTCTAGTAGACGAGACAAACAAATATATACTTGTGTTGGCGTTTTGCAAGATCACATCGGAATTTTAATTTAGGGAGGGTTAAAATTTCCCCCTTTTGGCCTGATTGTGCAGCATATCGGTAAATGAAACTATGTAATCTTTACATCTGAAGTGTAGGGCATGGTCAAGAATTTTGTAGAAAATATTTTGGGCAAATATTTTTGTGCAACATATTAACCCTCTGACTCCCCCACATAACGGTATTTTTTTTTGGCTCTTTTCTAACAAATCGTTAAAAAAATCCCTAAAAAGGGGGAGTGCGGTGATAAAATGTTATAGAAAAATGTTGGCCATAACATTATACTATAGATCTTCAAAGACAACCAAGCTCCATACTCAACTTGTACTCCAGAAATCATTGAAAACTTAAACTATATTTAAGGGTTAACTTCATACTTATTCACAATTAGTACTCGGCATAAGAAATTTTGGAAGTCTTACGTTTATGGTATAAGATGTGCTCAGCACTTTTATGTAAAACACCACGACGAAAATTTTTCTGGAACATTTTAGCCCTCTAACTCTGCTTTATGCGTATTTTTATAGATTTAAAAAAATAGGCAAAAAAAAAGCGGCGATATAGGGGCTGAAATCTTCTACAAAAATATTTGCCATATAATTTTGCTATAGGTCTACAAAGAGACGCAAGCTCCAAACTTAACTCGGACGCTAGAAATCATTGAAGACTGTGTTTAAGGGTTAATTTCATACTTATGCAGCATTCGTACCCGGCATAGAAAATCTTGTAAGCCTTACGTTTAAGGTATAAGTACAAGACCACGAGGAACATTTTTGTAGAAGATTTTATCCCGCTGTATCGCTGCTTAAGGGGAGTTTTTTACTTTTTTAAAGAAACATACAAAACGACCCATAACACGAAGAGTTAGAGGGTTAAAATACTCCTAATATTTGCTACAAAGTTGCTGAATATACCCTACACCTTAGATGTAAAGATAACATTGTTTCATGTACCGATCAGGCCAAAAATGGGGAAAATTTAACCCCATCCTAAAACAAAATTCCGATGTTACCCTGCAAAACGCCAATACACGTATATATATTTTTTGTCTCCTCTACCAGAATCGGTTTACAGAACCCCGTAATTTAAAAAAAAAACCCAAAATTGTTGTATAGTGTAATTTGCATTTGCTCTTTTGCCATTTGCACCAAACACTGAATATCGCCAATATTCTATACCATTTGCAAAGTTATGTGATGTAAGACCATTCGCACAAGATTGTGAATAGAGCTAATATGTATTAATAATAAAACTAACAATTTAAGGTTATTAACAAAGACATTTTAGACGTAGACATAATGTATGTAACATCTTTTTGAAATGATACGAGTAATTAAGATTGAAGTTTTATTAATTAACGAAAGCTCCGGTCATACGAGGCAAATGTTTAATTATTAACATACATACATACATACATACGTATGTACATGCATACATACATACATACATACATACATACATGCATACATACATACATACATACATACATACATACATACATACATACATACATACATACATACATACATACATACATACATACATACATACATACTTACATACATACATACATACATACATACATACATACATACATACATACATACATACATACATACATACATACATACATACATACATACATACATACATACATACATACATACATACATACATACATACATACATACATACATACATACATACATACATACATACATACATACATACATACATACATACATACATACATACATACATACATACATACATACATACATACATACATACATACATACATACATACATACATACATACATACATACATACATACATACATACATACATACATACATACATACATACATACATACATACATACATACATACATACATACATACATACATACATACATACATACATACATACATACATACATACATACATACATACATACATACATACATACATACATACATACATACATACATACATACATACATACATACATACATACATACATACATACATACATACATACATACATACATACATACATACATACATACATACATACATACATACATACATACATACATACATACATACATACATACATACATACATACATACATACATACATACATACATACATACATACATACATACATACATACATACATACATACATACATACATACATACATACATACATACATACATACATACATACATACATACATACATACATACATACATACATACATACATACATACATACATACATACATACATACATACATACATACATACATACATACATACATACATACATACATACATACATACATACATACATACATACATACATACATACATACATACATACATACATACATACATACATACATACATACATACATACATACATACATACATACATACATACATACATACATACATACATACATACATACATACATACATACATACATACATACATACATACATACATACATACATACATACATACATACATACATACATACATACATACATACATACATACATACATACATACATACATACATACATACATACATACATACATACATACATACATACATACATACATACATACATACATACATACATACATACATACATACATACATACATACATACATACATACATACATACTTACTGTATACTTACATACATACATACATACATACATACATACATACATACATACATACATACATACATACATACATACATACATACATACATACATACATACATACATACATACATACATACATACATACATACATACATACATACATACATACATACATACATACTTACTGTATACTTACATACATACATACATACATACATACATACATACATACATACATACATACATACATACATACATACATACATACATACATACATACATACATACATACATACATACATACATACATACATACATACATACATACATACATACATACATACATACATACATACATACATACATACATACATACATACATACATACATACATACATACATACATACATACATACATACATACATACATACATACATACATACATACATACATACATACATACATACATACATACATACATACATACATACATACATACATACATACATACATACATACATACATACATACATACATACATACATACATACATACATACTTACATACATACATACATACATACATACATACATACATACATACATACATACATACATACATACATACATACATACATACATACATACATACATACATACATACATACATACATACATACATACATACATACATACATACATACATACATACATACATACATACATACATACATACATACATACATACATACATACATACATACATACATACATACATACATACATACATACATACATACATACATACATACATACATACATACATACTTACTGTATACTTACATACATACATACATACATACATACATACATACATACATACATACATACATACATACATACATACATACATACATACATACATACATACATACATACATACATACATACATACATACATACATACATACATACATACATACATACATACATACATACATACATACATACATACATACATACATACATACATACATACATACATACATACATACATACATACATACATACATACATACATACATACATACATACATACATACATACATACATACATACATACATACATACATACATACATACATACATACATACATACATACATACATACATACATACATACATACATACATACATACATACATACATACATACATACATACATACATACATACATACATACATACATACATACATACATACATACTTACTGTATACTTACATACATACATACATACATACATACATACATACATACATACATACATACATACATACATACATACATACATACATACATACATACATACATACATACATACATACATACATACATACATACATACATACATACATACATACATACATACATACATACATACATACATACATACATACATACATACATACATACATACATACATACATACATACATACATACATACATACATACATACATACATACATACATACATACATACATACATACATACATACTTACTGTATACTTACATACATACATACATACATACATACATACATACATACATACATACATACATACATACATACATACATACATACATACATACATACATACATACATACATACATACATACATACATACATACATACATACATACATACATACATACATACATACATACATACATACATACTTACTGTATACTTACATACATACATACATACATACATACATACATACATACATACATACATACATACATACATACATACATACATACATACATACATACATACATACATACATACATACATACATACATACATACATACATACATACATACATACATACATACATACATACTTACTGTATACTTACATACATATGTAAAATAAAATAATTTTTAATAACAAATATGAATGTATATAAAGCAGAATCGTGATAATTCGTTCCCAGTTAATTCGAAAATCCCGATAATTCGTAAAAAACTAGCGGCCCCTTGAAAAAATCGCGTTAAATTGTAAAAATTCCATACATTTCGTTCGTTAATACAAGAGCACCGATTACAAATCGTAATTTGTTGTAAATAACCTCTTATAATTCAAAATGCCTCTTTTTCAATTAAGGGACAAAAAGGTACACACAGAGAAGAGTTAGAGAGTTAAAATGTTTCACAGAGTACTGAGCACACCCTATACCTAAAATGAATAGGTTGCAAGATTTTCTATGCCGATTCACTATAACAACGTGCAAAATGGACTCCAGGTATAAACATTCAAAATGGTGAAACACATACATATATATGGATATTTTTTTATTCCTTTTACCAGGATCAGTCGTTAGAATCTTTCCATTTTTTGTGTTGTACAGTGTTGAGTTTTTGACATAACTTCGTACTCAATGTAATAGTGTGAAAATGCCTTAAGTAGTTAAGCCGACCATACATTATACAATATTATTGATAATGTTATTGTCGTTTTTACTTATACGATGCAGTAAGTGACACAATACTTTCAAACAAAATATGGCACAATTTTTCGCACAGTGAAAAATTAATTATGCAATAAAAATCAAAAACCTTGACATACACATTGGCGAAGTTGTTGCACAATATGAAAAATGGCACAATTATATTGCAAATGTTTGGGCCGCTTTAGATATATTTCGTCAAATATTAGCCCCATCTGACCGTAAATTAACTTAAAGGAAAATTGGTAATATTGCATATGAAGACCAGGTTCATACACGGCACGTTTTGTTGCGCAACTATTAATTCAGCTGGGTGCAACACAGAGAAAGACTGTGTTGCTTTCTCTGTATTTCTCCCATCTGAATCAAAAGCTGCGCAAGAAAAATTGCCCTATATGAACCTGGTGTAAGAAATTTAAATACTGTGTCTTGACGAGCTATAAACTTTTTCGCACATTTGTCAAACTATAAACAAAATACCAGAAAGTGTAATTTTTTCTCATATCGAGTTTGACGTTAGTCAAGTCAAATCGACTTGAGGGCTGCCAATTACATTTTTTATTCAAGAAAGTGTAACTGTTGGCGTAGCTAGAAATTGATAATAAAACCGACTACAAAATAGGCGTAGTATTTTGTTAAAATGTTGTACTTTCACGAGAACTAATTGTGTGCGAAGTTTCATAAGAATCGGTTAAGTAGAAGTAGTTTAAATGAATATTTACTTTTCATGGGTGTGGCACTGCCTACTTTTCTAACCATAATGTTGTATTACAATAGCTAAATGTGTATGCAAACTTTAATAATAATCGATTTAGTAGAAGCTGTTGAAAAATAATATATATTTTGCATGGGCGTGGCGCTGCCCACTTTTATAATTCAAACAGAAGCTTAATGTGTGTGAAAAAGTTTCACAGGAATCGGTTGAATAGAAATAGTTGAAAAGGCATGCGTATTTACTAGGCATGGGCGTGACCTGCCCAATTTTAAACGGGACCAATCTGGAAGTACGTCCTTTTAAATAAAGAAAAAATAATTCGTAACCGGTTTATAAATAGCGGAGTTTTGAGGGAACATACATAAAAAAATACATGACGACTTGATAACCTTTCTCCTTTTTTTAAAGTCGGTTAAAAAAAATGGAGTGGAGAGGGCTAAAGCCAGCATTAGCCCCTCATATTATCCAAATTATTCAAATATTTTGAATTTCAAAGTGATTCTGGTGGTGCTTAAGCCCCCAAGAAGGCCCTATATACACCAGACAATTGAATATAGAGGAAAAATTTAGCCTACAGGCAAGCAAGTTCCTAATGAAGAGAGGCAAAGCTTTCGGTTACAAATTTGCTTATAGGAGGCACCTTGTAGAGTGTTTTGCTTACACTATTTATTTCCAAATTGCTTTGTTTTCAATTTGCCTTATCTATACGGATTTAATTTTAATTTGAAAGGAATTCCTGTGATATAAATGACGCGCACAGAAATAACTGTAATCTGATTGCAATTAAGAAAACTGCACATAAAATCAGTTTGTTATTAACGTTCAACCTTTGATGAAAATATTACACTCGATTACGCAGATTCCATTTTCAATTACTCAAAATTAGTAAAAAGTATTACGACCCTTTTCACAATGTACGATCAAAAGTCAACGTGAATTTTAACAGCAACTTGTGTATGGCGAACTTGCGGTTAAATTTCTCTTTAAATCCTAATCGGACATTGTGAAAACGGACGTTAGACAGCTTTATTTTTGATCACACGAGTAATTGAAGTTAATTTAATTTTTTGAAACAGATTTTGCCCCATGATGAGCGACTGGCTTTTAATATTTCTGTATAAATAAATATGTAGTAAAATAATAGTGAAATAGTGGGAAATTTTTAAAAAGTAATTTTTTATCTGTGCACCCAAAGATAATTCGATTAAACAAGGCTTGCGCCAGTAGTTAGTACTGAATCCTTTTTCGCTTGACTAAGAGTATGAACGTTTTTGTACCTTCATTTGATTTCTAACTAAAAATTAATGTCTTAATTAAATTTTTAAAATTTTTATATGTTTTTCTTTTTATCTTTGTACAATTTTACAACTATGTTGTAATTAATAATAATCAATTTAATATTAAATAACTAACCAAAACAAAAAACTAATATTGTTTGTTTTCTCTTTTGTTTAAGTATTTGGTAAATACAGGTCGGTCGGTCGTCTATTAATAAAGAAATATCTTCTTTATTCTCATTACTCAGTTCAGTTATTGGTTAAACCAATTGCGTTGCATCCATTCCAGATTGTATTTTTATTTCAGGTTTCGTTGGTTTCTCAATTAAAACACATTGCTCCTCCTTGTCATGAGGCGACTTGATTATAAGATTCGGCTTTGATTGGGAGTATATCTGATTGCCGATGTTTCTTTTTTGTCGTTCTCTTTCAAAATGTAATTTTACATAATTAATAGGTATGTCGACACATTGCCCTCCAGGGCCCTCTGCATCTATATAAACACCACGTACCAATATGGAGTTGGAACATTTCAAAGCGGCCAACATCAAAAATGGTATAAGATGTGTTAACCAGTAACTTAAAATTTTATTTTCTGTGAATGAAATACATTATTTTTTCCACTTTTGAAAACCTTTTTTACATTACCAACCTGGATATAAATAAACATCTAAGAGATTCCATATACCACGCCAGGCATTGACAGCTCCAAAAAATTCCGAAAAATAATAAATATCGCAAAATATTAATTTCATTAGACCGTTGAGGCGTTTGCAAATCCAACGTACTAAAGGATGCAAAATAAACGTTAATGATACCGTTATGTAACCCATGATCTACAATTAAGTGTTGTCTTAGTATTTTGAATTACTGTATGTCTTGTGTTTTCTTTTATAATACTTGCCAATGAACTCAATGCGGATTTGGCTTTATCTTCGGGATAAAGTGTCATATCCATTATACCCCAGAGACCTCTCCAAGCTATAACCACAAGCGATCCAATAACAAATACTGAAAATAATGTATCCATTACATATAGTCCAGGCTGGTGAAATCCCTACAAATACATATAAATAATATTTTATTAAAATTAAAAATGCACGAAAAAAAATTACTTTAAATAAATTCAACGAATGAAATTCATTGACCTAGATTCGTTAACTTTTGTTTTTCAAAAGTACATTGATTCAATATAAGCATACGTTGTTTCAATGAAAATATGCATTGGAATTCAATGTAAAACGGTGAAAGCATTCATTACACATAATTAAAGTACATCGCGTTCCGGAAAACTTTTTTAGCCGTTACCTATGTAATCGGTTATGCAGATTTTAAATATGTATATAATTATAATTTTTTTGACAGCTCTAGTTTTCGCGATGTACCGTTATGTCAAAAATGAAGCCACTCGCAGGACACAACATTATTTCTAAATCTGCACAGTAGTTTTGGCAATATCAAAAACAAACAAACAAACAAACAGCTTTGATTGTAGGTATTGATACAAATACCCATCAAAGCGAAAAACAAAAAGTGTGTGAGTGTTGGATTAAATCAGATATATGAGATTTCGGCTAACTAAAATTGAGTTGAAATAAAAATGAATGCAAGAATTTACATAAAAAGTCTTGTATTCTATTTCGTTACAAAAATTAGTTAAATAGCCGAGGTTTCAAATATTGAACTAAAAAGCCGAAATAAAAAATTTCAGATATCGTAAAAGTTTGAGCAAAAAAAATATTTTTTATAAAATTTTTGTTTTTGAAACTTCGTAAAAAAAATAAAAATACAAGAACGAGCTACTTTTTTGTCCTGTGGCATGTAATTAAATATATTTCAAATGAATGGATCTCTTTTTCATTGAAATGGGAGCACAACTTTTGATTTTATTCTCAAATTAGTGGGAGAACTGAATTTATAAAAATTTAAATTTCCATACAACAGTAGCAAACACAAACTCAAAATTGCTGTTGTAAGAAAATTTCACTTTTTATCAATTCAGCTCTCTGACTGAATTGTGAATAAAATCAAGAATTGTGCACAAATTTAAAAAAAAGCTAATTTCTTTAGTAATATATAAAGGTACATGCTACTGAACAAAAAAGTAGCTAGTTGTTCAATTACTTATTTTTTATAAAGTTTTAAAAACAAAAATGTTAATAAATTTTATAAAATTTTATTTTTTGGCTAAAACTTTTACGATATCTCTGAAACTACTGTACAGATTTAGAAACAATTTTACTTTATTTTTATTGAATAGATCACATTCATTTCAAGAGCTGATAAAAAAATCGAGATTCGCAGATTCGCGTTCAGCGCCCCAAATACCTAAAGAAACAACTTTTAGTTTTGGGGAACAAAAAAGTTTATCGAAATTTGTAGTTATGTGTTATTGTTATTCTTTAACAAAAGTAATGAACAAATTGATTGATTTAACGTACTAGTACGTTAGGTCAAAATTGTCAAAAGAAAAAAAAACGTTGAAACAATGAATTTTTCATTGAAACCTTTTAATCGTATGCGTTGATGTGCTAACAATTTTTATGTAAAACATCACGAGGAACATTTTTGTGGACCATTTTAACCCTCTAACGCTTCGCTGTATGGACCATTCTTGACCCCTTCGTAAAAAGGGTCAAAAACTCTCCTTCAAAACCAATGTAGCAGACTGAAATGTTCAACAAATGTCATAAAATTCTACTGTGAAACTTCAATGACACCAAATATTAAAATTCAACTGAAACGTGAGAAATAAGTCAAAACTTAAAATGTGTTTAAGGGTTAATTTCGTACTTTGGTATCAAAATTTGTATTAAAATATCCCACAAAAGCGGATTTTATGAGGCTAGTTTGTATTAAAAATATGTCTTACATAAAATTTCACTATAAATCATCATACAAAAAAAAAAAACTGTCGATATAGGGGATGTTAAAGGATTTAACGCTTTAACTGCAGAAAAATATTCCTTGTATTGTTTTACATAAAAGTGCTGAGCACACTTTATACCTAAAATTTAAGGATTACAGGACTTCCCAGGCCGATTCACTATAACATATTAAATGAATATACATTAAAGGGCTGCAAGGAGTACTCAAATGTATTCGTAGAATGTACTCGCATGAATTTCGTGTGTGCATATATGTATGTTCTTATGTATGTACGTATGTATACATCAGCGATGCCATTTTTAGCCTTTTTTACGATACGACAAAAAACGATATGACATACGGTATTGTCATATCGTAAGTTTTTTACGATATGACAACACTGCAATATGACAACACCGTGTATGACTGTCTTAGTATTGTCATATCGTAAAAAACTTACGATATGATAGCACAGTATATCATATCGTTTTTTGTCATATCGTTAAAAAGGCTAAAAGTGGCATCGCTGGTATACATGCATGTACATGTGTGTACATACATAGCCACGAACTTGAAGGAAATGTCGGTAGTAAAACTGTACCGATTAACTATTGACTTTGTCCCCCAGTACTACTGATCAATTGTACCCCAGGCAATGTTCTGGGCGGTGGTGTCCGTGGACATTATGTCACTCCAAAAAGTGTCATAACGTCCATGGACATTATGACACTTTCAAAAGTGTCTAATGTTCATTCAAATGATTCTAGTCAACACATATTTTTACTTTTGCGTGCAGCCGCAAACTTCTCTTCCCATTAAAGGCAAAATAAAAAGTGTAGACGATTCGTTGAGAATGTCAACAAAAATTCAACAAACTTGTCGAAAAAAGTGGTGACTTGGACACACTTGGCCCCTGGCTTCCTTCAGGGTATATACATACATATATACACACATTTATACAAAAAACATAGATGCAAACACACACAAACATACGTACAAGTACTTGCGAGTATACTTGTGCAGCCCTCTAATATACATAATCCTCAAATTGAGAAAAATTTTCATTAAAAAACATTTTACAAAATGCTAAAAACTTACCCCAACTTTAAACATTGTTTCCACTTCAAAATAATCGCTTTTATGATCCATAATAACGGAATATGGTGCAGCACCCAAATTTCTTACTGTTCGTGTGGCAATAAGAAACAACATTGCCACCAGTGTTACCACACATATAATAATTAGCGAATCGGCACTGGTCAGCCAATCGCATAGCACCCAAGACCCTCTCCACATGTTCACACACACAAACCCAAAGATGTATGTGTAACAACGTGAAAGTACATAAAAGGTAAGACGATGTTTATCCGGATGTATGTTATCTATGAAGAAATGCTGTGTTAATGTGAATATTATATGACCCAGACCTCCGATGAGAAATGAACAGAGTGCGGATAGAGGTAAATTTTTGGGAAATATAAGGACACCAATTAATTCCCAAGTGCCGCGCCAATAAGCAATAACACAAGGTGCAACTACTAGACATGAGAGTAGGCAGTCTAGTGTTTGGAGCAGAAGATCGTGTAGACTTTGTGGTTTCTTTGCAGGTGTTGTGGATGTGTGATTTGTGGCAGGTGAATTTTGTAGAGATGGAGGTTGTTGATGTTGTTGTGGAGATTTCTGGCAGCTTGTAAGACATGGTGCTGTGGATAGATCTGTGTGTTTTGCATCACGAGTTAACTTCATAGTGATATGGCTTGCGTTTAAGACTCGTCGTTTTTTTATTTTTATTTTTGTTTAATCTAAGCTTAAAGGCAGTTAATGTTTCTAAAACGAAATCTCTCAATGTTTGTTTTACTTGATATATTTTATTTATTTATTACATGGGTTTATTGTCTAGACAGAGAATATTTTTAGCTTTTCTAATTACTTGAAATAATATTTGTCATACGATTGTAAACATTATTAAATTTCTCTCTTCCCTGTTGCCTTTGATAACTCTGGACAGGTGAAAAATGTCAAGGTGCCTTCCCCCTTAATACAAACAACATGATGTTAGGGGTTTCTGTTTCCCTCTTTTTGCAATTTTTTCTTTATTATTATTTCAAATATTGCAGTTTAGTGTGTTTTGGCAAAGGGTAATTAATGATGAGATAATTGTTTATTACTTTTTGTTCGTTTGTTTGTTCCGTATGTAGATTGCCTTATTTGTAAATTATTATCTCCCTCAATTGTGTTTTTGTTCTATTTGTTCGTTTGATTATGATTTTTTATTGGTTAATTAGCTTTGCAAATCTTTAAATTCCATCTATTGTACATTCATCATAGCTAGTTAGTTACTGTGGGACAAAGTGTCTAACTTTCTTTGAAATTTCTAAATATTTCTTTTATTTTTTAACCTTACTTTTCTTTCAATAGGTTTTATTTCTGCTTTCCTTCAAAAATCTTCTCCATTTTAAGATCTGCAAGTAAAGATAATTTTTAATTATTGAATGAAATATTTGCACTAAAAAAAAGTTTACGATAATTTGTAACAAAAAAAATTATATATTATTAATTGTTATAGATTTATTAATTTTGTCATTGAGTCAATTACTCATGTAATCAAACACAAAAATGTCTGTTGCAAATTTTGAATATTTGAAACTATAATTTGTAACGTTCTTTTCCCCAAATGAATAATTAACTTAATCAATAAAATATTAAATGTTTCGCCAGGGAAAGTTTACCCAAATATATTTAGAATAAATTCAATAAAGTGCGACTTTGGCAGGGTTCCGTACGAATACACATACATATAACCCTTTTGTTTTTGTCCTTTTTAGGTTTTTTGATTTTTAAGTTCTTTTTCGTTGTTTTGCAGGTTTTTTTGGTTTTGGCGCTTTTTTTATTTTGGTGATTTTTTTTGTTTTTTTTTGCGAATTTTCGTTTTTTGCAATTTTTTATTTGTTTTTTGCCGATTTGTTTAGTTTTGGCGATTTTTTGGTTTTCGCGTTTTCTTTGTTTTAACATTGTTTTCGCTTTTTGATGATATTTTTAGTTTTTAGCGATTTATTTAAGTTTTGGCGCTTTTTCAGTTTTAGCGCTTTTTTCGGTTTGGAGGATTTTTTTGAGCGATTTTTATTTGTTTTGACACTTTTTTTTGGTTTTTTGCGATTTTTGCGGCTTTTGACGTTTATTTAGTTTTGGCACTTCTTTTTTTTTTGTTTTGGTGCTTTTTTCCATTTTTGGCGATTTTTTTTCGTTTTTTTGATGATATTTTTAGTTTTAGCAATTTTTTTAGGTTTTAGTGCTTTTTCGTTTTGACTACTTTTTTCGGTTTTTTCGGTCTTTGGCGTTCTTTTGGTTTTTTTGGCTATCGTTTTAGTTTTGGTGATTTTTTGCGTTTCAGGCATTTATTTTAATTTTGGTGTTTTTTTCCTTTAAGCGATTTTTTTATTTTGGCGACTTTTCGTTTTGATATTTTTTTTAATTTTGGAATTTTTTAACCCTTTTAAAATTTCAAGAGTTTGCAAATTGTCTAAGTTACACAGTAAAAATTACATTAACTGATAGAACATCCTTTAATTTTAATTGCTTTAAATATCAGTGTTAATTGGCCTAGTCTATTCTACAGACTACAGACACTAGCTTTGAAAATTTAAGGTGCTTATATATAAGTGTCCGTAATTGCATTAGTATTTCAACATGTTTCGTTGCTCGCTTTAGAACACCCTTTAATTATCATATAGTAGCGGCCAAAGTTTTACATATTCTTGAAAATTTCAGCTCCGTAGCTCTTACGGCTCCCGAGAATACAGCATATGACAGACAGACGGACAGACAGACAGTGTACGGAACCCTAACAACTAAAAGTATTATACTAAAGTTTCATTCGAATAAATAAGAAGTTTAAATAATATAAAAGTGAATACAAAAGATGAATAACACTAAACAACAAAATAAAAATGACAAGGCTGATTCTGGTAGAGGGTACACAAAAAAATTATACGTGTATCGGCGTTTTGAAAGTTGACATCTGGGACTTATTTTAGAGGGAGTTAAAGTTTCCCCATTTTGCACATTGTTATAGTGAATCAGTTTAGGAATTCTTGTATTGATAACGTTGAGGCTATAATATCTAGTCCTATTTTCGATTTAATCGTAAGCGAAAAATAATTAAAGCTTTCAGGAGAAGCTTTTTTTATTATATTCATATATGTTTTTTATACATACATAAATTGTCGCTTACGATAAAATTGCACAGCCTGTATTTTCAAAGTTATCAAAAGATTTGTCATTTGGACAATTCTAAACTATGTGTAGGCTTATAAAATTTCAATTTAAATAAAAAAGTAAATTTTTTACATCATGTCGCTCACGAATTAATCGAAAATAGGGCTGGATAGTTAGTTGTTGAACAATTTTAGGCAAAACACTATAAGGAGCATTTCTGTGAAACAAAAAGGGGCATTCGAATTTCCAAGAATTTTAGTTGCCAATGTCTTAACCTCCACTGTGCTTCTATATTGAAACAAACGTAATTTCTTAATTTATAATGGAACATTTGTCATTGAAAATTATGTGCATAATTAAGACAATTGTTTACATTTTCAATAAACGTTGTCCGTTAATTATATTCAAAACAAAATATATATACGCTACAATTATTTGTTGACACTTGTTGCGTATTGATTAGAGGATTATTTTCACTATTAAAAATATCAGTAAGCAGCGAATAGTTTTGTAATCGTTTGAAAAATTAATTACCCATTAAAAATTAAATTAAAAAAGGGTTAGTTTTGCATTTAATTGTTCATTTTAATTCATTTATTCGAGGGATGATACTTATAAATTCAAGTGACAGCTAATAGTCAATGTCATTAGAAATCAAATTTTTTTATGGACTTATGGATAAGTAATGATTATTAAGCAGCTACATATGAATATACATACATATGTATATGGGTCATTCTCATTCCAAACGTACATTTTGTGTTCTTTTTTTACCAATGTAATTAATATACTTATATATGAGAAGATATGAGTTTTATTATAGTTTTCGCCTCATTCAATGGTTCCTGAAATAAAATTATATATTTAGATTTTTTAACATTTTTGTGTATTGAGTGTTACATTCCCATTCTCAGGTCTTCTGGTAATGGTTTTTGCGAAAAAAATACACCTCAAAAAATGAGTGTAGAGTTTGAATGCACTATACATCTACTCTCTAAATACAAAACAATTATAATAATCGCAGGACGAAATTAAAAGTTATGACCACTTTTTTAATTTTAACTTGGGTTCACATGGAAAAATAAAAAGTTTTTATGTTTTAAAATAATTTTTTGCAAACATTTATACATACGCAAAAAGTACGCTAACTCTTCTTTCAAATAAGACTTATTTTAATAAAATCGACCAACAGCGTTAAGAGTTATGTCAATTTCAAATAATTTTTATGTAGCAAAATACTACCTACCCCAATAAAAAAAGGACACCCCAAAGAAGTCATAAAAATGTAGAGTTTGCGATACGGAAGTAGTGCATATTTGGATTATTTTGTAATGATTTTTACATATAGTCGATTGCAAATTTCTGCACTCATTTGTTTTTTTAAACGAAATAAATAGTTTATTGCTATTTTGATGTAGTGGGCTGCCTCTTTAAATTATGGCCGCAAGTATTTTTAATTGAATTGGGAATAATTAGTTTTTGGCGATCACTTTCGGTCATGTGTTTTTTTAAATAAACTGTAGTCTGCGTCACACCGGGGGGTGTGTAAGGAAGTTGAAAAAATAAGCTTCCATTTCTGATTTGGCCGCAAGATAGGGTTGCCACATGTTTAATATAGAGAAGAATAAATGTAGAATGAATGAGGTATCATTAGAAGCGTCTTGATCATATGTTGGTTATTGGATATGCGACATCACATAAAATTCAATATGGCGCGCTCCAGATGAGTGCAGAAATTTACAGTCATCTCTTGTACTAATAGGGTTGTCATTGCAAGAAGTTCTCTTTTTCGATTCCCAATCACCGCATTGGAAGCGATGCTAAGAAAAATTTCCTTTTTGGCGTTCTATAATAATATTTTTCTCTAGGAAAAAGATTATAAAGTTACCCATTTTCCTAAATTGTAACGTTTTATACGAATTTAAACGCACAACAGTGTTTTCATGTAAATTTCAGTAAATAACTGTTCATTTTTAGACGAAAACTAGTTCATAAATTCCTTTAAAAAAATTGATTTTTTCTAAAAAGCACAGTGTATTTTTTAAAACTTTACAAATTTTCGTGTGACTAAAATTAATTTTTACTTGCTTTTAATATCGATTCTTTTGAAACAATGAAAATGTAGTTCCTCAAAAAGGACTTAAAATTTTTTTACTGGGACCTAATATATTCTTCTAAACTATAACAACCCACAGTGAGAAAGAAGCAAACTTTTTTCAAAGAAAATCAGAAATTTGTAAACAGAAAATGTTCTTTACATCGTTTCTACCCTTTAGCTGCTGTTAACGTTTTTTTAAAGTCCAAAAATTTATAGATATACTTATTATATTTAAAAAAAAAATTTACGTAACGCTCAATACATTTTTATACGAATTCAATATTTCTTTTAGAACACATACATTATTTTTAATTCAATAAGATTCAGATGTATAATTTTTGATGTATTTTAACATAAGCTCCTTAGGTATTTACTAAAAAATTGTACTAATATAAAAAAATGTCGATCACTGAATACATTTTTTTGGATACAAACGATGATTGATTGATGGACCGTTTTGCAATATAATACTATTTAACAAAGTTCATAAAAGTTTTAAATATATAGAAGTGCAAACCTACTCTGTTATTTTAGTGTATGTTGTTAATGCAATTTTAATAATTAAACTGAGTAATGAAGGGTAATAAAGACTCGTAACGCTCAATACACATGACTGCGGACACCAAAAATTTTTTAAATTTTTTATAATTTCTAATATTTTTCAAAAATTTTATGCATGAAATAAGAGAACCAAATGCAAATAATCTAAAACCGTTATAAACTTAATCTCGTTTTTGGAAAAATTTATAGTTTCTTAATGTGGAAAATCAACACCATGCAGTATTTTTTTTTCGTTTTTAGCACAAAAAAACTACATATGTACATTTATTTACAAGCTATGAAATCATACTAAAGCTGTTTTCATTTTCAAATTTAAGCGTTTATTTTATGAAATATTTTACTATACTTTCAACGGACACGAAAAAAGCGTTTGAAACGAGAATGACCCATATATATAACAATAGAAATATAACAATAATAACACAGCGGAACAGACTTTTTAGTGCCGTAAATTTGACGTTCGCTTTGTACGTGTTGTTGAAACTTCATTGCTCTTTTATTCTAGTTTTTTTCCAGTCAGCTCGCATTTGCGAAATATCGCGGTTTTTTAATTTACATTTCATTTAAAATTTTGAGTGGTACACCTTAAAATGATAAATTTTTTTGACAAGAAATTAGTCTACGCAAACATATCTTTCTTTTGAGTATAATAATTCCGGTGGTTGCTTTCGGATATCTTTCTGATCTTTCAATGATGTTCAAATTTAGTTATTTTGGTTCTAACCTTAATAAAATTATGTAACACAAAATTTCCCACAAAAAAAAAATTGCACACCATGCACAAGGCGTTACAGGGAACAACGTTTTTAATTAAAATAAGAAATTAGTTCAAAATGTAGCGAATTATTTAGAGATTAACTCGAAAATTTAGTTTATTTTCCACATCCTAAAGATACAAATGAGTAAATTTCCTTTTTTCTAATAATATATAATTCTTCTTATTTTTTAATATTCATTGGTATTCTGAGTCCAAATACAGCAACAAAAAAAATTCCCTCATTTGCAGTTTTTCAAATATCGCGAATTTTATATTAACGTGATAATACCCCCAATTTTTTGGAGTAAATATCTTTCTTTCGAAAGTTGTTTAACAAATTATTAATCTGTACCAAAAAATATCTTTCATTTGAGTATAATAACGCAGGTGCTTTTAGCATTAGACTTTAGTGGTATTTTAGGGACATTTAGTGGTTAATTTTGTTTTGTTTTATTCTTATTTCAGGACATTTTAAATACTTTTGAAATTTTTTCATAAAAATGTGTTTATTGTAGTATTATGTATGTGCTTGGTAAAAATATTTTAAAATGTTAATCAAATGTAAGATTTATAAGGATAAAAATGAAAATAGTTAACATTCAATATCCTTGCAGTTTCAACAAAATATCCTGGAACGTACATTAACAAAATTATATTTAAAAGAAAGATAATTTTGTGTAGATTAATGATCTAAAAAGTCTTATTGAATTTTACAGTCCAGTTTGGAAAACTTTGGCAAAGAACCAAAAAAGAGATAGAATGACTAAAAAAATAAGAACCACGATATTTTAAAAACTAGAGTTGATCAAAAAAAATTTAAGGTAGTTTTGAAAATGGTATGGCCCATATATGTTTTATCATTTATAGTTTTCACTGCCCCCAACCCAAAATGTCCATTTTGTTCTCATGTGTAAATCATTATGACAAAATCAGTTTAATTGCAGTTGTTATTTCTATAAAAATGTACATAGATATTTACTTATGTACATACATATGTAAGTATGTATGTATGTAACACTCTTATCAAATGCAAATTTCATTCTCTTATTTATCTGCGTATTAGGTACAAACAATTATAATATTTTTCTTAGATTGCTTAAACAATAACAATAAATGTAACAGCAGAGCCAGTGGGTCGACACCTATATATTTTTATTTTCCCGCAATAAAAAATGGGACGCTACTGATTACGATTTTTGAAAATCGAATTTTCATCTGATCTCAATTTTCTGAGAAGCTATTCTAACTATTTTTACGATGATGTCAGAGTATGGATATACATACATAATACGTACATATTGTGTATATGCGGATCCCATCGAATAGAATAAAAAAATTTGTATGGCACTTCAGTCTTGGGCAACTAAAATTTGACAAAAAAAAATCAGGGGACCAGTGCCAGTGGCTCCCAAACTATAATAACGCCTTTACTTTGGGCAAAATTAAAAAAAGTGCTTGAAATAGTTTGACTCAATACAGGGACTAAATTACAGCATTCGATATCGAGCGAAATTTCGATAGAAATTAAACGGAATTTCATGACGTATGAGTATCATTGTTTAATGTCTTGATAAAATATTAATTACCCGCCAAACTGCTTCAAGCACTTTTTGTAATTTTCCTAAAATAAAGGCGTAATAAAGCATATTTTGGAATTTCCGCAAGCTCGAAATCTGTTTTAGACCGACCCATGGTTTCTAGGGCAGAGTTGCTTACACTGACATAATTATTTTTATTTATTTTTTATTCAATTAAATCGATTCTATTCTGTAATATAATACTTTAAACTTTGTGCATGCAATATCTAATAAATACGAGGGCGGATCAATAAGTTCGTGACTTTTTGAATGAAAAACATTTTTTTTTTCAAAACAAAAATTTGTTTTTCAACATAATCTCCTTTTAACTCAATACACTTATGGTGTTTTCATTCTACAAAAAAATTTGAAATTTTTTTACTTTTTATTAAAAAAATTGCAATTTAATATTACTTTAAAGGAAAAGTTTCCCTTCGTAAGGGATGATACAATAATTTCTAATAAAATCACTTCTTCGAAACATGATTATATTGCAAATTTTCATTAAAAAGGGCAAAAAGTGCAACACACTTTTGTAGAAAAGAAAACGCCATTAGTCCAACGTTTCTCCAGTTTTTGTATTCCTTCCAAAAAAAAATATAATTTTTCGAGGTCCTAAAAATAGGAATTTGTTTGGTCAATAATTTCATCGTTGGAGCTAAATCTCTTTCCACCGAGCCATTTCTTTAGGTTTGGAAATAGGAAGTAGTCACTAAGGGCTAAATCCGGAGAATATGGCGGATGAGGTACCAATTCGTATCCCAATTCATAGAGTTTTGCCATTGAGACTGTACACGTTTTACGTTTACGTTTATGGTCAATTGATAGCAAACGCGGCACCCATCTTGCAGACAACTTTCTTAAACCCAGCTGATCACTTAAAATCAAAACCACACTGCCATATGAAATGCCTATGGCATCAACAATCTCATGCACTTTTACTCTTCGATCGGCCAACTACATCGTGGATTTTTTCGACATTTTCGTGTGTACTGACCTCAATTGGCCGTTCAGAGCATTCAGCGTCATTTGTACTTGTGCGATCACAACGAATATCAGTAAACCACTTTTTTACCATTGAAATCGATGGTGCAGAGTCCCCATAGTATTTATAGAGCTTTTCCTTGATTTGATTGACTTTTTTTCGCAAAAAATAATGTTTAATGAGCACTCGAAATTCACTTTTTTCCATTTTTAGAAAAATGCACGAGGTTGTATGTTTTGAACAGCTGTTAAACGCAAAGTAAATGACGCCACTTGCTAAAAATTTTACAGTAGTCTATTAACAGGTGGTAGTTGATGGGAACAGTGTTGCATTTCATATAACTACGAGGGAAGTTCGAAAAGTCACGGACTTATTGATCCGCCCTCGTAAATAAATAAAATTAAAAAAAAAGATGTCAACGGATGGCATTCATTGACCTAGACTCATTAGCTTTTTGCAAAAATACGTTTTTTCACTTGAACATATCTAGTACATAGTTAGTAAAAATTTAATTCCTTAAACAATAGTTCCTTTTTAACATACTTGACCCACTGTGCATTAAAATATGCATGTACTTATGAAACTTTTCTATTTTCAAGCTGTTTTATTAAGGCTTTTTCTTTATTTAATTGTCCTAAGCATTTCATTAGTATCTATTGCATAAAATTTAGCTTTATTATAGACAACAACCAATTATATTTATTGTACAGAGTAACTAACTATTTACTTTTCTATACCACATACAGTGCTTTCTTTTGTTGATTTTCTATTGCTAGTTAGTTGCATTCAGTTGTTATGAAGATAATTTAATTTAAATTTTCTTCGATGACGCTTAAAATGATGCGAGCAAAGCAAAATACAAAGTCAATCAATTTTGTGTGCGGAATTTCTTTCTTGTATTCCTCCATAATTTTTATAATTAGGAACATAAAGTGAATAAGATTTTTGATTATAATTGCAATATGATGTTTATAATTACATATAATTATCTGATTAGTTTTATGGTTATAATTTCCTTTATCGTTTTATAGTATTTGTTCCATAGTTTGAAAATTATTAATATACGAGTATATAGTAATGAAAAAGGTTAATTGCCCTTAAGATCAACACTTAACAGTCCGTTTCCGTAACTAATGTTAGTGAAAGGCGTGTTCGTTACCGATAAATATTGAATACAAAGCTTGACACACCCAAAGGCAAATTGTTAGAGCAGAAAAGAAAATATAGCAGCGCACTTAGAAAATAAAAAAATTGAAACTAAGAAGAATGTAAATATGTTTTACACTTTTCACAATGTACGATTAAAAGTTAACGTGCACTTTAACAGAGTGTTGTGTATTCCGAACTTGCCGTTAAAGTCCGAGTTAACTCTTAGTCGTAGATTGTGAAAAAGGCCGTTATTAAGACAAAAATGTACTTGACATTACGTTCGTTCGTGTACCCTTAAAAAAAATTTTTTTTATTTAACTTTACTACATTTTACTAAATTGCGTTCGTAAATTCACGCAAAACATAGTAAATGGGAACATAAAATGATAGAGTAAAATGACAGTACATGACTGAGTTTTTACAAAATTTTGTAAAACGATTTTAGTCGTTTAAATCTCATAACATAATACATTCTTATTGCGAACGAAATATGTGCATCACTGGCGAAATCTATAAAAGCAAATGCTTTTTCTATATTTAAAATAAGAAATAACTACCCAGCTACTTACATTTGTTAAATATATTTTCAAATGAATTTTTTTTAAATAATTGTTTCTCAATTGTCCGCTTATTTTTCTGTTTTATTTATTCACTAAATATCAATTGCTATTTATGTAAACACAAAACAGCTGACCAACCAAACTTGCCCGAAAAGCATTCCAGACAGTGATGTTAACCGTACAGTAATTACCGTTTTGTACGGTAATTTCTGACCCCAAAAGGTACCAAAGTAATTTCATAAAAAATGACGGTAATTTCAACAATTTTTAAGGTAGGAAACTCAATTGACAAAAGATACGATTTTTATACAACACATACACGAATTGAATTTTTGCAGCTGTATGAAAATGATTTTTATCAATTGAGTTCCCTCATAAAATTATATCGATTTTAATAAAAAAGGTTAGTTTTGTGGTACACTTTTAAGTATCTTATTGTCCACCAATATGGATGAAACATATATCAGCTTATTATTGGACTGGTCTACTGACCATTTAAAATAATTGGTTAGGAGTGGATTATGGTAAAAATTAAAAAAAAAATCTATGGTGTATGTTTTCAGAAAACTTTCTGGAAACCTTCTTTGTCGTTTTTCTCCATTCCGAGTTTGTAGCATACGCGCCAAACCGCAATAATAAGCTTACGTTATATGGTTTAAAAGTTATTTTTCTCTAGATATGAACAATTATTTTTTTTTCGTAAAAACCGGTTACAAATAAACCCAATTACTGTTCAAATGGTCTAATTTCGACCACCATGCGGGATACTAGTTTAAATAAATTGTAAGGACCGTACGGTAATCAAAAAATAAAAGTTAACATCAGTGGTTCCAGATGACAAAATTTGGGCAAGTGAGAGAGGTCATGAGAGCTTTTTTTTGGTTAAGTTCGCACAAGAAAATCCATATGAAATATGGAGAGCATTTTTAAAAATTTAAATATCTATTTTTATGTACATATAGATTTTGACAGCGCCGGGCACAAAATATGTATAACAAAAAATAATCAGCTGCCGTGGCAATGCCACCTAGTTAAATATGCCTTGGGTAGAACATAACAACATGCTATTTTCGAAAAATTCCATACACTGAAAATTTAAAATCAATTATGTATTTAAAATATTTAATAATTGAAATTTTGAATTTTTACCAAAGTACTTGCTTTTAAATTATCTGAATACTTCGAGCACTCTTATAAACACAACTTTGTATCAACAATAAATACTTTCATAAGTTCACGTACTTGACAAATTGTACAAATAACGACTAGATTTTACTAGATTGGATCCGTTATCTTTTAAAACATGTGAAGACAGATAAAGATAGAGTGTAAAGTAAAGCAAATTTATTTAAAAAGGGTCGCAAGCAATTCATCTTTCTAAAATCGTCTTTTCCGATTCACGTACATAATTTATTTTAAGATATCCCTTTTCATCCCTTAACATCAAAAACTCATAGTTTCTCTTACTATTGCATTACATGATAATGTTGCCTTACACCAATAAAAAAAGTGCATTGATTTAAGGTGAAAAAAAGATTGATTAAGTCCAATAAAAATATCCCATTGTGTTTAGTTTCAGTTTGATTAAAAAAAGTAATTTCCTTTGTGTTTATTTCTTTAATTAAATTATTCAAGTTTTTATAAATAATAAAAAAAGCTAAACTATTTTATGAATGTATGCAATTGTTTAGATTTACACTAGAGGTCTGCATCGAGTAAGTTTTTCTTATGCATGTGAAGTTCTTTCTTTTTTTCGAATATACTGCTCTCTTTCTCAGAGCAAAAGGAGTGAAGAGAATTGAATGATTAGTTGTCAAATACCTATAAGCAGGGTGCGAAGTGCTTATAATTAGGTATGCAATCCCCCAATGATCTTAAGTAGTGAAATAGACTGCGTAAAAGATATTTATAGAATATTGTTTGAGAAATTAAGAAAAGAAATTTCTGGAGATACTTATGTAACGGTGAGTAAAATTATTCCACTAGTTAGCTAGGTTTTCAAAGTAGTAGAAAATATGAAGCCCAAAAATTAAACGATTCATCAATTTAAAGAAGAAATAAAAAGAAACTAGGGAGAAGGTTTTATTATATTGAGTATTCAGATATTCTTTCTATCTGAACTACTCTCGATCCCAGATGCATTTGAAAAATTCCGTGGCCAAAGGAAAAGTAATTGACAAAGATTCCTTTGGAATTTCCCCCGGAAAATTTTCAGAGTTCGTACAGAATTCTCTCAGACATTTCGACAAATATTGAAAAAATTCCTCAATTAATGAGGTGCGCATGCTTGTCATTGCTAACAGAAAAATGTTTGATATTATGTCTCGTGAAGACGCTATGTAACGTATGTGAAGCTATTTGCGCAGACCTCTGATTTACACTATAAATCTTAATGTCGGCCATGCAGTTAATAGTGACAAATAACAGTTTTAATGCTATACTTTAATATGTATAAGGCACACACCGACATGACTTATACATATTAAAGAACTGCTGCAGCATGCATGTAATGCATAAAAATTGCATACTTAACAAGCCATTAATGCATATTTATGTATTTGTATGTGTAATTTTTTCTTGTATCATGGACTGTTGTAATTCCATAAAGACAATTTGGAATTAAACATCAACAAAAATAAAAGTAAATAATAGGTGCGATCCCGCACTCAACATTGGGATTCCATGGGATCCCAATTTGCACGAAAACTGTTTCCGTACTGCAAGATTGGGTGAATGAGAATGAATTTGATAGAATAATATTCTTCCTCTTTTTGCACGAAACAGCCCGTACGTTTTCTTCGGGCAGATTGTGTACAGTGCAAAACAATCAGCTGCTTGAAAAATAAACAATAACAAATGAAAATTTGATTTTTGTCCACAAAAATAGTGACGAAATAATTGCTAGTTTTGCAAAATTCAAAGCAAAATACATTTGTATAATATATTCAACAAAGTATCTAAAAACTAAAAATGTTATTAAAAATCACTATGATGCTTTTTATTTTTTATTTTTGTTTATTTTCACAACACTTTCATGTGTTAACTTTTGGGATAAAAGTTTGGTTTTTGCTGTTCCCGTACTTTTGTGTTTAGGGAGAGTAATTCTTGCTTACTCTCATTTTACCGAACTTTACCCAAAAAGTACGGGATCGGAGCTAATATTAAATATTTTTATAAATACCCGTAAATGGCGGTTGTGTCACATAACGTGCGTGTGTGAGTGTGCCTGTGTATGTAAATTATTACAACTAATCCATACAAATACACTCAGACAATAAATAATGCCGTTGCGAATACATTTAAAATTTAAATGTAACAACAAGTTCCTTGGCTAGATGTCAGTCTGGCTGGCAGTTGACATTGCCAATGTAGAAAAATTAAAGCACAAAAAAGCATTGCATTAGATTCGAGGAAGTCTTGCTGAGTTTGTAGATTGACTTTCTGCATTTATTTGTCTGCCGTTTTCCCCATTTGCATTGTTTAAATTTTTAAAAATAATTTCATTCAAAGGTGACTAAGCAGCAGGTTAACTAATTTTATACTTATTCCATTCAACTGGCCAGGGTTGTTTAGTTTCGGTGTATGACAATTACTAGAGAGACGTTTTCATTTGATGAAGGCTAGAGATTGAGAGAGACTTGATTTACAAAAAAAAATAAAAATAAAAAATATGAATAAACGAAAGTTCCAAAAGAAATAAAATTTAAACCTTTGCCTAAATGGTTTAAAGTTAGAAAAAACGGGGGAAAAATTATTATCATGCTTATAGATTTCATTATATGTTCTAAAATAAAATACGAGTTACAATCAAAGTTTTTAAATACTTAAAGGTATGTATTTTTA
Organism: Panzeria rudis; assembly: GCA_956483635.1. Taxonomy (NCBI): domain Eukaryota; kingdom Metazoa; phylum Arthropoda; class Insecta; order Diptera; family Tachinidae; genus Panzeria; species Panzeria rudis. The sequence continues at coordinate 151,474,765 of OY101449.1, read as the reverse complement.
TAACTGTTACCCAGCGTCTCCACGTAGCAACTTTTATTGCCGGCAATCGTCAAATTCCATATTGAAAACTAAATTCTATTTTTTAGGTAGTATTTTTTATATAAAGTTTGGCAATTGCCGCAGGGTTACGGATTAAATAATATATACTGAGAATTTTTTAAAAAGCATTACAAAAGGGGAAGGGTGTCGAAAAAGGGCGAAAAAAACATTATGTAGTTTCCCTGCGAGAAATGTACTACCAGTTGTCTTGAACGTACTTGTCCGGTGAGTGGTGAAAATGGGAAAGGCATAAAATGCTCCTGAGTCGTGACCGGTGAAAAAAGAACATATCACAAGCCTAGAACAAAAATATTAGCAAAACCTCTCACTGTACAATAGCAGGACAAGTACCTTAAGTTTGGGTCTCGCTGAGTATCTTATGAACTTTGAAATATATATGATATCTCTGAAGCTAGTTGGCATATTTAGAAACAATGTTCGCTCGACGTAAAGATGGTTTTGTTGTCGAATTTCGGTTATTCTTTCTTACTGCACACAACATCAATCAACAACTCTTGCTTACAAATCTAAATCTGCCAGCCAGCCATACGAACACTATCGTAAAAATAGTCAGAATAACTTCCTTGGATGTCTAAGCGTCGAGATCCGATGAAAATTCGATATGAGTGAAAAACTTAATAATACTAACAATAAAACATTTTGTTTAAAAGCGATTGTATGTATCTTATTACATATGCACTAAAATTATAAAATGAAATTGTATAAGAACATACTAATTATAGTTAAAATATTGATTGAAATAATTTACATATATACCAGAAATTCAACATACAAACTTAAGTATATAGTATATACTTACATACACATGTATGCAGTTGATAGTTGGTTGTACTTGTTGACAAATGTGACGTTTGTCTTGTTTTAAATCACCAACTTCCTCTAGAAATTAAGGCAAATTAATATTGGAATAATTAAAAATGTTGGTGGTGGCCTTTAGTTTTGTATATAAAAACTGTGTGTGTGTGTGTATTTTGTTTATCTAAAATTCTGTATTATTTTCTTTTTCTAGCCGTTAGTTGTGTCCAGTATTTTAATTTAACATTGATCTAATTAAAAACAAGCAAATCACCCAACAAAGTATAACTACAGCAACAACAACGCAAAAGATTTAATTTGTTTAAAAATGTCATGTAAAAATTTAAATGAGAACGTGTCGACTGTAAATTACAATGTACATACGTGGGTTAATAATAATTTTCTGTAGATTAAGTTGTGCTGACTTATTTGTATTGGACTGGCGCTACCCTGCAGATAACGTGACTAGTCCATTTAGGAATGTAAAGTATACTCTATAGAGGACTAGGACTAGTCCAAAGTTAACCCAAATGTATAGAGAAAACATGGTCGATTTAACATTTCGATGTCCTAGGGCTGGACCTTGTAACCCAGCTTTGCACTACATAGTAGTAGTCTTAAAGTGTTCGCATTGAAATTGTTAAAACGCGAGCATTGTTTGCAAATGACATGGTGCATAGCTGCATTACATCGAAATAGTCTTAAAACTATTTCAACGACTACAGTCGTTAAAATGCAAACACTTGTCGGTTACCTAAAAGCTATTGTTTGCAAATGACATGTTCCATGGACCATGAATGAATGAATGTAAAATTATGCGGGAAACAAAGGACACTGCAACCGAGGAAGATACATTGTATCCCTTGCCAGGTGCTAAAGCACCTCATCTAGACCCACTCTCCTGAGGAATCTCAAGATTGCCAGTGGTTCTAGTGTTGCCAGTTCCCAGTCCTCCAATAGGCGCTTGCCTAATTGGTTATATCTTCTGTGGCATAACGCTTCACAGTCCTTCAGGATATGCTCTGGAGCTTCATATTCGTAGTCACAGAATCTGCACAGGCTGTTACTCTCAATGCCCAGTCTGCTGAGGTGGTTTCTCAGTCTGCAATGGCCTGTGAGGAAACCTGTTAGCGTTCTCAGATTGTTTTTACTTAGGGACATGAGAGCTGTGAAACGATTTTGGTTATACGTTCCAATCATTAGCTTTGCATGCCTCAATCCAGGGAGATCAAACCAGAGGTGGTCCCGGGTTTTATCAAATCCAAGTCCGCAAAACGGTTCTGGTCCGACCATGGGGTGTACTAGGCCACCTTCTGGCTATTTTGTGTGCATTTTAATTTCCTACCACTCCAACGTGTCCAGGAACATAGCTGAGTATGACCTTGTTCATGCTGCTTAGATGATTTAGCTTACTGCGGCATTCCCAAGCCAACTTAGAGGTAAACTCATATGAGCTTAGTGCTTTGATGGCAGCCTGACTATCCGAGTAGATGGCAATTTCTCTCCCTCGGTATACCCTGTCAAGATTGAATTGTGCGCATCTCTCAATGGCATAAACTTCCAATTGAAAAATGGTAGGAGCTTTTCCCAAGGATTCGTGGTACTTAGTCCTCGGTCCTACGACTCCAATACCAGAGCCTGGAGCGTTCTGGAGCCATCAGTGTACCACCTGATGGTGCCAGTTCCAAAGGAGTAACGGAGTGCCATCTCTTCCATTGGCGTAGTTGCAAATTTTTCTGGGGGGGGCTAAAGCCCATATTTGACCCTAAATTTCGCTTATATTATCAAAACTACTCTAATATTTTGAAGTTCTAGGGGGGATAGAGCGTTTCTGGAGGTGGCTTAGCACATCCAAGATGAACCTAGCTGCGCCAATAATCTCCCCCATTCCCTTCTGTTGTCTAGAACAGTTTCAAACCTCTTGTCAAAGTCATACACTTTATTCATCACATCAGAGGGGAAATTTTCTTGCCAGGGATGATTGCTCCCATTGACTAATCATACAGTCCCTGCCTGTGCTTTTCCCCATGATGCTGATTACCTTGTGCCTGGCGGCAGTCTCTATCACAATCGTCAGAGGTGTGAGTTCGATGAGGACTTCCATAGCCGCCGTAGGACACGTCCTCATAGCAGCAAAAAAACGACATGCAAAAAAAAAGGAGTTAAATCATTGGATCGTGGGATATCGTTAATCGTGATATCCCGTTTGGTTTCCCTATTTTCTACCATGCGCTTAAAAATCTTTTCAATGCACCCTCGTTACAAAAAGTAAAGGGCGCTTAAATACTCAATATAAGTATAGAGTTTCACCGCAAACTAGTGGATATTGTGCTACTCTTTAATTATATGGGTTTTGAGGAATAGTTCTGCATTTTTAACAAAAAATATTATTTTGTAATACGAACCTCCTCTCTCCAAAATATTTACACGTGTATGTGTGTATGTTAAAATTATTACATACATACATATACAGCCTAACCCACGATGTCGATCGACAACTCGATCAATTGACGACAAGTCACTCATTATAGTTCGTTTGAGCGACCCACTAACTATCGCCTTGTCAGTCGTCAAGCTTTACGTTGTTTACGTAATGCATTTACCCATTGTCAAATTAACATATTGCCACATCAAAGATTTCACAATTAAAAGCGAGCGATAGCGGTCGATATCGTGGGTTAGGCTGATAATCTAAACGCAAAGTATTAATAATGCTTTTTACGCCATGGGACGGACTACTGCAGTATTTCGCATATCAAAATTAAAAAAATTGCATTATTTTATTGTATTTCTGTAATAAAAAAAACGAGTCTTACCCGCCCTAGAAAATATTTCTAGCTCCGCTAATGGTCTCTTGAAAAATGAAAATAAGAAATTTTAAAGCAATTTTTCATTTGTCAATATGAGCGAGCAGCAACCATGTCGTATACACTTTCATACAGAATAGTGTGCTTTATTAATCCACTTAATATGAATAAAGCACGACAAATAAGATGTTATTCGATTGCTAATTTTGTTATAAAAAAGTGCGTTGACTTTTAAATTAGTATTTATTTCATATATATTTTTTTATTTTGACGTTTGTTATTGCAGGATTTGGGGCGATAGGTCAAGGTCTTTCATTTCATAATGACAAGAGTTATTCATTTATGTACAAGTTTTACAAAAAGGTACTTCGGTACATACTTATGTATATGTTTTATATACATATGTATGTATATTTATGCTTGTATATAAGCCCAGTGAGCATTTTCTTTCCCGATATGTCCGACGTCAGAAAAAATCTGAGACTTTACCAGTTAGTTTTTTGACAAACCTTAGTTTTTTTTCAAAATATCTCTTTAAGTAGGCGAATTTGCGATAAAGTCTTGTAGAAAATGAAATTCTCTACAAAAAAGGTTTTCTATGATTTTTTCATAAAATTCATATTTACCCAGCTGTAGATTGCAGGTGTAAAGAGGGCTTCTATAAGGCCTGTTTAGCAGGCCTGCGAATCCTCATTCCATACTCATTTCATTTTTACCCATGCTGTCATTGTGGCGCAGCCCTTCCAAACCGCTTCCCAATGTAGGGATTCTTACAGGCCTCTTCTGGCATGGCATTTTGAAGGCTATCAAAGGTAGGTTTGTTAAAAAGCAAATGGAGGTGCACATTGTTTTCTATTTCAGTATTTTCATAGCGGATTCTTTAGAATTGATTAATGTGTTTTATTTTTATTTCGAACTATTTCTATTCATTCAAAGTATTTTTTTAAACATTGAATTGGATATGATGCAGTTCCGGCGGAATAATGATAAGTTAATAAGCTCCGACATAGTCCCCCCTATCGTGAATATTTTTTCCCTTGAAATGTTTTCCCTTTCTCTTCTTTTGCGATCGTGAATAAAAAATCGAAAAATTCCCCTTATCATGAATGATTTTATCACGTGAATTTTTCCTCTTTTCCCCTGTTTTTCTCACTTTATTTTAGCCGCCAAAATGCATAAATATGTACATCATGTAATTGCTATTTTATCCTTCCAATTAATTATTAAAGCTTATAAATCATTATTTTTAGGAACAAATTCAGTAAATAGTGTCCATTTATCTTAATGCTACCTCCACGCAACACCTTCTCGGCACACATGAACTAAATTTCGTGATGATGGAATAACAAATAATTTTTCCGCGTCTGTAGAGAATCATTCATCGCGTTGAGAAATTTTAATTTAACACCAAAAGACTATTAGATTGAATTAGGCTGCCTGCAATGTCTCGGGTACTCCAAGGCATTGGATGCATCTAGCAATCCTGGACGAACAATTCGATTTTGTTTAGACTCCTTATGGAATAAAAAGATAATTGCAATTCTTAGCACTGCATTTTTTTTATTTTTTAACAAAAATTTCTTTGGTTTTTAATTTATTTTATTAAGCTTCTTCCTTATTTACATTCACTAAGAACTGATAGCGGGAAAAAAATTTTCACGGGAACTTCACGATAGCAATTTTCCCTCGAAGGGAAATATAAATTTCATGGGAACATAAATTTCACTTATTATTCGCGATAGGGGTGAATAGCAGCATGTGTGATATCTCTTGTATGTAAATTTCAGATGCGAAAAAGAATACGAGAATGTTTGTTATATCCACAGCAGGTTTTTTACTTTTTAATTTAAAAATACAATACTCCTTCCATCTTCGCTGCTTAAAGAAGGGAATGTGGAATGTCTATCGAACGAAAAAAAAGTACTACTTCCATCTTCTCTTCTACAAGAGGCTAGTTTGCGTGTGTGTCAGTCTTGCAGACCTGAAATTTGCAGGCCTGTTGCCTTTTGCCGCTGGGTACAGATATATTCTTAATAATAAACTCATCAAGTCTATGTAATGGTATATAAAAGTAATATTTTCTCAATAAAAAAATAAGCTTAGATCGGCTTGCGCCACGTGATATTGTTGTTTAAAGCACAAATTCAGGTGTGTGATGGAAATCGATTTTGAAAACGAAGCAATTTTAAAGGGTGTTTATCCAATTTTTATAATTTTTGTTATAAAATTATACACACTCTAAGACACTTTTGTTGAAAATTAGGTCGGTAACAGTCGGCAACACTTTACAGACTATTATCGACCTAAAATTACACACGCATTATTTTTGAACAAAATGTTCTTACTAAAATAAACGATTGGCTGCATGCAGGTTTGAACCGCGACCTCCTGACTGATAGTGTGACGTATCTACCATTCAGCCACAGCCGTATTATACTTAATGTTAAATTTTTTCACTTGGACTAAATACGTTTAATTTGAAAGGGTTTTTCTTTAATAAAATAACTACAAAATCGATGTAATTTTAGACAAGAAAAAATTTTCAACACAAATTTAGACAATATATGATCGTAGATTTGAAGTAATCTTTTAGAGTGTATAACAAAGAAATAGTTTTATAATATTTGTGGTAAAGTTCTTTTTAATAAAGAATGCTCATTAAAATTACTCCTCTTAAAATGGGTTCGTTTTCGAAATCGATTTTCATCACATACCTGATTATTTTTTCACCAAAAGGAATGTTTTTTTTTGGCGGCCTAAAAAAATTAAGTTTTAGCGACCAGTCTAATGTATACACAATAAACAAATGCAAGTGTGTTGTAAATTTTTAAATTCGCCGTTCTTTTTTTGAGAAATGTCGCTGTGCTAAATTCTCTAATTTACACTTTTTATAAAAGAAAGTAAATAAATGAAATACTTTACCTTTTTACACTAAAATTCCAAAACAAATACACAATGATGGAGATGCACAGCTTTAATTTGTTATTTTTCCTTCAATTGCTCTGCTCGATCACTGACATTTACGGAGATTTTTTTAATGCACTAAATTGTTCAACAATAAGATTGTGAGTTTTCTTTCATTGTTCGCAAAATAAAGAGATCGCATTAAAATCAAAATTTGCACTATATTTATTTAAATAATCTCGTAAAGATATTTTTGCCGTTCCATTTTTACACAAAAAGTATTTTAATGACAAATTAATGTGTCGTTGTTGTTGACGTTGTTTTTAATAAAGGATTTTAAAAGAATTCCTGCAATCGTAGAAATAATAGTTAAACAATTAAATAAGTTCTAAAATTTTATACTTTTTCTAAATCGTACTAAAAACAAATTGTGTAGTAACTACGATTGAGAATTTTATTGTTGTTTATGATATAAAACTGATCATGACACGAGTTAAGTTTTGAATTTTTTTCTTAACGTGAAACTAAAACAACAGCAAGTGCTTAATAAATAATCTTAACAATTATTTTAAATAAATATTTGTTCCTTTTGTTGATAATTTTTAGCACATTTTCAACTATTGTAAATAATCGTCAGCACACATTTATGGTTTAAATATTACAATTATTATTATGATAATAATGATGATCAAGAATAAAACAAACAAACAAACAAACAAACAAACAAACAAACAAGCAAATAAAAAATAGTTTAAAAGACAAATAAACAAAAAAAGAAAAGTAAAATTAGTGAAAAGTGAGTGAGGAATGATAGATAGATAGTTTGTTGTAGTGAGAAATAAGTATTTAATAGTGATCGTGATAGTTACAAACGGTAGTAGAATGACACAGATTTTTAGTTATAATTTTAGCACATATCACGTTTTTTCCTTTTCTCTTGTTGTTATTAATTAATTGTCACAATAATAATTTTTCTAAAAACAAAAATACTCTCAAATACGCGTGGATGAATATTTTAAATTTATTTAGCTAATTTTTATTAGTTTTTATGTAAAGATCGATTTGTCAAAGTATAGTTTTTGTTAGAAAAATATACCGCATATTTTAAAGCACTAGTACGCAAACATGCCGGAAGTATTCTAAAGGATATTTATTGCTAGATCCATGTAACACAGCAAAAAAACCAAAATTTACTAAAAACAACTGTATAATTTTCTATATTCACTAAAAATTTAACTCAATTATTTTGAGTTCAAGTTTGTTTTGTATTTTCATTGGAGCAACAATATTGTACCCGTAAAACAACCCGTAAACAACAACCTGTGGCAGAAGAAAAATATCGTTTAAAATTGCGATCGTTTCGTTAGTCAGCCACAAGAATATCTAAGCATCCGATCGACTCTCACGTTATTAAATACTACTTCTTAGTAAGTAGACTTCAAGATTCTATCTGAGCTCGAACGATAATTGTAATACACTGACATGTTCACGAACAAAATTTACAGCAAAAACGTTGAAAATTTGCTATTTTACGTTTGAACTAATGTCAGTAGCAGCGTTTTTCACCATACTTTGCTAATTACGCTTGTATTTGTGTGTCCCATTGTGATGTTGATCATCCATTGTTAGGAAACTGTACTCAATCTTATCGCAAGTTAACATTTTATCATGCTAAAATTTTTATTGTGAGCGTGTCGGCAATAAAAACCACTCAATAAAATGTCAAAAAAGATTACACATTAATAGTTAGTTTTTTTAAAACTTATTCTTCATACACTACCCGAAAATGAAATCCAGTTAATTTGGGTTCTTATGATGGCACTCCCTTCAAAAAGTTTCTTCTTTTCAAAGCTACTTTTCATACAAAGGAATTTTTTTAAAAGGTACTAAATAGCCACTTCTTTAATAAAGCTAGTTTTTTTTAAAGAGACGATGTTTTTTAAAAAGGGCAAGATAGCCATTTGAAAAACGTACTTTATTAAAATAAATTAATTAAAGTGCGACTTTGGCTCGCACTCAAACACATACATATGTATGTATATCATTTTCCGTTTTTGCTCCTTTTTTCATTTTGGCAGTTTTTTCGTTGTGCTTTTTGTTTAATTTAATTTTGTTTATTTTTTAAGTTATTTTTCATTGTTTTTGGCGTTTTTTTTTTGGTTTCGGCGCTTTTTTCATTTTCGTGATTTTTTCGTTGTCTTTTTTGCGAATTTTCGTTTTTTGCAATTTTTTCGGATTTTCTTAGTTTTGGCGATTTTTTAGTTTTGGGGTTTTTTTAAACGTCTTGTTTTCGCTTTTTTACAATATTTTTAGTTTTAGCGATTTATTTTAGTTTCGGCGCTTTTTTCAGTTTTAGTGCTTTTTTCGGCTTTGGCGATTTTTTTCGCGTTTTTGGTAATATTTTAGTTTTAGCGACTTTTTTTGCTTTGACACTTTTTTTCATTCTGGCGATTTTTCGGTTTTTGGCGATTTTATCTAGTTTTGGCGCTTTTATTTTCATTTTGGTGATTTTCTTAAATTATTGGCGATTTTTTCGTTTTTGATGATATATTTAGTTTTAGCGTTTTTTTAGTTTTAGTGCTTTTTTTCGTTTTGACGACTTTTTTCGTTTATTGCATTTTTTTTAACCTTTTTGGTTTTGATGATTTTTTACGTTTCAGCGATTTTTTTTATAAATTTGGTGCTTTTTTTCTTTAAGCGTTTTTTTCTTTTTGGCGATTTTTCGTTTCGAAATTTTTTTAATTTTGGAATTGTTTAGTTTTAGCGTTTTTTTAAAATTTCAAGATTTTACCTTTACGGTTTCCAAGATACAGCAAATTGTCTAAATTACATAGTCAAAATTACATTAACTGATAGAACACCCTTTAATTTTTATTGTTTTAAATATTGGTGTTAATTGGTGTAGTCTATTCTACAGACTACACCAATTAACACGAACTTTGAAAATTTAAAGTGTCTGTATATTACATTAGTATTACAACATTTTTCGTTGCTCGCTTTAGAACACCTTTTAATTTTTAGCTGGAATATATTTGTTGTTGTAACGGCCAACGTTTTACATATTTTGTGAAAATTTTAGGTCCGTAGCTCTTACGGTTCCCGAGAAAACAGCCTGTGACAGACAGACGGACAGCGTAGCGAAAACAATAGGGTTCCTTTACACTTTTGGTGTGCGGAACCCTAAAAAGGATTGTTTTCAAAAGGTACTTTATTAAAAAAGGGTATTTTTTTAAAAGGTACTTTTTCTTAAAAATGCTTCTTTTGGAAAGAGGTACCACTTTACTTTTTTTAAAGATACTAACTATGATGTAGTTTAAAAGATTTTTTTTAAAGAGGAACTTTTTTAAATTTCACACAAGTTACGTTTTATAAAAATATTTTTTTAAAGAAACATTAAATACATACATACGTATATTTGTATCACTTAAAAACATATGTACATTCCGAAAGTGTAACTGATGGCGAGGAGGTAACCCCTTTACGTTGACAGTTAGGCGCTGTTAAAAGCTTTAAAAGGACACAGTGTCCATTCGAAAATAAGTAGTGGGAAATGAAATGGATGAGGAACTGGCAAGGTTCGACGTCAGATGAGGCAGTCTGCGATGGATCGGTGAAATCATCGAATGTTCACTTCTTTAGAGAACTCAGTAATTGGGTGGTGGATATGACCAATCATTCCTGGGGGAGTAGAAGGAATTGTAGAGTTTCGAGGACTATGTGGCCAAAAAACATGACTTAGGAAGATCCGAACTACTTACTACTAGTTAGGTATTATAAGGAAGGTTCTAAAATTCTTGATAGCCGCGTTATATGATTACTGCTCTATCAGACCGAGAATCAGTTTTTGGCAAACTGCCACTTCCGATTTCTGTAGACAGTGCCAGGATGTAGAGGACTCAGAAACTACTGAGCATATTACCTGCCTGCTCGAGACTACAAAGCCATGGACTTAATTTGTTCGGCTGACGTTTCCATGAGATGATTAGTGATATCGTTAACTGCAAACTTTTGAGAACATCAGTATCTTCATCAGGAATTAGGTGGTTTAGTGACAGATAATAAGGTTTCTGGGTACAAGAGGTTCTGATTTTGTTTCCTAGCGAAAGTATGTATCGACACTATCCTTCCTTCCTAACCTAACCAAGCCTAAAAAGATACATTTTGAAAAATTAAATTTTTAAAGAGACATATTTTCCTTAAAGGTACTTTTTTTTAATGAAAGCAAAGCTTTTAAAGCGAGTTTTTAAATCTGTGCTTTCAAAGGTAGTTTTTTAATTGGGTACCATATTTGGGTTTCTTTGAAAAAGGCGTTTGGACTTTTATATCTCGCTGTTTTAAGACCGATTTTTCTACGACAAAATGTCGTATAAAATTTAATTTTTAAGTTTTGCTCTCTATAATTTTTTTGGCGTTTAGCGCCCTAGATTAAAGTTTTGATAAAAATATTTTTAAGTTTTATAACGTTCTTGGATATACTATATAGATACATACATGTACAATATACATATACATACATACTAGTACGTTGCGAGTATTTGCGTAAATCATATTTTTGTTTATAAACTTTATGATTCGTTCGCTTGAATAATAAAATATTAAATTTAGACAAAATATGTAGATGCTTCAATTTTGTTATCATTTATTTTATTAGTTTTGGAAAAGAAATTGCTAACGGGTGTGATTTCAACGGTAATGGAAATTATTGAAACCACTCAGCTACATGTTTACATACATTAGATACATAAGTACATGTGCATATAATTAACTGCTATTAAATGCCAGGGATATTTTATAGCACATTGCTTTCGGACCTCGTATACTTTTCTAAAAGGCCACCGGCAGACAAACTCTATTAGATATATATACATATGTATATAAATGCCAGGGATATTTTATAGCACATTGCTTTCGGACCTCGTATACTTTTCTAAAAGGCCACCGGCAGACAAACTCTATTAGATATATATACATATGTATATATATATATATATATATATATATATATATATATATATATATATATATATATATATATATATATATATATATATATATATATATATATATATATATATATATATATATATATATATATATATATATATATATATATATATATATATATATATATATATATATATATATATATATCTGTTTTGCTAAAAACTATAGTCAATAATTTTCTTCTTATATACAGTTCAAAATATATTCGTTCACGATTATAACAATTCCATTCCTTATTTATTTGAATCGCAGGGTATTACTCGTATTAGGAGAGAAAACAGTATCATCAAAAACAAAACTTTGTAAAAGTACTTCTCTCCCAAAAATTAATTGTAAGCCCATTTTTGTAAACAGACAGATAACAATTACTGTTATCTCTATATGGTCTGTGCTGTTATCTCTTTACATATTAATTGGGGTATTCAATGTGAGGTACATTTTGCAATTTAATTTCAAGTTTAGTTAAATATTGTATGATATTTTATTACGTAAATATTTAGCAAGTCATAGAGTCGAAATCGGACATACTGTTCTCCAGTTAAGGCGAAATATACTGGTGTACCTAGTGGAGTATTAGTTTTGCCCATAAAAGAATCTATAAGTGAAAAAACTGAGAACAAAGTATTTCTTTTAACGCATCAAACTGATTTACTTTTACTGGTATTCAGTTCTAGCTAAATTGCACGTTCAAAATTTCGCATTTAATTCTACACAGAAAACTAATCGTGCCGTCTTGTGTAGAGAATATCGTTTGTATTCACATTAGGGAAGCCAGTCCCAGGATTTTTTGGGACTAACAAGTCCCGAACCCCGGGATTCGTAAAAAAAAACCGGGGAATCCCGAAATATTTAAATTACGTTTTTTAAGTAAAATTCTTATACAAAAAATTCGTAATGAAAAGTAACAATTGTAACACTAATATATGAATTTAAATGTATTATGGTTGTCGAAGAGTATTCTCCATTCTCACTCCCCTGGTCGGTGGTGATAGACGTAGTGTAAGTGGGTATATATAAACTGACTGGATACGCCGGTTATGGCAACTGGAAAATTCTGCTGTGTTCTCTCAGGCGTCTTGAATGATGCTTGTGCTCTACTTCGCTCTTAGGAGAAAACTTGATTTTTGTATAGTATCGTTAAATGGATACGATATTTCTCATTCTGTCACAATACTATAGATATTTAACATTATTACGACAATCCGATGAGAAAAGTTAGCGGAAAAACGGATGGCAAATGACATCGATCCACTCACATGGTGGAAAGTAAATAAGAAAAAATACGAGCTTCTTTTACCTATTGCAAGGCAATATTTAAGCCCTTATGACACTACATTTTTCTTGCATTGTTTTGCTATAGGATTGAAAGAAAGAAATAGCAAATGATAGAAAGAAACAACTATACGAAATGAAAACAAAACGTAATGGCTTCTTTAAGTGCTGCCTACTTTTTATTTATAATAAAACGCCAACAGAAGAAAAAGTTGAAAAAAGAGGCGTTAAGTAGCTGAATTTTTGAATAAACCACTAACTTGGCAACACCTTAATGTTTCAAGCTTGAAATGTCAATTTTAAGTTGAACATTTTAAAATTTTTTTTGACAGGCCCACATTTTTTATCGATAACATTAGTAAAAGCTTTGACAATTTGGTATTTATCTTAATATAGCTGAACTCTTTACACCTGGTTCAATTTCCCATTATATTATATTTGCGCTGTTCTCCAAAACTTGAAAAATGAAGAAAAAATGTAGTGTCATAAGGGCTTTAGTGACAGCACCAGCCAGTGTTGCGTGCGAGCGAATGTTTAGTGGTGCGGGGCTTATTTACACACCAAATCGCAATAGGCTTTAAGGAGTAACGACTTCAAAACTTTTACTTTTGAAGTTCAAAATTCCTCTATGAGCTTTGATTATTAATTTAACATAATATGTACAAATAGGACTTTACTTTTTAAATACTACGTCGTTGAGAAATATATTTTGTTTGATTTTTCTTTACAAAAAGAAAATTATTATTTTGCTTTAGAGACTGAAACGTATGTACAAAATATTCGTGAAATATTCGCTTGAATTTGGCGAATGTCATGAAAGAGGCGAATATTCGGCGATTCGAATACGAATACGAATATTCGTAGTATCATCACTAGTATATACATATATAACGCATACCTAACTCAATTTTTTTTTTAAATAGTCGGTGGGCCAAACCAGTAATGAGGTGACGATTTGTTATGGGAAACTGAAATTTAAGCAAAAATGAATACCAGTCTTAACAAACAAATTTGTGTTTATGTACATCGAAAAATACATTATACAACAGAACAATAATTCGTCTCGTAATACACCTTTTCTAATAGACGCTAAATAAGAAATCCACGATTAGAATTGATAAGAAATAAAAAAAACTTTAGTAGACAGCCGAAAAAGCTGCTCTAGTAAGAGACGCACTGTGGGGCCGATCGCTAAAATAATGGCAATAAATGTGTATCTTTTAAACTACTGATCTGATTAGAAAATTATGTATTCAAAGGTCATAGAGGAGGGTCCAAGCATTCAGAAGATTAATGCAGCAATCACAATCACCAAAGCTAATCATTTTTTAAATAAATCTTAGGCTAAAAATTTGTTTTGGGAATTATTAAATTACATTAATATTAGTTTTGTAACATGCTTTTTCCCAAATTAATATTTTAGTTTTTAAGTAAAATATTAAAGTTTTATTAAAGTACATTAAAATTGATTATGGAGGGGTATTAGCTAGTTCCTATCCGCATTTCATTGATGCTAATGAAAATCGTCAGGGAACCTTTACCCAAAAGTCTCGTAGAAAAACTAAAGATATTCCCCCATATTCATAAAAATTTATTAAAGTTAATGTTGGTTTACTGTAAGAATTTTGTATGGGAAAACCGGTTTTACTGCACACATTAACTTAACAATTTTTTGATTAGCCGTAAACTCCGAAATCACATGTTAAAAGTAGGGATGTAACGATATGCGTCTTTTTCCGATACGATACCGATACTCAAAAAGAAATATCGACGATACCGATTCCGATACCGATACGCATATTGAAACTGAGTTCAAGGTTAAATTAGCAAAACTCAAGTAGGGTAATTTTTTTATAATACAAAATTCCAGTGTAAAGGGTATCCTATACTCACATATTTGTATGACATACATGCCATGTTGGACAGATTCCCTGACTGTGTATGGTTAAATTTTTATTATGACATACATGTTGGACGAATATTAAAAAGTTTTAATAATTTCTTCTTTGCTCACACATTTCATATGGTGTAAGGGGAAGAGTGACATACTTGAATGTAAATACGATACGAAAACGTACAAAATTTAGATTTTTTTCATATGCAGCGACATATTTTTTAAAATTATTTATATTTTTCAATTCAAATTTGAAATCACAATTGGTTTTGTAGCAATTTTATCTAGTTTAAATATAATTGAAAATTGGAAAAAATTTTTCAGTTTTCTTTTGAAAAAATTTTAAATAAATGTTTGTCAGTTTCCATGAACAGTGTGAGGAGAAAAACTGACAAATATTAATGCTTGTCAGTTTTCAAGTATGTCATTCATGTATGTGAGTTTATTGGGCCCTTAAGAGATTATTAATATTTAAAATTGATATTAACCCAGTATAAAAATTTTGAAGTAATTTTTAAGAAACTAAATTTTCATTGCTTCCAAAAAATCTATAATAAAAATATGCAGATAATTAGTAGAAAAGCAAGTAAAATTTTATTTAAGTCATACGAAAATTTCTAATTTCTTTATAATTAAAAAATAAATAATCGCCATGCTTTTTAACAATCGATTTTTTAAAGCATATTTATCAACTGATATTCTCCTAAATAGCGTAATAGCTTAATTGTTGAAATTATTCTAAAAGTTTATATTTATTCACTTAAATTTAGATGAAAACACAGTTTTGCGTTTAAATTCGCATAAAAAGAAACAATTTGCGAAAATGGGTAATTTTTCACCACTTTTCCTTGAAGAAAAATCATTATAGAACGCCGAAAAATAAATTTTTCCTAACATCGCTTTCAATTTGGTGATTGGTAATCGAAAAAGCGAACTTCTTGCAATGACAAGGATATGTAAAACTAATTTGAAATGATCCAAATTTGTAATACTTCCGGGTTCGCGAATTATACATTGTCATGACTTATTTGGAGTGTATTTTTTTGTTGGAAATAAGATTTAAAAAACAACGAATTGAATTTGATTTCATGGTAAAATTAGCAAAAAATTTAGTATTTTTTTAATAAGATTAAAAAAACAATGAATTGAATTTAATTCATGGTAAAATTAACAAAAAATAAATTATTTATTAAAAAAAAACTCTGAAAAGAATTTAAAAAGTATCGCCGTATCGACAGTAAAATATCGCCGATACCGATGTATCGGAAAATATGAAGTATCGCTGATATATCGGTATCGGTATCGGTTACACCCCTAGTTAAAAGATTGTTCAAATATCTCAGTTCGCTGGTCGTGCAAAATAGTTTATGTAAAGATTTCGAAATGAGCTTAGAAAATGGGTAAATTCTGATTAGGATTTTTTTTAATTAAAAAAACATATATGTTTTTATAGATATTTCAAAAGAAAAAGCTTGAAAATGATTACTAAGTAGATTAGTAGACGCTACGTCCAACTTTGCTCGAAAATAGTAACATTTCGATCGAAACCTCAAACTTAGCAGTCAAGTAAAAAAGTTATCCCGAGTTTTTTTGCAGATGATAACAAACATTTTTATAAAAAAAGATTTACTACAACATTGTTGAAATAAGTAAAATTTTCAGAACTGTTTTATCTAATTTACTAAAAATGGGAATAAAATAGATTTTTTTCAATTTTATTTTTGTTTGTATTTGCACAAAGCATGATGAACATTTCAAGTCTCAAAAAGCACCACGATATCTTAAGTGGTCCACTTTTGATGAATACCTAACTTTGAGCTTTATTTGCAGTAGATCTAAAACATGAGCATTAAAAGTATACCTTCTGTAGCGCTTAAAATAAAAAAAATTAAATTCCTTCAAAAAAGATATCATTACAATGAAGCTATATGTATATATTTGCAAAGGTTATGTGTTCTAAAAAGTTTTACTTATACGAAGTGTTCGACTTTGGCACCATGTAACTCAACGTATACTCCATTAAGATGGTAAATGAAATGATTTTCTAAAAGCTAAAGCCGTTCTCTACCACTTTTGTATACAAAGCTTTATTTATAACCAGATCAGTGGCTTAGCAGACACAGACATAACATTATAACATAACATTATTTTTCCGATCGGCCCCACTGTGAGACGCTGAATGAGAAATAAATGATTAGAACTGATAAGTAATTAAACAAAAATGTATAATAATAGTAATCGGCAGTAATAAAACTACTTTTGATTAAAATTTAAAAAGAAAAAAAAGTCTCGAGAACAAAAATAAAAAATCCCCTTGTATACATACAACTTTTAATAAAGTCTGTTTAGTCTGTTGCAAATATGTATGTAATAAAAAAAAATTTATTAAAACTTTTAACTGATTTTAACACATTTTATTTCAACTTTTTCTTGCAAATACATATTTCACTTGTAACAATTTAACTATGGCAGCACTGTTCAATCCCAAGCTTTCTCCCACACACACACACTCGCTTATTTTTTTCTCTTTACATTGAGTTCTTCTTATTTAAGGGAGCGTATGAGTGATATCACATTTCTTATAATCATTTTCATTTTATTGCACACTCTGCTTTTATCATGCTGCTTCTTAATACATTTATAATTTTCATAATTTCTTTTTTTTGTGTTCTTGACAGTTAAATTATTTAATATCTTCACTTTTATGTTTATGTCAATATTATCTCACATTTTATACGATACGACAATAATAATTTTGTTATTTTCCGTTCAAATGTACAAAGAAATAAAGCAAACAAGTTAGATTAGAACTAGTGTATGTATTTTTTTTCATTTTTT
The DNA here is from genome assembly GCA_956483635.1 of Panzeria rudis. NCBI lineage: Eukaryota > Metazoa > Arthropoda > Insecta > Diptera > Tachinidae > Panzeria > Panzeria rudis. The sequence goes on along the minus strand of OY101449.1, from coordinate 151,457,191 downwards.
GAGTATGTTTTGTGTTAAACTATTTTTGATAATAATGATAATAATGTAATAAAAATCTAGTTTATGTTTAATACTAAAATGTATGTGTATTTTAATCTCTATTACTCTCATAGTGATCAAATAAAGTCCACAATATGTTGTTGAATTTCGAAAAGTCACAGTTGTGTGTTTTATGAGTTAAAATATTTGTGCGAAAACAGAGTTGTATTTTTCAGATAACAGTTAAAATATTGTTTGGCATTTTAAATTTGTATACATATTTTTTTATTTTGTTAACAGCTTTAATATAAAAAATAGGTAAAAAAACTTTTAAATTAAATGGTTTTAAAAATGTATTAATTTATTCGAGATATTCTCAAGTATTTATGTTCCAAAAATTTAATTTATTTGATGTAGTTATCTAATCTATATGCCGGCATTTCGTTGGGTGCTAATGCTAACTCGTCGTAACTGGTTACATCAGCTTAACACCTGATATATCCTCCATAGGAGGACAACAAATGTTGGTCTGATTTTGTAAAAATCTACAGACGAGTTGGCATTAGCACACAAGGAAATGCTGGCAATATACTTAGATTAGCTAACCACAACAAATAAATGAACTTTTTTTAAATGGTTTATTTGAAATCATGAGCTGTATGAAAAACTAAACAACAATATACAAGATTCAAACCTGGAGAGTCTTGAGATTCATGGTCAGCATAAGAATCTGTAAATGGACCGTTTATTGTAAAATATCATCTAAAATATCATGTCCGTAATTTTAATTATACTCACTGTACAACAAAATCACATAGTATTCAAAATGACAGGGTTCTAACGACTGATCCTGGTAGAGGGAGGACACCAAATTAATATACACATGTATGGGCATTTTAAAAGTTTACATCTGGGACCCATTTTAAGGGGAGTTAAACTTTCCCACCTTTTGCACATTGTTATAGTGAATCGGTATAGGAAATCTTGTATTGCACTTTTATGTAAAACATTATGAGGAACATTTTTGTGGAACATTTTAACGGTCTAACTCTTTATCTACAGCTTTCTTTTAGCGAAATTTTATGTAAAACAAATTTTTAATACAAACTAGCCACCTAGAATCCCGTTTACGGCCCTTTTCACAATGTACGATTAAAAGTTAACGTGCCGTTAAAGTCCACGTTAACTCTTAATCGTACATTGTGAAAAGGGCCGTTAGAGGGATATTTTAACATCAATTGTGAACAGTGTAGCCTGATGAAGGGATTTGTCCCCAAATTGGGGATATCAACTTTTATTTGGGGACATATTTTCGTCGGAAGGGATTTGGTGATTTTTTAAATTATTAAATCTTACATTATCCTTAGTATTTTAACTATGATTTACATATTTTTCAAAAAATTATTTTGTATATTTTAATGGCACTTTAGGAGAAAACTTAATTTGAAAATCTAATAAATAAATGACCATACTACAAACAATTCTTTGACCAGAAAAGTCGTTTGTACCCTAATATAAGGTGGGTTCCACCACTTTTTTTATGAAATCGTGCAAAATTTTACCATGCCACATGACATAAAACCTGTCAGGTATTTTAATGTGATTATTTAGAACCAATTTCCTTTTTAATTTATATAGGCTAAGTTCGTAACTAAAAACTAGACATAATCAATATTCCAAGAACATAACAACGTTGTTTTTGGAAGCCCATTCACCAGTTCTCATGCGTATCTCCTCTTGCTCGGTGGCTAGGTTGATCGCAGCTCTTATTTATACAAATCGCTTGAGAAATTTTCATACGAGAATTGCATCACTACTAAATTGATAGTAATCACAACAAATTCCAGTGTTGCCATAGGTGAACTTTTCTTCATGCCTATTTTGCTGAGATTGCTCCATGCTAAAGTTTGCATCATATTTTTCAATAATTACGATAGCACTATGAAAACTACTTGAATAGTACATGTATTGCAAAAATCACCTAAAGTCGGCGTAAATTGCTAGGATCGGATAGATGTTTCAAAATGACGATCTATTTCAAAAGTTGGAAATGTAAAAATAAAAATTAATTATGTATCAAACAGTAAAATGGACAAACATTAGAAAATCAGTTTAGAGAACAATTTTTGCATGTAATTATAGAAAAGCTAAAAGAAGGATACAAAATCACAAAAACTGTAAAAAAGTGAAACCAGAATACAAATAATTTGTATCACTCTTAAAGAGATCTACTGGAATATTAGATATTAAAAATCAGTGTACAATATAGTGATGAGTCTTATATAAGGTGCATACCATCTTTAAACCTATTTTAAAATTATCCTGTTTTAAATATTTATGAATACGGCTGTAAATAAGTTCCCATCGTATGTTAAATGAATTTGATTAAAATATTTATTTAACATAAAACTTATTTGAAATTAAAGTTATAGTCATGTTGATATAAAATGAAATGTAACGTTTATAACAAAGTTGTTTTAACAGTGAAAATTTTAAAATCAAAGAGATTTAAGGTTAGATTAATAATTTTTCATTTAAAATTAATATAAAACAACGGTAATTTCAAGCCAGCCAGCAACAGTAAATTTTCATTAGTAATTCGTTTTTTGTCGTCTACATAGCCGATACATGTAAGAATAAACAACAAGTCACACAACTAAGTACAACAGTGAACTGAAGTGACTTCGGAACGAAATCGGCAAAATTTTGCTGGTTATACAGATCAGGGATTTAATCGTCGCCTTCGATAACGATTTCATTCGTTCGAGTTTTCTTAATTTGGGCTAATGTCATTCGCTATCGATACTGAATGTCATAATCTTAAACTAAGAAAACTCAATCGAATGAACTCGATATCGAAAGCGATGGTTAGACCCGAGGAACGAAAAATGCAAACAAATGCCTAACATTTTAAGGTATTTTTTGTTCTGAATTTTTATATATATATATATATATATATATATATATATATATATATATATATATATATATATATATATATATATATATATATATATATATATATATATATATATATATATATATATATATATATATATATATATATATATATATATATATATATATATATATATATATATATATATATATATATATATATATATATATATATATATATATATATATATATATATATATATATATATATATATATATATATATATATATATATATATATATATATATATATATATATATATATATATATATATATATATATATATATATATATATATATATATATATATATATATACATATGAATATCTCCTTGATTTTATATGTATCCATATTTTACTTTTTATTGATACAATTAATTATTGTCTAATGGTTTCAGAAATAAACTTAATATGCAGTTAAAAGATTTTATTTGATTATCATTTAACGAAACATAATTTTTTAAACTAATTTTTAAAATAAATACTTTATTTTTATATTAAATAAAAATTTCAAAAGTCAACAAAGTTTTTATCGATATCACAAGTTATTGATGTGAAATCGTTTGTAAAATTTAAACTATTATTGCTCTCATTAGCACCTTCTTCTTACTATATGCAAGTACGAGTACATATAAATTTAAGCACGTGCTAATAAATCTTTTTAAATATTTTATTGATATACGATTATAGAAACTTTAGTATAAAATATTTTAATTAATCTATGCAAGAAGCTTTTTGCCTTCTTCTTTTCAAATTAATAACAGCTTGATAAAAGCATTTATCCCGTCACAGACAATGCAAAAAGTTCTATCAACATTTTAAAAGTTTCATAGGAGAAGCATAAAACTTGTTTAAATGAAAAATATGTATATTGAAAATTAGTGCAAATTTTTACAATATATATGTATATGAATTTGTTGGTGCTTTTTTACTTATATTGTACAATTTTGCACTAATTGTCAATATATTTTTCATTTAAACAAATCTTATGCTTCTCCTGTAAAACTTTTAAAATGTTAGGTAGGGCTTATTGCATTTTCTATAACGATATGTTTATGGTTTTCGGTACAAATAGTTTGCAAAAAGTTGAAGCAAATAAAAGTTTTTATCACATTTATTTTTTAAGAGTAATAATTTCATAAAATGTTGCTAATTTTTGACGTCAAGTAAACGCCTTCAAAGCAAATAACACTAAATCGTCTAGGCACGTTTTGAATTTTTCTGCGCTATGGAAATTACATTAATATTGCTGATGTTTTCAAATTTAGAACTCAAAACGAGGAGCTTTTGAAATATGGCGTGTCAGCAAAGAAACGACCAATCCTCCTAAAGCTTTTAAGTTTTTTACATTTTGATTATTCGATATTGTCGTATTTTGAACTTTTTATAATACAGTGAAACTTCGATATAACGAATTTCGTTGAGAATTTCGTTTCATTGAGAAAACCTCTTTATTGCAAAGTTTTTCATACAAAAATGCCTTATAGCTATAACGAACAAATTCTGAGAAAAAAAGCGAAATATTCATTCAAATGCCTCGATATAACGAAATCAGAGTAAATGCTAAATGGTAAAGTCCCGTTATAAAATCAACGAAGTCGAAATGTATTTACAAGCGCATTTATAAAGCCTCTATACAACGAAGTACTCATACAAAACCCTCTATACAACGAAGTAAAAATAAAATTTAAAGCCAAGAAAACTATAGTTATAATGAATATTTTTCGTATTTCTACAAATTTCGTTATATCAAGGCCTTCCTGATGATATTTATAGCGAAGCAAAAGCTATAACGAAGTATTTTTGGATCTCCTTGGAGTTCGTTATATCGAAGTATCACTGTATACAGATTTTTTTGCAGTTTTTAAAGGAAGCAAATAATTAAAAACCAGTTCGCAGCTAATTTAACGTTAATTAGAGATATAAATTAAAAGTTTTTTGGGGATTTGTATATATTGGAACTAGGATTTAGATAATTCTCGTTTTTTTTTTTCTTCAAACATGATTTGTATAAATAAGACTTAAGCTTACATACAACCAGTAGCTCGTTTCTGTATTTCCAGATTTCTGAGAAGTTTTCACATTAAAAAGTTTGGAACACAAATTTCTATCACTATACGATTTGAAAGTTTGCTTTGACCACTTTTGTTGAACTCTTGTTTTAAAATTGATTTCGTATTTAGATAGAGAAAGTTTAGATCTACAACTTTTGTATTCTTTTGTTTGAATGTTGTTGTTGTTTTCTTTTATTTGAACTGCAAATATAAACGAATTTGCGAGTGTAAAAAAGTCTGAACTCCCTGTCTAAAAGCTATCCAAGAAAGTCTGTACTCCTCCACCATAACTTAAATGTCGTATAAATAACATATAAATGTCATATTAGTAATATGTTAATATCCATCTACCCTTTGTCCCTCGAAACCGTGCGACCCTTTTAACTTCTCGCCATCGAATGATGCGAAGCTACCAATTTATAACTTCGTGGCATCAAAGGAAGTGACTGAATTGAGTTGAGTTTTTCTTCGAGTTTCCTCGAAGTTATTTTGACAATTTTTGCAATAATATCCGTATTTCTGTATGTATGTGTGTGTGCGTGTATCTAAGCCTCTTATAATTTTTGAACTGCTTTGCGGCATTCTAAAGATTTTAACTTTACTTATATATCATGTAAAAATGTATCGATTCGACTTTGTAGATTTCGAGAATTTTCGAAAATTAATTTTTCGAGAAATTTTGGAAATAAGTTTTTCAAAAAACCATTTTTTTTTAAATAAATTGTTCTGATCGAATAAAATATCTAATCAGTTCTTAACTTGAAAAAAAAACAACGTCAATTGCAGCAAATTTCATTTAAGTTTAATGATCCGATCGAGACATCGTTGTCGAAAATTTTCGAAAGAAAATATTTTTATAATTACTCCAAAAATTCTTGTCAAATCGATCAATTTTAATATGTATCGGTTAAGTGGTTCGATAGATATTGCTGTCGAAACTTTTCGAAAATAAAATTTTAATTAAAATAAATGGAGTTATCAAAACTAGTTCAAACTCGTTTAATTTTGCTTTGTGCTAACTAATATATAATTATTTACTTATCTTTATTTTCTTTTTTTTTAGCATCAGATCATTAAAAACTCAAATATAAAGGATTACCCACACCAGTCGTATTTCATCATCTTTTTAACCTGAAACAAATGATTTTATGACACTTTTTTAATCTACAAATACTTTTTTTTTACTGTTCTGCCAAAAATAGGTTCCTCTAATAAGTGGGATATTCTTGTTCTTAAATCATGTATTAACATCATCTAAATGGCAAATTTATTGCACTGAATATTATGTCGCAACCAAGTATTTTCTTTGCATGAGACGCCAATAATGTTATACCTTTATATTCAGCCGTGTCACAGATTCCATTCGGATTAGTTTTGATTCCGTAGCTGTCATTCCGAAAAAATACATTTTTGGTGCTTTATATTCCGTTTATTTTATATTTCGTTTTTACAATGATAGTTTTTATACCTTGAGGCGTGTGTTCACTCTTGTTTTTAGATGCAAAGCTCACTTTAAGTTTTTCATTAACATGGAAAGCTCATGACCAAATATTTATTTGACGCTCCTAAAAGTATGCACGTTTTTTAAGATATACTGCAAATGAAGTCTGTAGAAAAGTCTTTTTCTATTCCACTTTGAAATTTAGAAGTTGTTTGATTGCGAAGAATATTTTCGTTTTTCGTTTTCTGAAGAAGCAACTTACGGAATTGAAACCTCTTCCGATCGAAATGGTATTCCGTAACATGGCTGATTGTGTTGAAGTACGTACGTCAATGTACACATTAGGGTGATTCTCAAAAAAAATTTTCGTTTTTTTTCTCAGCACCAAGTTCAAAAGTTTTGTTTAGGTAAAAAATAGGCCTGTTAAAATATAAGCTCATAATAAATGATGAGATAGTGCGCATCGTACTTTTTGATTTTTCATGCGATTTGTATGGGATAAATTGAGTTTATTCATTCTGATTGTTGTAAGTACCGAACGGAACGTCGTACAGTAGAGTTCTTGGTACACTTCTGCAGAGAATTAAACGCTCTACAAGAAGGATCATACGTAATTTTTTAGTAAGTCAGCTTCATCAAAAGTTATTAAGGGTCAAAGTAAAATTAACCCTAAATATATACGATTTTTCAAGAATGCAACTGAAATATTAGGTTATTCGAAAAATTTTTACCAAAATTTCATACAAAATACAAACAGGCCATTTAAGAAATGTCAAAGAATAGTTTTTTCGTTATAATATCAATGAATTTTTTTTATATAAAAAAACATTACTTAGAGCAAAATTAAATTGACAAATTTATAAGTGTTTTATTTTTCTTTATTATAGCGAAAAAACTATTCCATTACACTTCTTGAAAGGCCCGTTTATATTTTATATAAAAATTTGGTAACATTTTTTTGAACAACTTACTATTTCCGTTATATTCTTGAAAAATCGTATAGATTTAGGGTGAATTTTATTTTGACCGTAAATAACTTTTGATGAAGCTGAGCTACCAAAAAATTACGTATGATCCTTTTTGTAGAGCGTTCAATTCTCTATAAAACCGAACTAAGAGCTTTACTGTACAACGTTCCGTTCGGTACTTACAACAATCAGAATGAATAAACTCAATTTATCCCATACAAATCGCATGAAAAATCAAAAAGTACGATGCGCACTATCTCATCATTAATATTATGAGCTTATATTTTAACAGGCCTTGTGTTTTACCTAAACAAAACTTTTGAACTTGGTTCTGAGAAAAAAACGATTTTTTTTTTGAGAATCACACTAGTACACATACATACTATACATACACTGAAAAAGAAAAAAAATCATGCAAATAAAAAGGTCTGCGAACGGGTTTCGTTAAAATTACAAAACTTTTGTCTAAAATTTCTTTTGAGTTATGAATTTTAGTCGAACTTTATGGCTTTTTATCCAAAGCTATTTAATTAGTTTAGCTTAAGTTCGTTTTTAATATAACCTTTCGATTAAATTATTTTTATTTTAGAACGAAAATGATGAAACAGAACTGTGTCTTGGCGAGTTTTTCCATACAAATTGACATTAATCATACGCCGTAAAAAACAGTCATAACCAGAGCTCGGACTTTCATGTAACTAAAAATAGATTTTAAGCGCTTAACAAATGCACCTAAAAATAAAAAATATGCGCAAAAATATGCATTTACCTACGAACAAAGTACCAAAACTAAAATAATATTAAAATATTTATTTTAATATTTTATTATTATTAGGGAAAAAAACAGAAAAAAACATAATTTGGTCTATTATTTTGTGCAACCGAACTTTAGTTCCGTTGCCAGTCGGCAACTGAAAATTAATGGTCTCTAGCAAGGCACTAAGTAGCAACTGAAATTGACAGTTCTCAGTTGCCAGTTGCCATTAGTAGTGTCATTTTCAGTAACTGCCAACCAAACTGATGCTCACTTGCCATCCATAATCGGCCCATTAATATTTCTTTTTCGAAAATTGAGAAATATGCATTAAAAATTTTTTTATTACTCCAAAAATACGCATTTATTGCCTAAATATGCAAAAATATGCACTTACCCCCCCATTAGGCAAAAATATGCAACTACAAATCGATTCCAAACTACTTAAAATTTGATGATTCGCATAGATAATTAGTCAATACCTCTTTACCTATCACCACAAAAAAGATGCATTTGCATGAAAGTCCGAGCCCTGGTCACGACTCATGAGCAGCGTTGTCAAATGTGCAGTTTACCATGCATTTTGCAGTTTTTCTAAGCGTTGAGGAGCTTTGAAGTTTTTTGCTTAAAAAATTGTGCAGATTTTGCAGTTCTTCCATCTTAATTTTTTAATCTCAATTTTGCTATTTTAATTCCATTTCTCATAGAATGAATATGAGATAAAACTCGACATAATGTATACCAAATCAAACGGTAGACCCTATATAATTTGAAGCGGTACAAATTTTTTCAGAACTCTCAGCGATTTTCATTCATTTCATTTAAAAAATCATCTTTATTTACATCTTATACTTAGCATATACATTTAAAATTTTCGAGATTTTATCTATAGATATTGCAGGGAATAATTCTGATAACAAAAGATCTTGATATTATTGTTTAATTGTAACATTATTCAAAGGAAAATAGAAAATTTTAGTAATTCACAAAAAAAACAACACTTTATTTTGGCTAAGAAAGTGTATTAAATAAATACATGATTGTAGACTTTAAGGGCTAGGCCACACGGGCGTTTTTAAAACGCGCGTTTCTGCTTTTTTATATTAAATTTGAAAGTTCTAAATTTTATAAAACTTCAAATTTTATACAAGAAAACAGAAACGCGCGTTTAAAAAACGCCCGTGTGGCCTAGCCCTAAATAAAACAAAATTTTAAAAACTGAAGCACACATTTTAATTACTTTATTTATTGAATTTTGCTCCCCTTACGTCTTAAGCTGATTCGGAAAAACAATTTATCTGTGTAATATTAGTAATATCCCGAAATATCCCATAGTGCAACTCAAACACTTCATTTTCAATTAATTAAAAAAATTATAAACTTGGAAAGCCATATTTTCTTAACTGTTGCAGATGAGGCTTCCGAGATAGTAAAACGTAGTAACTTGACATTATTTTGCATCCGGTCCTTAGCGTTTGGGACTATATGCTGTATCTCGTTATAATGGTCCAACACAATAGCGTGACCCGAGTCCATTTTCTGGTTAGATTTTCCAGATTTTTTAATCAAAACTCTTAAATAGTCGGTTAACTTTATGTTAACCTCCCAAAAATAAAAAAAATACCTAGGATTTCTTATGTTCATTTTTTTTCACATGCAAATCAGATTTTTTCTCCTAAATTTACAGTTTTTTAAGAAAGTATTATGGCAACGCTGCTCATGAGAGAACATTTTTCTCATACTCTCAGTTCTAGCCACTCATTCCCTCAACAACGTTGCCGTGTTTTGATAAAATCTCATATCCAAAGAAATTTTAATTATTTTTGGCTTTAGTTCGGTTTTAATATAATTTTTCAATTAAATTATATTTTTATTTAGAGATAAATGTGAAGCATATAGACAAAGAAATTGTTATTTTTTTACTGCACGGAGGGTTGAACTGAAGTTTCGATAGCTGCCGCTAATCTCTTCAAAATTTTTTTCCGCTTGACTACTCGACCAAAGTCGGTGGTTTGCATATATTTTTCATACGAAAAAAAAACAACAATTTGAGGGCATTTTGAAGCTACTGCCTTCGATTTAGTTTCGGGTCTGTTTATTTGACAGCGTTTTTGCCTGATGTTGAGGACTTAGTTCTGTTTAATCATAAATTCTAAAGCAGCCCAAAAGGTTTTAAAAATTAAACACCCGAAAGTCGTTTTTTTTATAAATAAATAATCTAAAAACAGTTCATTTCCAATATAATTACGGTTTCACCATTATATCAATGAACGTACATCAACAAAATTATACTTAAAAAATTATAATTTTTCATATACACAAAATATTACAAATAAAACTAAACATTTTGTTGGCATCGTTCTATTTGATGAAGATCGTGTCGAAATTTTTTTTAATAGATGTTAAAAAATATCGATATATTGATTGGAAATCTAAATATCGACGATATATATCGATATATCTTTGGGAAAATATCGATATATTTTGCCCATCCCTAATGCGAGCCGAAGTTGCACTTTAGAATTTATTTTATATTAGCGGAAATCACTCTTGGTAGCATATTTGCACCTCTAGGATATAAACTATAATTTTCTGCTACAAAGAATGAGTGTCTTCTTGAAACATGTAGGAAATACATACTACACAAGAGCTTTTACTACTATTCACTGGATTTATTAAAAAAGTAAACAAGCAGGCCTACTATTAGTTTGTATTTTATTTTCATGTGTATGTTTTATACACTCTCAGAGAGTCTCTCTGAATAATTTTGCTAATTGCATATATGCTAGACAATTTTCCTACAGTTCTTAGTATTGCATATCTGCTACTGTGTATGAAATGCAAGTTTCTTATATTTTGTTCTTGTTGTGTTGCATATGGTAGCATATATCCTAGACTTGCAAGAGCTGCAAGGTTTGCAATAGCAGTTTCCTACGAAGAGTGATTTCACCTCTTGCGAAGACTTTCTGGGAGGACATAGTAAAATATTTTTTAAGATATGTACAACCAACTAAGAATATTCTAACACCCAATAGCACAGCTCGAGAAGACGACAAATTTTGTTTAGTTATGTGTAGGTCAACCGTATTCCATATTCTTTTAAACGTTTCTGTCCCAGATACCACAGCCATAAAGTAAAGAAAATTCCAAGTATGTACATATTGTTGTTGTTCTTGTTTTTATAAAAACTATGGCTACACATCGTGAATACTCTTATTGTTTTGAGTTTAGTATATAAATGCATATGTAATATGTTTGTGCATATTCCAATGTGTCATTAAACGCTTTACTCTTTTTTTATTTAACGTTTGAATACTGAGATTATAAATTTTAATATGAAACACATTTAAATAATTATTTTATTGATATTATTCACTTATTAGGTCTGTTCATTTACTTTCCTAGCAGAAACTAGCAACGAGAGAGTAAAGCAGAAATTTTTAAAATTACTCTCCCAGATATGGAAAAGTAAATGAACGCTTTACTAGCAAAAATTTGCATGTAACACAATAAACAGTTTGTACACCCAGAAAACTTTATATTAGCTGTTAGTAGGGGTGTTAAGTATGACGATTTTTTACGATATGACAAAAAACGATATGACATACTGTTTTGTCATATCGTAAGTTATTTGCGATATGACAACACCGAGAAAGCCATACACGGTGCATCGCTTTCTCAGTGTTGTCATATCGTAAAAAACTTACGATATGACAACACAGTATGTCATATCGTTTTTTGTGATATCGTAAAAAATCGTCATACTTAACACCCCTGGCTGTTAGTACTTTGTATGAAAAGTTAGACATATCGTAAAAATATATGAAAATTTTATCATTTTGAGATACATAAACACAACTTAGGATAAAAAGGGTTATCTTTTAACTGTCCGTAAACAAAGCTTTATGAGTCAAGTATTTAAATAGCAGAAATAAAAATACAACTGCTTATACATAAGGATTTTTTACTTAAAATATCTGTAAACAGTAGAAATAAAGTAAATTTCAATGCAATTCTGGAATTTTCTTTATTAATTTAGTTGAATTTGTTCTTTGCAGGAACTTGCCAGGTTTTTTTTTTCTTATATTTGACTCACATAATATTTCGAGTGTAACCTTTGTGATTTAGCCTCAAGATGGAAAATTTTCTGCCACCCAATTCAGGCGTTTTAAACTCTTTAACGGCCACTGCTGCAGTCAAATTAAAGAAAAATATCCAATCTTACCGTATTTAATATTTTTGACTTCTTAAAAAGTATTAATTTCTTAATAATTCATTAAAATTAGAAAAAGTTTACTTTTTCATGAATTTTTCCAACATTAATTTTGTAAACAAAAGATCTAAACAGCTGTTTGGTTAATTCCTGCTAGTAAAAATTTTACTAGCAAAAACTTGCAACAAATTTTTTTTCTCTCAACTTTTTATGCTCTTTTTTTACTCTCTCGTTGTGTCGAGTACGTGAACACTTTCCAGTAATAATTAGTAACAACTTTCAGTTATTGAACAGACCTATTATTTGTGCATCTTATCAGGTTTTAGAAAAATAAAATCACTCACGCCCTTTAAGAAGAGGAAATATTCAGATTTATTAAACATTGAGTACGTTCGTAAATGCAGTAATATTGCACTAACTTGTAGACCAATTGCAACAAATTCAATGCATTCACGAACGTACTTACAAAGTATGTAATATAAACTTAAAGTTATGGTGTAATGTTTGTATTCAGATTTCAATAGACTTTCTGTCTGCCCCACAATGTCGAAAGAATTCTCTCACAAAAATGCAATTAAAACAAACACATATTCCAAAATGTTGCTCTAATCGTACGAAAGAAAAAACTCTTTCGACATCGTGCGACAGATATATATTAGTTTGTGAAGTCTTCACATAACTTACTGACTTATTTTCAGTTCACTTAAAATGAATTTGCCCCACCTTTCTTAGGGTAATAGCAATTTACTTCTGAGAAATTATGCAAATTTCGTGGAGCCCAATTTGCAGTACCAGGTCTTTGTGGCATCTGATATAGCCTAGCGTCGTGATATGTATTAAGCAATAGGCAATGGGCAAGTGAAAAAAATATATCGATATATTTTTTTATATCGATCGGCATCGATATATATCGATTAAAAATATCGATATTTCTTTAAACACGACTATTCATACATAATGCCATAATTTTTTAAAAATTAAGCACAAAAAGTACTTTTCTTATAAATAATTTACCCGAAAAGAGGCAATTTCTAACTTCCTTACTGTTTCAACAATATTTCGTGGAACGTACATCAAGTAAATAAATCATTCTCAATGAAAGAACATTTTTCGAATACACAAAAAATTATAAGTAAAAAAAATGTTTTTTGTTAAGAATATTCTATTTAATGAAGATTGTGTCGAATTTTTTTTAAATAACTGAAAAATAAAATAATGTTTTCGACCAGAATGGCGTGAATATTTAATAGTAATAGTATGGCGATGAAGTCCTTACTTAATGCGAAATATAAAACTAGCAAACTTTATTGAAATTTTCTTTGGATTTCTGTCGAATACCTAAAATGCTTTCCCTGTTGAATACTTCTCCGTTCACAATACTTAACATTTACCATCTTGTCTCGAAATTCGGTAACAGTAGTGTCCCAGATATCATACACAAATGTATTTTGTAGCCGAAATTATCCTAGCACTATACTTTTTGAAAGTTTAACGTGAAAAGCACTTGCTACCTTTTAACTTTTCACAAATCGAAGTTATTTAAGTTTGTATTTATAAAAGTTATATGTGAAATTTGTAAAAAGCACTAAAGCCACTGCTGAAAAATTTAAAAAGCACCAAGTTAAAGCTTTTTCGTATTAAAGCACCACAGCTAAAAATTTGCCGTTTTGAGACATCAAAAAGCACTAAAAACAGTGTCAAAAGCACTAAGTTGGCATCGCTGTCTAGCTGACTGGCTGTTAAATCGACTCCCATGCCCATAACACAACAGAATATATGTATATACATCGTAGTGTTAGAAATGATATTATAAAAATTATAAACGAAATTATAACTAGGGATGTAACCGATTCCGATACCGATATATCGGCGATACTTCAGATTTTCCGATATATCGGTATCGGCGATATTTTACTGTCGTTACGACGATACTTTTTAAATTTTTTCAGAGTTTTTTTTTTAACAAACAATTTAATTTTACCATGAAATAAATTCAATTCGTTGTTTTTTAAAGCTTATTAACATCAATTTTAAATATTAATAATATTTTACGCTGTTATTTTGTACAATATATAATTTAAAATTTTTTTTTATTTGTTTTAATTTTACCATGAACTCAAATTCAATTCGTTGTTTTCTAAATCTTATTCCCAGCAAAAAAATACTCGAAAAAAGTCATAAAAATGTAGAATTTGATATCCGGAAGTAGTGAAAATTTAGAAATTTCTAATTAGTTTTACATATGCTTGTCTTTTTTGATTGCCAATCTCCGAATTGGAAGCGAAGTCAAGAAAAATTTCTTTTTCGGCGTTCTATATAGATTTTTCCTCAAGGAGAAAGGATAAAAAAAGATTACCCAATTTTTGCAGCTTGTTTATTTTTATGCGAATTTAAACGCAAAACTGTGTTTTCATGTAAATTTAAGTGAATAAATATAAACTTCTAGAAGAGTTTTAACAATTAAGCTATTAAATTATTTGGAAGAATATTAGTTGATAAATCTGTGGTTTTCTTGATTTAAGCGCGGATGTAAATTTTTGTCGATTTTGAGTCATTAATGCCAAATTACATTATTTTATATGCTCTTTTACATGGACCAAAAATTTCGCTAATAACATGGACCCATTCCGAATTTTTTTTTCTTTCTAAAAGCAACGTAACTTCTTAATTCATTCATATATTTTTCAGCTCTAATGAGCTAAATCGTCTTGCAGTGGCAATTTATTGGCGTTGAAAAAAACACATATCCACATCCGTTGTTACTTTTGAACACATTTCCGAAATATTTTTTGGTTATTGTTCAGTTAATAAAAACTTATAATAGTGACTTGTGCGCAAGCATTTTTCAGGTAAAAAGCTTGTGTGGTTGAAGTAGTTCAATGTAAAAAACTGTTATCGACATAAGCTTTTTTTCTGCACACACTTTTAGTGTTCTTGGCAAATTTTTTATTTTTTATTATTCTCTAGGATCTAAAATTTTTACACAAACTTCTTACCACGTATAAAAAAATTATAAAAATCACACAGAGCCCGTAGTATTAAAAATAAATTATTTCGGCTCTCCTGCAAACTTGGTTTTTATACATAGGCGCTTATTCAAGAAAACCACAGAAATATCCTTAAAAAATCGAATTTTAAAAATTATAAAGGAACTATGAATTAAATAAAATTTTACTTGTGTTTCTACTAATTATCTACATATTTTTAATATAGATTCTTCGGAAGAAATGAGAATGTAGTTCCTTAAAAATTACTTCCAATTGTTTATGCTGGTTTAATATCAATATTAAATAATAATAATAATCTCTTACACTGTAAGTTTGTATAATAAGAAAATTACCCTAATTGAGATTAGTTAAATTAAACTTGAACTCAATTTCAAAATGCGTATCGGAATCGGTATCGCCGATATTTGTTTTTGAGTATCGGTATCGGATCGGGGAAAAGGCGTATCATTACATTCCTAAATTATAACGTTTATATGCCCTTTTTCTAGTTTTTAGAGCATACTTTTATGTTTTGGTGCATATTTAATGCGCAAAAAGATAATTTTTTAGGGCATATTTCCGGTTTCCCTACTAATTATAATGCAAATAAAATAAGCTTTATTTCATGAAAATCGTTGGATAAATATCGATGTTATTCATAATAAAGTGTCAGCTAACTTTTGTAAAAACTCTGAATATTTACAGTGTAGAACAAAATAGTTTTTTTAATAACTAGGTTCTAACGACTTATACTGGTGGAGGGCACACAATATATATACGTGTATCGGCGTTTTGAAAGTTTACATCTGGGATTCATTTTAGGGGGAGTTAAATTTCTACCCTTTGAACATATTCGCAATTTTAGCAAAAATTAGGTGTCTTCACTTTATTATGAATAAAATCAATATTTAACCATCGATTTTCAGGAAATAAGCTTATTTTATTTGTATTATATGTCGCCTAATGATCGGCTTATAAAAATGGTAAGAGTTTTTGCTATTTTAGATTTCTTATAAATTTTTTTAAAAATAAAAATGTTTAAATTTTGCATAAAAATATATAACACCGCCTTATCGTGTTTGGCGATTTTCGCCTTCGACTACGACATTTCTGTAATAGATTAAAGACAGCACTATACATTTTTCTTTAAAAATGTCGTTGTCGAAGGCGGAAATCCCCAAACACGATAAGGGCCATAGTTTTCATCATTGCGATCTGAATAATTCCGAAACAATTAAAAATATAAATAAAAAATATTAAAACGTCTTAAAGTTTTTAGTGGTCTTTTAAGTTTTTAGTGGTTTTTGTATTAAAATCGCACAACCCATTCAGTAAGTTATGATAAAATCGGTGGAGCAGTCTCTCAGAAAAAACTTTAATTTATTAAATTTGTTATTTGAGATATTCTCCCAATTTTATTTTAAGAAAGTAGAAAAACAAAACAGATTCGTATTGAATATAAATTGTTTGTTGTCTTTTGCATAAGTTTTTAAGCCTACTACGTTTATTCTATAGTGGTTTTCAAAAGTCATTCGTAAATTCTCAAGTAATTTTTGAAAGTCTGAGCATAAGATAGTTGCCTGTTTTTTACAAAATAAAAAAAATCGTGTCAGAATTTACATTGAAAATTCATAACAATAAAATACGATTACTTATATTTTAAAATATAAACTCTTGCACGATCTTTTTTATAAAAACAGGCTGCAAATAATGCTTAAGATTTATATCTCTTCGCACTAGAGAGAGACGTCCTTAATTAATAAATTTTCATAAAAAATGTTGTTTTATTTTGAGTTGCCAGCATAAATTTGTTTTTGTATTCTAATAACACAACGGTATTGCATACTTTAGGATGCCTTATATTATAAGGGATGCCATCATGCCTGTATGTAAATAAAAGGCTAATTGAAGTTTGTCTTACTAATTACTCAAGACAAACACCACTATAGCAATCAGCCATATTAAGGTTGCCATACACGATAGAACTGGTGAAATGTGGCAATTAATGCGGTTCTTTTACATTGGCATGGGGCTGCCAAGTACCGATTAAAAAATTATCAAACGCCAATTGTGGCCTATAGGAATTGCAGGATATATGCCCACGTTCTGGAAAACGCATATCGCTTAAAATTCGCGTTTTCGATTTGGAAACGCCAAACTGTTCTCAATGATGCACAATCTAAATGTAATATGTTTTATTTCAAGAAAAACTTGTAACGTTTTTTTCATGATCTTAACTAAAATGTTGCAATTCAAAAATTTGCTTCGAGTTTGTCAATTGTCTGTCTATCTCAACTGTTTACTTATGAACTGGCGATGATTGTATCCAGTATAGCAGGCAAGAACGCTGTAGGTATTTTAATTAGTTTAAAATTTATTTGCTTATGTTTTGCTATTATAAAAAACATATTTTCATTGCTGTAACATAACTTCGGAAAGTAGCAAATCGTGCGGTTTTCAGAACATGAAGAGCGTTTTGCGGGTTTCAGACCTTTTTAGTCTGGCTCTTTTCTACAATTCTCTTTTAAAACCCCTACGGAAAGCCACGCACATTTACATTACAGACTTTTTCGCCATGCCTGTTATGATGTTTATACACATAATTAATGCTGAGAGTA
The DNA here is from genome assembly GCA_956483635.1 of Panzeria rudis. Taxonomy (NCBI): domain Eukaryota; kingdom Metazoa; phylum Arthropoda; class Insecta; order Diptera; family Tachinidae; genus Panzeria; species Panzeria rudis. The sequence continues at coordinate 151,439,218 of OY101449.1, read as the reverse complement.
CGAAAATGACAAAGAGAAATATCAAAAAACCCCTCTAGTTTCAATTCGTGCGTTTTCTTACCCTCTTAGCTTCTCAACACCTCTCTCTCACTCTCTCAAACTAAAAAAGTCTGCCACGCGGAGAAGCACAATGTAAATTGCGAGTAAGCGATTTAAAAATCCTGCGTTTTACAGAACATGCTCGTATATAAAATTCTGATTTTTATCAAACCAACTGACAATATAGTGATTGAAAATTATTCATTCCTTTTTTACGTTCATTGAGAGTGATATAGCACGGAATGTAATGGAACAAAAACATCCATTTTAAAGTTCCGGATTCACTATTCCATCAGCTGATCTCAATAATACAACTATTTTCGAAGAAACGTCGATTTTTAACACAGGGACCGAACTGTTATTAAAAAATTCAAAATTATTATTTACTAGATGTGCCCGCCCGCTTCCCGCGCTTAAGTTCACTTTATGACTAAAAGTGCCTGCAAAATATAGTAATATGACGTTCTTTACATATTGTTTAGTTTCCGTTATGCAAAATAAACAAAAACATTTTCCTAATTTCCAACAACATTTATATTAGTAAAAAAGGGTATTCGTTTTTTTTTCCATTTTAACTTAGAAATGAGATGTTTTATCGCGGTAAAAAAGTACCCTAAGTTTGAATCAGGACTCTAAAGCACCTCCATACCAAATTTCATGAAAATCCATTCAGTGGTTTTTGCGTGAAGCGTGTTCGGTCCGACAGACAGACAGAAGTGCTAAAATTTGGTGTTTTGTTCTCTACATCGATTACTGTTTACGCCACCATTAAAATGTTCAAAAAATATTTCATATGCAGACACGCCCCTTTTACAGTTTTATTGTATGTATAGATTGGCCTACATTTTTTCAGCCAAAAATAGAAATTAGACTTTTGTTTACGATTTTAGTCATATATATTACTAAAACATACACAGGTCAAATATTTAAGCTGTGTAAGTTTCTGATCCAGATACACAAAATTTTTTATAGTATGAATTGTTTTCTAAAACAAATGAAAGTTATACTAGACAAATATGTATATATTTTTTTTAATTTCCTTTATTTTATTTCTATAAATATAAAGTATACATTTATTTGTTTATTTTTTTATGAATTCAGTTTTGAATATTTCTTTTCATACATAAAATTAGATATCCACTTATTTCAATAATTTTCATAATAGAGGAGTTCAGTGTTTGATGCAAGTGGTCTGCGAAAGTGCAAATGCAAAATATCGTAGCTTTTATTTTATGAAATTTTGCGTATTTTGTTGTTCGATTTCATAAAAAAAAAGCTGCGATATTTCGCATTTGCACTTTCGCAAGACCATTTGCATCAATTACTGAACACCGCTAATATATAATATCAATTACAAATGTTTAGTGCAAAATATATTAATGTACATATTATTATTATTTTTTGGATATTCAAATTATTTTTCTAAAAAATATAATAAAAAGTGGTAAAATAAGATTTAAAAAAGCAACTTAAACTTAGTAAGGATTTTTGAGAAAATATCAACTAAAAAAAAAATCACAAAGCATATTAAATTTAAATTATTTGGTAGATCATAAAAAAAAGACTTATTATAAACTATAAAACCTAGGTTGTGTATTATTTGGTTGGTGGTTAAATTGTTTAAGGAATGTGTATTTACCAACAAAAAAGTGGTACAAAAAACAAATTAAAATGAGATACATACAACCGATGAGGTGTCGTATATGTTGTAGTAATATATTGGACCTACATGAACTACAATATACACAAGACATCATCATACAACATAAAAATTTACAAAACGTGTTGAATTGGTAGATATTAGATATTTTTGTTTAAGTATATAGAACTACATACATTTGTAAAAAATAACATTTAATGTGCATTTTATTACTGATATTTGCTGTATTAAAACGATTCCTTTAACAATAACTATTTGTGTTGTGTGTTGTGTTTAATTATACATACATATGTATGTCCCCACATATGTGATGATTTAGTTTTGCAAATTACCCATAATTAAATATGTGTGAAATCTGCAAATATTTTAATGCCTTTTAAAAGAAGAAATGATGAAAATGAGATGAAATGTTTGCTTAATGAACCTAATGTTAATATTTGATTTGCAATGAAAATTTCGTAAAAAGAAGCTTTCATAATTTTGTTGGTTGCTGGTTTGTTTCTTGGCTTAATCTTCTTAATTAATAATGTTATTCAATATTTTCTCAATTTTTTGTAAAGACTTCTCTTCCACTAAGAACGTACGATGATTACCTTCAACGGTCAAAACATTAACAGATTTCTGACAGACCTGAAAGCCGAATACGAAAACAAACAAGTTAAGTAGTTGTTTTATTAATTGTACTAGAAATACAATGAAATTTACCTCATTAAGTCCGTAGTCCTTTTCTAACTTTGCATAATTTTCTGTGGGTTTGACTAGTGTAACATCGCACGATACTTTGGTAGAGGCAACATATCTATCAGCAGCATAGAGTTTCTTGTAGAATGCTGTAGCTGCTTGCACAATCTGTAATTGAAAATAAATACATTTAAATTATTTCAGAAAGTTGTTGGACACAATAATTCAGACGCTTATGGTAGAATTAGTCGATTCGTATCGTATTACTTTACTTCTTTCCGTATCATTCTACTTTGTGTCTTAATTAATGAAAAGGTAGCGTTGGAAGCAAATTATTTGTCTTATTTTATAATTTTCTCATATTAAATAAATAAATGTGCCATCGTTCATTTTCTATTCGCATTTGATTTCATTTATTCTAATTATTTTTACCTTTGTTTTCTTTGCTTTTTTTGCATATGCTACTGTTTGACGCTCTCTGAGTAAAAATCTATTTTCTGTAGATTTCTACCTCACAAAAGTTACGATACATATTGAATAAAGATTTTGGCAGTTTATCAATAACTTCACGATACGATTCGACCAATTAATTCTAACATTAGTAAAGTAACCACGTAAGCCAAACAATTTCAAAATTTGCATTTGTGAGTTTATCGTGCTGCCAGTTACCACAACTTTGCTTAAGCAAAGAGAGATTTTTTAAAAATTAAAACTTGTTTTTAAAAATTTTCAATATTTTGGTTATGTGGTTACTAACCATGTCCATGGTTAGACACAAAATATAAACAAGAAAACTTACCAATTCTGTTGGCTGATTAATTTCGGCTGCAACAATTTCCGCACATTTGGCCACTTTACTCTCCCATGTTGGTATGTTGAGCAACATCATGGCTACTAAACTGTAATCGATATTGGCCACAACCATGCCGAAGTAGGCCAAACCGTATGCTTCGTTTTGGTCATCGGATGTATTCAAACGTTGTTTAAAGTTTGTGGTATACCAGTTGACATATTTTGGCGCACCATCTAACATAACCAATTGAGCGTCTTCTTTCATCTTCTCCAAGTGTAGCACCATGACGAAAGCAACCAAAGCACCGAACGAATAGCCAGCAATAGCATAGGGGCCTTTAGGTTGAACAGAGCGTATTTGTTGTAAAAAGAAGTCGGCTAAAGTGTCGATGGAACGGAGATTGGCTTCTGCTGTACACTGTAGCCCATATACGGGAAAATCTAGACGGGATGCCAACTTTTTAAGAGCATCGGCGAATCCTTCAATGGGCGACACAACAAAGAAAGGACGTTTCTTAGAATCATTAGGAGCTGCAGATTGCAGACGTACGATAGCTTGTGTGGGCATAAGTTCTGCGGAAAATACAACCTGGGTACCATCACCAAATGCACTTGGGCTGGGTGTTCTGTGTACGGGAGATGCCGGAGAGATAGAAGTTTCATTGCCTTCGGCTCCTCCGCCGAGTTGTTTCAATTGGCCGAAAGTCAGTTGTCTGATTTCTTGAGGTGACATCACGATATCAAAGTTGCGCTCAAGGGTTTGTTTAATTTCTGCCCCCATCAGAGAATCCATACCCAAGTCTGCCAATGAAGCGGAATCTTGTATATTTTTGGTGTCTCTTAGTCCAAGAATATTGGCAACACAGGCAATTAAACTAACACCGCCAGATTGGTCGGATTTACGTTTCTCGGCTACTACCATAGAGGCCAATACAGGGTGAGGTTGTTGCAGGAAAAAGTCAATAGTTTGTAAGCATGAGGTCATTCTTTGCGGCAAAGTGCCACCAATAACTGTGTCGTTGTCGCCAAGATTTTCAATAACCAAGCCAGTGTCACCAATAGCTCCCCATTGTATGGCCAAACCTGGAAATCCACTAGCCTGTCTTAATTCACATATACGTTCCATGGCAGAGTTAGCAAGACCATAATTAGTTTGACCAATATTACCACGGCCGCAAGATACACTGGAGAAACATATAAAATAGTCGAGTTCGGAGCACATACTTCTAGAGAATCGATCTAAATACTTAGTGCCTTGTACCTTTGATTCACAAACAGTTTCAAAATCTTTAACAGTTTGATCTTCAATCAGGGCATCTCTGAGTACAGCAGCCAAATTGAAAATGCCACCCACTAAGGCCAGCTTGTTGGCATTTTCCAGCAGTTGCTGGCAGCCCTTGGAACTGGTTACATCACTGGTATCTACCAACACTCTAACGCCTCTATCTTGCCATCTTCTGACCATAAGAGATTGATATCCAGTCTTAATGCCGGATCTAGAGGTGAGTACTAGATATTTGGCTCCTCTGGACACCAGCCAGTTAGTAAGTTCCAAACCAAAGCCGCCCAAGCCACCAACAACGATGTAACTTTTTTCGGGGTGCATGTAGGTTCGAGGTATAGCATTGACCAAACGTGCTGCGGGTTTAAGAGTTTTCTGACCTTCTTCTTCATCTCGGACTTTAACGACAACCTTGCCAATATGTTTACCGGAAGCCATAAAACGGAAAGCGGTCTCAACTTGATGTTCATTAAATACAGAAGTGGGCAAAGGTCTGACGGCACCCGACTTTATGCCTTCGGCGACTAAGGACACAACTTGATCTTGCATTTCCTTCTCACCTTCCATAACGCTGTCCAAAAGAATTCCATGGAATGAGGTGTTTTTAAGGAATACCGACATGCCCAGGGGTGTATTGTTGCTCAAATCGAATTTACCGATTTCCAGGAATCTTCCATTTAAACCCAAACAGCGTACGGAAGCTTGTAGTTTTTCTTCAGCCAGTGAATTCAATACCAAATCTACACCGCGACCTTGAGTTTCACGCATAATCATTTGTTCGAATGAACAGTCACGAGAGTTGCCTATATGAGTGTCCTTGAGTTGGGGAAAGCGTTTCTTTAGAAATTCTCTCTTTTCCTTGCTACCAACAGTAGTAAAGACAGTCAAGCCAGCGTGTAAGGCAATCGAAATGGCAGATTGACCTACACCACCAGATCCGGCATGAATCAAGATCTTTTCCCCCTTTTTCATTTGACCACGCACGACTAAGGCGTAATAGACGGTAGCATAAACGCAGGGCACAGTTGAGGCTTCTTCCATGGTCCAGTTATCTGGAATCTCCCACATCATATTCTTTGAGGCGATGCAAGTTGTAGCCATTGACTTGGCTGGCACCATAGCCATTATTCTGCGACCCTTGGAATCACGACCAGAAAACTCCAAACCTAAAACACAATCTTGTTGACCCAAATCACCGGGTAAAGCATCAGCTGAGAGTTTGCCCGAAGACAACATTACGTCACGGAAGTTAATGGGTGCATAGTAAACAGTGCACAGTTCCGAGTTATCGTCCAACAAACCACTATTTACTTGAGGGGCCTCAATCCATTTCAAGGAAGCTAGATCGCCTTTTGTTAGGGCATTCACATAAGCATGTTCAACTTGCAAAGTGGCCATATCAGCCTCCAACTTTAAGTGTCGGAATGTACCCCAAGTGGAACTCTTTAAAACGTTGGTAATTAGGTCCTTCGATAATTGTTCAGAATAAAACTTGCTACTCAGCGAGAACTTTTCTGCATTCTTATCCTGAATAAATACCATGCGTGCGTACTTTCCACCGTTTTCATTTTTAATACAATTCATAAAGCCTACAGCACCAAATAGTTCTTCTCCTTGGCACACAATGTAGACAAAACGTTCGATTTCTGCAGCCTTGGCCAAAGCTTCTTTAAGGTTATCCAGCCAGTTGAAGTTAGATTCAGTAACATGGACTACTACTGATTCTTTCTTTTTCAAATCAACTGGTTTGCGTGCCATTATCAAAACTCTGGAGCCTCCAATAACTTGTTCAGTCACCACGATAAGACCAGCTTTTCTTAAGAGTTCACGGCCAGTTTTATCATACGAACTTGTTGATTCTTCAAAGATTAGAAAACCATTTTCTTTAATTGTGGCTTTGCCATTTTCCAAAATCATAGTATCAGGTCGCGACAAAACATCCAAAGCATAAAGGAAATGACAGTTCTGCTCTACCGGTTCTTCAAGAATATTTTTGGATATAATGCGAACACCTGATTCGGCACCTAAAGCCGATGCAATCGTCTCCTCGTTGTTATTATAAGTTGCTATGGCAATGTCAGCGGTAATTGTTGGTTCTCCTTCAATGATTTGTAACAATTTTGAAGCCATAAGAACATCGGGATTGCGCCCATTAGCTAATTCAACACCCTTAATTTTGATGGCTCCCTGTGAGTTTTCAATTATGGTGTGAAGAGCCACTGTCAAAGCGTGCAACCTTGATTTTTCAGAGTTTTCATGTAATTCAGCATGATTTACATTTGGAATAAATGTATAACGTTCCAAGGTGGGTGGATTTTGGGTGCCAGGTCTCTTGGAGGCCAAAGAGGCTTTCAAACCTCTCATTTCAACACCACCACTCTTAATAACATTTATATCTCCATACATATAAACTGGCACCCCATTCTGTGCAAGATGTTCTTCGGAGTAGTTGGACAATTCTTCTAGATGTTTAGCTGGGTTAAGAACGGCCTTTTCAATACGGGTTGGCAAATACAATTCCCTTAAATTTTTGCTTAAGATACTGAATTGCAGCATGGTATCCATAAAGCTTATCCAATTACCGACCCACTGCAATTGGCCAGCATTGGCAACTGTATCGGAGGTAACAATACCTTTAAAGATGCCCGAGTAATCGTAGCCACGAAGTCTTAACTCTTTGTAAACATCATTCGTGTTTAATTCTTTGCCCAAAGTACTTGCTGGCAAAGGGTTCAAAGGCAATTCTTCTCTTTCGATATCTTCCGGAATGGAAATTTTACCTGAAACAGCTAAACTACCACCTTCGCAGATTTCAAAGTTGCCAGAACCATCGAAAAAGTTTAGACCAAACTTAACTACACCTTCTTTGCTTAGAATGGTAGCTCTGTGGAATACAATATTTTCCATGACTACGGCGCACTTTTGGTACTCTAAACCTTTCATTTTAGCAAACGTCATCCAAGCCAATGTCATGTAACCGGTAGCAGGGAATAAAATTCTGCCATCAATAGTGTGACCCACCAAAAAGGCATCTTCTTCTTTACCCAAATTGACTTCAATAATTGTTTCACCTGAAGTTGTTTCCTTGCCATATTTGGGAACAATCAATTTTTGCGAGTGATCCCAACCAACCTTGGAGTTTAACATGGGTGTACCGCGTCCCACAGGATATGAAATTGGTTTGAACAGAGTCAATACCTGAGGCTGGCCACCAGCACCATAAATTTTGCCGATGTTCATCAACATAAATTCAACATTGTTCTCATGACCACGTTTTACCAAACTAACGTTGGTGGCATCTGGACCCAAAGCTCTCTTAAGTATAGCCTGTAATAAACCGGTGGGAGCAACCTCAATAGCAATAGCGTTTTTGGGAACGTGTTGTAATGCCTCATGGAACAAAACTGGTGAAAGTAAATTATTTACGTGATAAGCAGCGGAAGATTGTTTAGCCATTGGTGTGTTCCATGCTGATTCTGGAATGCTGGTACTTTTCCATTTGCTACTACGGTTCTTGGCATTGGGAATGATTTTTTCCAAACTCTTGCGCAATTTTGGTCCTGCATCGGCGATATATTTACTGTGGAATGCATAACCAGACGATTTGACGGCCTTGGCAAATATACCTTCCGAGGAGAGCTTGGCTACTATAGCGTCAATTGATGCATCGGGACCAGAAATAGTACAATTATCTGCACTGTTGTGACAAACGGGGAAGCAATCAGCAGGCATACGCTTGTGAGCCTCTTGCCATTCTAAACCAATCGCAGCCATTTTTCCAGCAGGTAATTTGGTGTCTTGAATACTTTTGCCTCTCCAATAAGCAGCTAAAACAGTTTGTTCGGGTGTAAAGCAGCCATCGGCATAAGCACAACCCAATTCACCTACAGAATGGCCCACAATACCGTCGGGTTTAATATTAAGCGAAGTAAGAAGATCGGTCAAAGCAACCTGCATGGCAGCAATTGATATAAACGAATTTAAAATGTTATCAAAACTTTCATCGGTTGATCTTGTTAAAACCTCCACTAAGTCAATACCTTCAGATCTTAGAGCCTCGGCACATCTGTGAACAGAGTTTGCAAAAACTTCAAATTGCATAAGATCCTTAGCCATACTGGCCCATTGACTACCCATGCCACTATAAATATACCAAATTGGACGGTTTTCATCGTTGAATTCCATGACCTCCTGTTGCAGGGAACCTTTAGTGTCCATGACACAATAGCCACGATAATAGTGAAGAGGGATATTCTTAGAATGTATATCGTTGATTAAAGCTAAGTATTCATCATCATCTCTATGGGCTGTAGCATCTTCCAACAATTCTTGTACAGCGTCGTAAGTACGTCCGGAGCAAACTACCATTTTTGGTGGTCCAACGGTAGGTGTTATAGCCTTTGGCTTTGGATTGGATTTCAAAATAACGTGGGCATTGGCACCGCCAAAACCAAATGAGTTGATACCTACTATGCCACCATCCCAAGGAAGATTTTTGTCAACCACCTTCAAGCGACCATCCACCAAACCATATAGATCAGGATTAGGATTTTTGTAATGCAAATTGGCTGGAATAACACCTTCTTCCATGGCAATCAACATCTTAGCAATGGAACAGACACCAGAAGCCGGTTCCGAGTGACCCATATTGGATTTGACTGAACCAATAAGCAAAGGAGTTTTGCGATTCTTGCAGAAAAAGTCTGTTATAGAGTTTACTTCTTGAGGATCACCTACTTTAGTACCAGTACCGTGAGCTTCGACATAGACCACATCATTGGGATCCAAGTTGATTTCATCATAAGTTTCTCTAATCAAACGATTTTGCATTCTGCCATCGGGATAAGTGATGCCTTGTTCCTTGTAACCATCAGTATTGGTGCGAACATTCAAAATGGTCGCATAAACACGTTTGGAATTGCAGGTCTTTTGCAAAAAGATCACTACACATCCATCGGATCTTACATAGCCATTTCCAGACTCATCGAATGCCTTGCACATACCGTCGGGACTCAACATATTAAGGCGTTTAAATTGCAAGGACATAGTTGGCTTCAAAATAACACCTAAGCCAGCCACAATGGCAGAATCACATTTGCCATCTTTCATATCGGAAAAGGCTTGTTCCAAGGCATATAAAGAACTAGAGCAAGCGGTATCAACACTATAACTGGGGCCTTTAAAATCAAAAATGAAAGAAACACGGTTGGCAAACATAGCTCGAGCGCAACCGGTTAGCCCGTAACCATTTACACGATCTTGATCGGCTGTCCAATATTGTTCAGTTTCCGAAGCCGAAACACCAATGTACACACCTGTACGCGAACCTTTTATTGCTGTAGGATTCACACCAGCATCAATAATAGCCTCGTAAGTACACTCCAATAACATTCTCATTTGCGGATCCATACATTCGGCTTGTTTTTGATGAACGCTGAAGAATTGTTGATCGAAATGTTCCAAATCTTCATCTTTGATTTTACCCAAACGATCTGGCAAACCATACAGCCCCTTTTCCCATCTTCTAGGGTCATCATTTACCATATCCACGCCTTCGAATAGATTCTTTTTGAACTCCTCGATGTTTGAACTTTCAGGCAGACGCCCAGAGAAACCAGTAATAGCAATATCACTGGTAGTTAATATGCCATTTGAACGTGAACCGAAACGTCCCTGTAAGTCATGGGGAACATTATGTTCAGCATTTTCATTTATAATACCATCAGCAAAACGGGCAGGCATATTGACAATTTGATTATTAGCTTGGTCGTTTGAATTGTTTGAAATTGATTTTATTACGTTGAAAGCTGCAGCAGAAGATAATAAAGATGATGAAGTGGTGCTTGTTTTAGTCGTCTCCTTAACTACCACTACTATCTGATCGGCTTCGTCGTTTTGTTTTTCTTGTTGATGATCTTGTTGCGTTGGAGTAGAATTTCGCTGCTGTTTATTGCGCCTCTTTTTGCGACGACTTGCAGACTTTCCTTTATTAGCAGATTTTTGCAGAGATGGGGATGATGATGAATTGACGTTATTATGGTTGTTGACTGAATGTTGTTGCGTTTGGTGAACAGTTTGTAAAGAATGAATCTTATTCTCGGTTTTCAACAGTTTGAAAAAAACCTGTAATTAAAGTAAAAAAACAAACAACAAAATTGCATTAAATTAAATTTAGTTTTTGGGACTGACTCGGTTTAAGAATTCCTATTAGTTGCGTTAAACAAATTTGTGCTGTATATGATATATTTTATTTTTCCCTTTGAAAAAGTTAGAGTAAGTGCGACTAATGTGGTATAGGCGGGAAATGTGCTATAGCTGATTTTCTCTTAAATTAAGAGCATAGGAATAACGGTTCTAATCAATGTGGCGGATCAAAAAAAAATGCTAAAATAAATTTTCAAATGCTAAAGAATTATGCTAAAATTTTAGGTTTTTTTAACTAGGATTTCTTCATAACGCGTTTATTTTTCATAATTTACTACTATTTTCTGGCAAATATTTGATTTTATTCGAGTAAAACTAGAATAATTCAAAATCAATCAAATAAAAATGGTTTATTAGGCTTGTTCTGTGTTCTACGCAAAAGGAAAATGTTCGGAGTTATCAAAGCATTGTTGTTATTTAACCCTCTAGTGCGCAAGAAAACCAAATTAAATAAAATACTACTTAAGCGAAAGGAAATGGTTAAAAAAAAACTTTTGTTCTAGCAGTTTGTATAATTTTCATTTATAAGGGCGCAGGAGCCGAAAGATCCTTTGATGCACATTTGCATCATTACGCATTTAGCTGTAAATTCAAAATCTAAAATTTGTATACTTCAATAGTGATTTAAATGGACAATGTTTTTGTTTCTTTTTAAAAACCAAAGTATTTTTTATTTATTGTTTATGAAATTTTACATTAAAAAAAAAAAAGACAACATTGTTTCCTCTACGCACAACAAACGAATGAGCAGACACTTCAAAATTGCACAATAATTCAATGCTGCTATAACGGTACTTCAAAAGCAGAGATAACGATGCCTATTAAATTGAGACAACATATAAGGAACATTTGCACAAAACTGTTTTAAAATTTTGAAACTACGGATTTTCGGTATGATTCAAATTTGCATCACGGCGCACTAGAGGGTTAATATTTGCAATAACGAGACAATTCCGAAATTTTTCATTAAGCATGGAATACAGAACAGGCTTCACAGATGAGTAGAGTCCGACCGAAATCAGTTTTTTGAGACCGAACCCGAACAGAACCTAATATTCGGTCAAAAGGCCGAATATTCGGCCGAATCCGAAACTTACCGAAACTTTTTAGCATTAACTGATATTGACATTTAAAAAACTTAACAGAACTGAAAAGTCATTTATTTTATTAACGGCCCTTTCCACAATGTGATTAAAAGTTAACGTGGTCCTTAACGGCAAATTCGGCATAAAAAACTCTCCGTTTATACGTTTACTTTTAACTGTACACTTTGAAAAAGGGCGTAAGAGTATTTCTCATAGATTATACGGTATTTCTACATACATACAGTGTCAATCAAAATAGTCGTAGGAATTGAATTTATTTCATTCCATCGAGCAAATTAAAACTTAAACGAACATATGACTAACAAAAACTTGGCATGAAATTAGCTTAAATGATGAATGGAACTGGAATATTGCGTTCGGTACACATACATTGAGGAGTGTTTTATCACTCTATTGATGGCGTTACAAGAGCACCAATCAAAAAGTTGAATCGGAATAACTAAAAAGATATAAAGTGGAATATTTGCCTATTTTTGATACTAAATTTATACGATTGCATTCATTTCAACTAAAGATAAGTTTTTTGTTTACGCCCGCGTTTCATCGATGATATACATAATAAAGAATTTTTCTCGATGGTATTGAATTTATCGCGAAGATTCAAAATGAGCTTTTTTCATATTTTGAAATTATTTAAAAAGAACCTATTTTAAAAAAACAAATAATCAATTTCAGTGCAAAATTGCAGAAGTAAATTCGATTGCGAAAAATCGATTTATTATAACATAAAATAGATTTTCGATTGGAATCGAAATCGGTTTACCATTCCCTAGTTTATGCTATTTATTTTGGCAACAAACAGTTGAATACTTTATGTTACTATCTATATCTTTTGGTTGCGCTTTATAAAACTAAGTAGAATTTTCAATCAATTTTAACAGATATAGGATGGGAAAAAACAGATTCATGGCAGTGACATATTTTAAATTTGGAAAATACTATTTCGATTAACTTCCTTATTTATAGAGAATAAAAAGTTTCGATTTCGGTATTCGGCCAAAAAGTTGACATAAACCGAATATCAGCCGAAACCACAATTTTTGCCGAATCCGAAACCGAATATTCGGTCGGACTCTACAGATGAGTATTTGGCCCGAAAAGCTGGCCAAAATTATTAAACGTGTTTTTTGAATTAAAGTTTGAGTTTTTTAATTTGATAAAAAATCTAGTGACAGATTTTTGGTGGGTTCGTGTTGTTTTTCACCCACCAACAATAAAGAATTTATAAGGAATAAATTAAGTAAAGTGCAACTTTGGCTCGCACACGAAGGGTTCCGTACGAATACACATTGTATATCGCTTTTCGTTTTTGCCCCTTTTTTCAATTTGGCAGTTTTTCGTTGTGCTTTTTTGTTTAATTTTATTTTAGTTTCGTCGCTTTTTTAATTTTCGTGATTTTTTCGTTTTTCTGGAGATTTTTCGTTTTATTTACAATTTTTTGTATTTTTTTGCCGATTTTTTTAGTTTTGGCGATTTTTTTGGTTTTGGAGTTTTTTTTAACGTTTTTTTTTTTTTACTTTTTGTCGATTTTTTCAGTTTTGGGGTTTTTTCGGTTTTTGGTGATTTTTTTTTAGTTTTAGCGATTTTTTTGGTTATGACACTTTTTTGTTCTGGCGAATTTTTTGGTTTTTTGCCGATTTTTTGTTTTTGCATTTTTTTTTGTTTTTTTGTAATTTTTTTAGTTTTGGTGTTTTTTTTTTTGTTTTAACGTTTTTTTCGCTTTTTGACGATATTTTTAGTTTTTGCGATTTATTTTAATTTAAGCGTTTTTTAATTTTTGGCGCTTTTTGGTTTTGCGGATTTTTTCCGGTTTTTGTGATTTTTGTAGTTTTAGCGATTTTTTTTTTGTTTTGACACTTTTTTCGTTTTGGCGATTTTTTAGCTTTGAAGCTTTTTTTCGTTTCGGTGATTTTTTTTTCATTTTTGGGGATTTTTTCGTTTTTTTATGATATTTTTAGTTTTAGCGATTTTTTATGTTTTGGTGTTTTTTTCGTTTTAACGACTTTTTTCGGTTTTTGGCATTTTTTTTTAGTTTTTTGGCGATCCTTTTAGTTTTGGTGATATTTTGCGTTTTAGCGATTTGTATTTAATTTTGATGCTTTTTTCCTTTAAGCGCTTTTTGGCGATTTTTTGTTTTAAAATTTTTTTAATTTTGAAATTTTTACTTTTAGCGTTTTTGAACATTTTAATTTTACGGTTTCCAAGATGCAGCATATTGTCTGAATTACATAGTAATATTACATTAACTGATAGAACACCCTTTAATTTTTAATGTTTTAAATATCATTGTCTGTGTATTACATTAGTATTTCAAGAGAGTACTGTTGGCTGAGTAGTTAGCGCGTTTGACTACAAACACTGAGGTCTTGAGTTCAAGACTACTTTCAGGCAAGCCAACAACATCATGCATTTTCTCATGCGCATTGGTGTGTTATTGTGTTGGTTGCTGTTGGACTGTTAAAGTGATGAAGGCATAGCACTGATCACTTTGACAGTACCGGCAGCGATTAATACTAACATATCCTAATGCTCTTCATAGCACCCTCCCTCGTCGGTATTGTAGCAGAACCGTCGGCGAAGTAAAAGAACTTATAAAATGGCTACACACCTTAAACAACGTGATGCCTCTACTTGACACCAGAGAGGCTTGCAACACTGCTCTACAAAAAATGCGCAATCGCAGGGTTGTAAATGAATTAAGCTTTCTATCTCTCTTCCACTTCACCAGCTGTTCTCTCTACTCTATCCCTTTCCCAAAGAAGGTAACACGTTAATTAATTAACTGGTAGGCATTAATTGCCTGATTGTGTTACTTCTCTTTAAAAATAAATAAATAAATAAAAAAACATGTTTCGTTGCTCGCTTTAGAATACCCTTTAATTTTTAACTGTCATATATTTGTTGTTGTTGTACGGCAAAAGTTTTACATATTCTGTGAAAATTTCAGGTCCGTAGCTCTTATGGTTCTCGAGAAAACAACCTGTGACGGACAACGTAGCGAAAACAATAGGGTTCCTTTACACTTTTGGCGTACGGAACCCTAAAAACAAGTCTAGTGTGCGGAACATAGCGGCTTTTACTGTCGGGAAGCATTAAAAATCGAATATTCAAACCTTCGCAATAATGATTCGCGGATGTAAAAGTCGCTATGTTCCGCACACTGGACTTGGGTTTTTTTAGTTTTTTTACGCTACCGAGTTTTTGATTTTTTAAATTTATTATTTTTTTAAATGGCTTGTTTAATGTTTTTTACTCTTTCTGAAATTTTTTTGAAACATGGGCTTCAAAGAGTTTTTTTTACTTTCCCGAATATAAAACTAAAACTTGTTCTATATTCTAATCGAATCGAGCTTCTAAAAGCTATAGCTAAATCAAAAAAAATAGGTATACCACATTACCCGAAACTCTACTGCTTTTTCATTTAAATTTGTTTTCAAGTTTTATTGCATGAATTGTTGTTTCATTAATGTTTATGTATGTCTTTGCAAAGGTATTCTATATTTGATGCATATTTCTGTGGGTATTTTTAATTTTTAGGTGCTTAAAATGATGGCGTTTTCTTTTCTAGAAAAAATTATTTTTTTTACTTTTTATTAAGAAAATCGAAAATTAGCATTCCTTTAAAGCAAAAATTTACCTTCGTAAGGGATGATACAATAATTTCTAATAAGTTCACTACCTCGAAAAATGATTACATATACAGTAGACGCTCTCATATTAGAAAATTAGAAGAAAAAATATTTTTGCTTCAGGTTGTCGCCAAAAATTGGAAAAAAAATATCCTTCGCATAACAAAAATGAATTCATTTAATTGTTACAATTGGGGTATTCAAACGGTGTGCTATCATATCATATTGTCGTAATGTCATAATATTTTAGACTAGTTTAAAAATACTTTTATTTTTATAATATTAACATCAAATGTTTAGGTTACCGTTCTACTATTTGAGTCCCCCAAATTATAGACATTATTTAATTATAAAAATATGTTTTTATATTCCTAATAAAACCATTTTAAGATATTAAACATTTTTTTATGTGCAGCACCCTAATGATTGCATATCGAGGCTAGGTACGTTTTGAAAAATATTGGGTGAGAAAATTTTCTAGGGAAGGAGCGCTAAGGCCAGTCAGTCTTACATTTTGCCCCTCTGAAAGGGACTCAGGGACAGTTGTGAAGCTTTTTGTGGATTTTGTCTCGTTTTCCCCTATGTTTGAACCCGATGAGGAACCATTTACCCTCGTCCCATCCCCATAATTTTTTGGCTCATGCATTTTTTATTCAAACCTCACAAATTATGGGATTCTAGCGTATCGAAATAAAAATAAAAAAATCGTGCACTATTCCACCCCTAGTGTACATGCAGGTGTTTTTTTATGTATTTTCTAAACCAACATGCACTTTTATGTTGCTTTTTATTTAAAAAGCAACCTTCGGATATTAGAACTTCTCCAAAATTAAAACTACCCCAGGAACAACGTGGCTACTTTACGAGCGTATACTGTATTGCAAATTAAAATTCATTTGGTAACCGTCTTATTTAATAGCTTTTAGAAAGCTTTTTCTCTTCAGCGTTTGAGTAAAGAGTAACGGATTGAGCTCTTAAAAGTTTAAAATTACTATTTACGTTTGCTTTTTATTTCTATTTTAGATTACAGATTTTTATCATTTCATTCCGTCTTCTTGTTTCTTTTTTTTAATATGGTATTGAAACGGTAGTATACAGTATGAAAATCAGGTGATTTTTGGGCAAACTTCAATGTTATGGCTTTCTTCCACATACAGTACAGATGTACATACTTTTTAATGTATCTATATAAAAGAGACCGGTTACTATTTTGTAGTTTTTATTTACAGATGTAGTACCCAGGGCTGCCAAGTGCCGATTTTTGCATTAAAAAATTACCAATTGCCGATTTTAGATGGAAAAATGCCGATTTTTTTTCAAACCAATAGACAACACGCTAACTCCGATTTCAAACCACATTTTTTTATTTTGCCAATAACAATATTTTTATAAAAAAAAAATAGTGCAATCCATTTAATATATATCAGAGGCAAAAAGTTATTTTTGCCTACAATATAATCAATGATTGTGTAAATTTTTGTATAGAAATGTTCACTCGCATTCGAAAACTGTTTGATTTTGACGGTTACTTCAAATCATTAAGTTTAATAAATCCATATGATCTATATCCTAATGAAGAAAAAAATCAGCACTATTTTTGTCATTCTTAGAAATTTAAGATTTTAATAGATTGAAATTTCTTGCATTCGAACAAATATTCAAAAAGACTGAAATTAATTTTTGTATGTATGTATGTATATAATTTTTGGCAAACAATTTACAAAATAAGGCCAGGCGATTCCACAAAGGCTTTTCCAGTTCTACCACATTCGTGTGCAAATGTCGGACAAAGATTTAGTGCCGTCAATTGAACAAACACAAAACTGATTAAGCCTTTTTGAGCTTTTCTACAGAAACACCTGAGTCTTGGCAGGAATCGAACCTGCGACATCCCGGTCATTAGTCTAGCACACTCTTCACTACACTACGGGGGTAACTTAACTGAATTTCTATGTTCCTTATAAAATGAAACTTTAAGGAATTATTTATTCCAAAGAGTATTTGAAACTCATAAAACCAATTGTTTTTACACTCATATTACATGCGATTTAGCAAAAATGATAAATTCGGATATGTGTTCATTCTGAAAATCACTTAAATTCCATGGTATACATATATTTAAGCTCGTAAAATCATTTTTATGTTATCTATCCATTTATGTTTATAAGCCAGATGAAATTACTGGCAATTGCTATTTTTTTGTTTTCTTGTTAATAAAAATTAATAAACAACCACGAAAAATGCTTATTTTTATTTGTGCCGATTTTCTTGTCATTTTTTGCTTGATCACCAACAAGTCATCGACGCTTTAGTCGACGTTTAGACGTTGCAAGTCTTATTGATCAGCTTCTTATTCGACTGTATCAAAGATATAAATACAAATATCTCTGTGTTTCTCACAGCTGAATAAGGAGATCATCAATAAGACTTGCTACGTCTAAACGTCGACTTAACATGGCCAACCGGGTATGGCCACATTTTTTCATTTCATTTATGTTTGTGAAATTTCTCTCGAAACAAATGTGACAAATAATAAAGTGGCGTGATCATTTTTCTTTTCAAGTTCAATATGAGTAATGGGTAAGAAACTCCTCGTATGATTAATAAACATATGTACACTTCTATAAACAGAAAGCTATACCTCTACCTTCGTTTGCATATGTATATATGGATGTATGTATGTATACACGTGTGTTCTTATTCAAAGAATTGACACCTCTCAGACAATCAGCTACAATTTGTAAAAACTGATAATAATTATTAACGTAAATAAACATATCGCTCATTTACTCAAAGATCGTCATTATCTTTTGTTTAAACAAAAATACCAAAATATATTTTCCAACATTTTCTAAAGAAAACGATTTGTACTCGGAGCTTAGAGCGTTTAAACATGTTTAACTTTTAAGATATTATGCAAAAAATGTTTATGGAAAAGAATATCTGAAACAAATCAAGCTAATTCTGACAATGCTTTCCCAACTCTAAGTTTATTCAAAATAGGTATAATACTTTTACCACATTCATCGAAAGAATTTTTAGTCAAGTAAAGTTGAATAAAACAAAAGTTCAAAGTCGTTTGGAACCTGAAGTTTAAGTAATTTTTTTTTTACATTAGATTGCGTAAAACTTAAAAATTCCCACTGTTTTGACATATTGATATATCCAGATATGCTAAAAAGAGTATCGGATATTTATACAATAAATTAAATGCCTTTATATTTAAGGAGACTTTAAATGATTTTCTCAACAGGGCTAAATTTACACGATGAAATATTTCATAAAATTTGTGGCATGGTCTGAAATAAAATTCCAGATAGATTTCCACCCCAGCAATGAGCAACTAAAAATGTTTGATGAAATATTTCAAAAAACCTCGTCTTTATTAACAAAGTTCTAAAAGCCGCGAGTGCAAGTAAAAGTAATTTATAAAGCAAATATGTAACTTACGCGCCTTTCGAGAAGAAATGAAAAACAAACACAAAAGTTAAGGTACGGTAGCACTTGGCAAATATTTGCCAAAAAAAAAAAACGTAACCACTACTTTTACTCAGGGTAAGTGTGATTTAACTTAGTTTTTATGTCACAAAATAAAGTTAATTATGCTGCAAAAAGCTATTTTTATATTATTATTATAAATGCGAGCCCACATTCAAAAAAATATTGGATTTTAATTAAATACAATTTTATCTTGTCTGTTGGTCACGTTTTCTTTCGGCAAATATTTGCAAAGTGTGACCGTACACTTATTCTATGTGAAATCAACAAATCGAAAAGCTAGCATACCACCGATTTTTTAAACATTGTACTTTGTTTTCATTTTTGGCAGTTTTTGCTTCTATTTTAAAATTGTTTAAATGTAACTTGTCCCTTTTTTAGGGTTCCGTATACCAAAAGCGTAAAGGAACCCTATTGTTTTCGCTACTTTAAAAGAGAACTTAAGCAATTTCATCGTGTAAATTTAGTCGTACAGTCAAACGATCTTTTTTAATATTAAAAAAACATTGATAATTTTGAGATTAAAGAAAAACAGGATTATAATACAAATTTCTTATATGAATCAAAATAAATTTGGAGGTCACTTACGCCATTTTATAAATATGTATATCAAAAAAGTCCATATATTTATGAAATAAAGTGTATTTTTAATTTCCCGTTTTCCCGGAAATCTCAAAAATTGCCCAGGAATGTTAGGCAGACTTTTCACGGGAGTTCCCGGGCGGGAGTCCCAAACCCCAATTATGATGTACCGTATCAAAATAAATATTATTATGACTCTCTTCCTAAGCTTTACTCCTCTATTCGCCCATGTAAAATTATTATTATAAGTATTCATGACCTGGGGCCCGTTTCTCAAAACCTACAAGTTACAAATCTACAAGTAAAATACACACAAAACAACAATAGAATTTGTAAGTGTTGTTGTTTTGTGTATATTTTACTTGTAGATTTGTAATTTGTAGCGGCCCGTTTCTCAAAAGTCCAAGTTACAAATCTACAAGTAAAATATACACAAAACAACACTTACAAATTTTATTGTTGTTTTGTGTATATTTTACTTGTAGATTTGTAACTTGTACTTTTTGAGAAACGCGGTGGTGTTCATGGGTTAATTTTGCATATTAAAGAGGTTTTGTTCTTCTCCAGTAAAATTATTTCAATATAACTTAAAAAGAGCTTTTATGAATTCATATGACGATATGTGTGTATATATATGTACATACATATGTATATGTATATTCATATTTGTATTTTATTTTTCAAGCTCGAGTTTTCAGCTCTTGTATGCCGACAAATCAGGCGATATTTAATATACATATTGCGTCATAAATCAAAAAAAAATATAAATCAATATCTTTCGTGTTAATACAATCAATACGAATGAGTAAAATATTAAAGGAATTACCAGCAGGCACTTAAGACTTGTGGACTCATCTACTTACATACATATGCTTTTATGAATATGTTGTAAAAACAATCAGAACAAACTTAAAGTAATTTCAGTAAAAATTTAGCAGTGCATAACCAATCAGAAAATAATTTTTTTTTAGGCGACGAAAATCGGTTATCAACCAAAAGTGAGATCGATTTACCATTCACTACGGAGTACAGGGGTCATTGAATCCTTATAGCGAACAGTACCACAGTATAGTTAATGCCTGTCTTTACTTGATTAAAATCAAAACATTTAATTAAAATTCACTTAAAAATATGTATGCAACTAAAAGTAAAGTTATGTACACTAAAGTAAAAAACTTAATTAAACTTTGACATCAATTTGTAATAAGCATATACATACATATGTAGGTAGGTACATACTATGGAGCTGCATGAATGGCAATAAAACAGAAAAATGTGCATTCATTCTCTAAGTGACTATTGATTGCTAACTCTCTTCTGTTTGTGAATACGTTAACATGTGCGTCTCGCTATGTATGACTCCGTGTATTCGCCTATTCACCATTTATGCATTCATTAAAATGTTGGTTGTTAAATTTGAACTCACAACAATTGATTAAGATAACAATGAATGATACACACTCCACACTAGGGATGGGCAAGTGAAAAATATATATCGATATCGATATATTTTTAAATATCGATCGGCACCGATATACATCACATAACATATATCGATATTTTTTCAACAATGACAATTCATGCGTAGTCCCAAAATTGTTTTTAAAAATAAAACAAAAAAAGTACGTTTATTATAAATAATTAAGCTGGAAAGAGTTAATTTCCAAGATCCTTACTGTTCCGCCAATATATCATGGAACATATATCAACAAAATGAATGATAATTTTTCGAATAGACAAAATTTTATAAATAAAACAAAAGATTTTGTTAGTAATATTCTATTTGATGAAGACTGCCCCGAAATGTTTTTAAAAATTGCACGAAATACAAAACCAAAGCTAAAAACTATCGAATTTGATATATCGATATATCGAAATTAAAAATATCGACGATATATATCGATGTATTTTTAAGAAAATATCGATATATCGATATTTTTTGCCCATCCCTACTCCACAGTATACATTCACTGTTAATTTTTGTTAGCTCATGGTTGGTTGGTGACAGGGATGGCATATGAGATTTTAAAATTGTACCATGTGTTGTCTAAAATTGTACTTTTTGGGACCTAATTGTACCAAAACAGATTTTTAAAACCAAAATCATGCATTAAGTATCGAAAATATATCACATTTCTATCCATACATATGTAAGTATATACAGAGTACTATCTGTGGCAAAAAGGAAAGTGTGCTTAATTCGGGTCATGGAATTCCTAATCGAAAATAGCTCATTAATTTAGACAAACTTACTTTTGGAAGGTATTGTGGTAAAGACGAAATATTCGCCTTTACTACAATACAAATACATAAATTTATTAAAATGAATTTAAAGCAAGTGCTCTAAATTGCAGATACTACGTTTTGTGAGCTGGTCTGATCTGACACTTTATATATTCCTCCTTTTAAGTCGCACTTTGTTCTCAATATTTCGCAAAATTTAATTTAATAGTTTAAATCTTACGTATGTACGAGTGGACGAAAAGGACAAATATTTTATCAAAATAAAGGAGCTGCAATAAGGAGATTTTCTAAAAAAATGGAAAAATTATGAATTGTAATAAATAGGACAGTGGTGTACCATTGTACTTTTCAAGTTCAATATGTACCAAAAATGGTACAGTTGTACCAATTTTGCCATCCCTGGTTGGTGACCATTTGTTTTTCTTTAATGTAGTTATCAGCGTTGCCGCTTTGGTTTTATTTTCCTGTAATATATAAATGTAATTTCAGTTATATTTTGTGGGCAATAAAAAAGAACATTATTCTTAAATTTATTATATGAAATTTATTAAAATCATAAAAATTCTTTTTAAAAATAAGAAAAAATTAGTTAATTAATATAAAAATTATTCAAAAGTGCATAGCACTGAAAATTCAATATCTGATGGTTGTAGTATATTCTCATTTATCAGAAGTCCGTAACTGTTACATTTAATTTTGGAAATTTCAGCCTTTATTTCGTTAATATGAAATTCATAAGAACTGTTTATATTTCGCGAGATTGTCGTTGGATTCGGGAGCAGTGTTTCAATTTTCACATTACTTCCAAAAGTGGCTCCAACAGACACGAAAAAGCTAGCCAATTTTTTCAGCCCAGCATCAGATATTATGTTAAATGGCCAGCAATTAGAAACGCTCCATTCAATTATCTTTGTACATTTTTTTGTCTCCAAATCGACATCTAGCTCCTCATTGTACTGACGTTTAGCGTTAGCAACCAAATAACATTTATGACGAACTAAATTTGACGTACTTTGCCCAAATTTGTATATGTTAAAGCAATTTTTGCATGCAACTATATTTGCTATTTCCTGCCCATTAGAATTTTCAATCGAACCAAAGATTTCCCAAACTTTGCTTTTCTTTCTTTTTTGGTAAAATTTTAATTCGCCAGTTAGCAATTTTGATTTTATTATTGCAATATCAACGTCATGCGTTAAGTCTGCTATTGAGATCTGCTACATAATTACAAAAGAATTAAGTTAATAACACATATAAATTAAATGAAATCTGTTAAGTAAAGTTTACTTAACACAATACATATTAAATTTATAGCCAACAAAATTTACACAGATTTTATAAATTTTATTGCGACGATGCAGTAAACAAACGATATATAAATATCGATCCTTTGCTGCAACGACGTCATAACTCAAAAACTAGTTTAACAGAAAATGCGTTTTAAGTCTTCAGTTTACAAACAATTTAATTAAAAAAACTTAAATTTTGTTCTTTACAATATATAAAGAACTCTTTGACGATCGTTTTTGCATTATTAGGCCAAAAATAAAACTTTTGCGTTATGATGATATTGCAGCAAACGTGCGATATATACATATCGATGAGCATACGTTGACAACAAATAACTGATTTTTACAACTTTTCAGTTGAAGAAAATACACTATAAATAGTCTGGAAGCGTTACTAGTAATGGAATATAATAAATTAAAATGATTTAGAAGATATTCTAGGTATTTTTCAATCCTTTTACAGCTAATTAATGGTTCAATATGATGCTTAAGCTATGTACAGACGATTGTCAGATCTTACAATATTGTAAGTAAAATGTGCTAAAAATTTCTTACAATCGTGTGCACTGAAAATTTTTGTCTGACAACGTTGGCAGAAAAAGCATTGTCAGTCGATTTTAATACTACCTGCCATGGTGAAATAAGTATACAGGTGACCACATAAGGGAAACATATACAACAAAAAACTAGATGATGCTTGTCAAAAATATATACGTGCTGAACGTGGATTATGCACAAAACTAGCAGAGCAAAAAATAATCAGCTGACGTTATGCTGCCACCTGTATACTTATTTGACCATGCTACCTGCTGACAAAAAAAATTGTCAGACATCTCACAATCGTGTGAACACATCGCGTTGCCATTGTTAGATAATTGTCAGATGTGCGAAGTTTCTGCATCTGACAATCGCATAATTGTCAGAGACTTCTTTATATTGGCAGCACTGCACACATCCTTTTTTAGGAAAAAAAGCAAAAGAAAAGAAACTATGCAGTTAAAATAGTTAAAATTGCTTCTTTATGTTTCATACTAATTTATATTTTTACTTTTTAAAGTTAACACAAGCACAAGTGATAAATAATTGATATCTGTTAAATGATCTGAGTCTGGCAGCCCCAAACAACAGATCTGAAAATTTTTTCTATCTGACAATCGTGTGAACTGCCAAGTTTTTTACTGTATTGTCAGATAAATTTATTGTCAGACAATTGTCTGCCAATAAATTGTAAACTTTTCTAACAATTTTGATACAACCGTGTGAAATAAAAATTTACCTTGTGCTGACAATTTTTTATTGTCAGTACATCGTCAGCTAAGATCTGACAACCGTCTGTACAGGGCACTATTTTTCTCACTTGTACAATCTCATTTACTCTGCTAAAGAGACAGAGCGACAAAATATGGTTTTTGCGTGAATGCATGGTTTTTTTTAATGAATGCATGGTTTTTTGAGTGAATGCATGTTTTTAATTTGGTGTACCACTTTTTATTTTTATTGTTATGCTGCAAGGTACATTAAACAGGTATCACTACAAGCTCAGCTGTTCTAGTAAATTTGAGAATGTGTGCATCACACAGACAATAGATTTTGACACATTTCTGGTATTTTTCTATCAGCAACGGGTATGTGTTAAAGCCCTGATTCACTATCCTACACGATCGCACGATTCATTCACAGGAAAATTTTACAGAAGTCTGACAGACTTTAAAAAATCGCTTCAAAATGGCGTTGTAGCTGCCACACCATTATACAAAAATGATGCAAAAACATCTGTTTGCTTTGTGTATGCACATGATCGCATGGAAACTATCATTTTGTGAAAATTTTCATAAATTTTTTCAAATCGCACGACTTACCAAAAAAAAAAAAAAATCTGTCACACAGCTGCATTTTTAGTCCACACTACCATACTTGTTTAGCACACATGTCATTTTTGGCGGATCGCGCGACTGTGTAGCATAGTGAATCATGGCCTTTAGTAACTTTGAGGGAGGTTGTTAATGTGTGCGACACACAGACAATAGATTTGACATATTTCTGGTATGTTTCTACCAACAAAATACGTGTGTTTTTTTGGTGTTGTATTTGTTGCCGTCGTGGTGGTACCTGTATTATTGTATCATGCTATGCTTCATTTAATTTGTTTGTTATTGTATATGCTGTGTAGTGAATGTTAGCACACTATGAAGTTAAATTCATTGTGATTCAATGAATTCAATAATTCATTGCAGGACTTTAGTACATACTATGTATAAATTTGTTTATGTTTATATGCATATGTACATAATACGTACTACGTATGCATAAATAAAGAAAACCCAGCAAAAAATATGACAAAAATGGAGTTGAATCATAGATTTAAATGATAACGAACTGGTTCGATTTAGGTGAAACATTCATGACTTTGGAGATCATGTGTGTGCGAGAATTTAAATAAATTGATCTTCATTAAAATTAATGAACTGAACCCATACATATTCCCTGATTCGAAGACGTTTTTTCATTTAATTATAAAAAAAAATACAAATTATTTCCACAGCTGGTATACTAGCCCGTGCTCTTCTGACACTTCTGGCTCTTATGACCTGCACGTCAACGTGATGCCTTAATTCCGTTTTTACATGCCTTTTTCGGTGGGTATTTAATGGAATATATTTATTACCTAGGAAAGTTGCATACGTTTTTAATATATAAAGCAATGCATATAAACTTGAAAAACAAATTTTATCTTTTATTAAACGCAGCACATTAAAATAATTCAAATTATAGAGCCAAGAGCCGAAAAAGTTCAAATTATAGTGTGTTGGCGATCAAAATGCAATTTAAATAACTTCAAATTACCGAGGGAACCTAATTACATTGATATTTTTTAATTTGAATGTTTTTCAAGAGACATGGGAAGCATTTCAAATTATCGAGAGATTCAAATTAACGAAATTCAAATTATCGGGAGTATTTATCTTGCGTGCCCGCGGCGACTTTGTCCTACTTTCTAATCATAATGTTGTATTGTCACGGATATTGTATGTATTGTTACAGGAACTTAATGTGTGTGCAGTTTCATAAGAATAGGAAAGTTGAAGTAATTGAAAAATAATTAATTTAAATGGGCATGTCACTGCAACTTTTCTTAACATCATGTAGTTGTAATCGATTTGGAAGAATAGTTACTTTATATGGGTGATGCACTTATCACTTTCCCAATCATAATATTGCATTGTCACCGAACCGACAAATGTATTAAAAATTTCAGCCTATTTGGATAATAGAAAGTGATTGAAAAATGGTTTACAAATTTGAAAGTCACAAGTTACATATCGTTAGCTGAAATGCAAAATCACGTAACTACCCATTTTTAAATTTTACAGGAAATAGAAAAAACTAAATAAAATACTTCAAGTTACTGAAATAATGCAGTTTAAATTTTTTTGGTAGCTACGTGGTTTTGCATTTCAGCTGACGATATACACATTGTAAGTTAAACAAATGCAAATCACTTTGAATTAAAAGCAAATTTAATAAGAAATCAAATTGAATAAATAAACAAACAGCTGTTGGCTTGAGCTGTGACATATTTACATTAGTTTGTCACATAATTAGTTAATTTTATAAAATAAATTTAAATGCAACTATATGACATTAAAACAAGACACACTTACGTATTTAAATATCATGTATAATAGGGGATTTAGACGCTGAGTTTTTTACATGTTTGTTAAGCCTTGAGTTTTTAGTATATAAGTGAAGGGTGTAGAAAAACTAAGGGGTACGAAAAAATCTTCATTTGTGTTTTCATGTTTGTTTTTGACATTTATTTTTAAACTCATTTGCATTTTTATTTTTAAAAGTTAGAATTTATTTCAGTTTAAAGAAAATTTTACAATTAAACTTGAAAAAATCAAGGTAGAAAATCATAGTATAAATGTTTATGATTTTCAGTAGCAACTTTAAAAGGAAATTTAAAACAATTCTTGTCTAAAAACTCAGCGTCTAAATCCGCTATAAATCAAACCTAAGAGCAACATTGTTATGTTGGTTCGAATTAATTAACGGAAATGGTTATTATTACTTGGTTTATTATCTTTAAGAACTTTATTTGACATATTGTCATAATTTTATTTTATTTTACTGATGAGTTGGTAAAGCACCAACGAAATGCTGCATATAGATAATTGCTTAAACTCCTGCAAATAAATTTCATTTTGGTTTATTATCTTATAGACAATTCTTTCTGAATAACATTTTACGAACTTTTACCTATTAAAATCAGTTTGGTTTAAAAATCAATTTAGTACAAATTAATCACATTAAATAAAGAAAATAACATTTAGTTAAGTTTTAAAACTCCCCGAAGAAAATGGATGATCACTTAAAACGGCTGGACCGATTTTTTTCAAATATAGGTTAGAAGACTTTAGGTAAATTCATCTTTCAAACAAACGAAACTAAGTTAAAATCGTTCTAGCCGTTTGGGAGCTAAGGCACACAGTTTCAAGAGGATACAGCTAGAAGAGAGGCGATTAACTTCTAAACGGCTGGACCGATTTTCTTCAAGCATAGCTATGAACAGTCTCGATCAAGTAACAATTAAAAATCTTTAATCAAAATGTTGCTGCCTGTTCCACAACGTTACTGCCTGTCCCACAACGTCGATAAGAAAATCTCGTTTGGATATTTATATTGAAAACAAAAACAAATTTTGTTTTTATTATTGTTTTCAATAAAAATATACGAAAGAAATTTTCTTCTGGACATTGCGGGACAGGCAATTAGTTTTTTTATATCAAATAAGAAAATGCATTTCACTTGACAATATACAAATGCATGTATTCATTTTTGAGCTCTTCTTATAATTTTCAGTGAATAAGACCAAGAATTCATTGAGTTTTTGTAAAGAAGGTCACCCTAAAGCACATGCATCCATTTTTATTTTTACTTTTAAACACACATTTATAAGAAATAAAATATTTTATGCTCTTTTTGAGCGTAGAAATTATAAAACTCATGCTTTGAAACATATTTTCTGTCTTATTATACATATTATGAATCAAATTTAGAAACTTATTAAAAGTTTTATATTACCGAATGAACATACGTTTGAAACGTGATTGACAGACAGAAATCGTACGATCGCACAAAAATCCAAATCATTTGTTTGTATTTTTTACTTTTTTGCTTATGCCAATACTATTCTAAATTTTGCAAATACACGCTATTTTTTCATATTTATTATTTAAATTAGAAATAGAATGTTTGTTTATTTTTGAGAGTTCAGTATTTAAACAGATTAACGAAGAGATAGCGAGCGAGTGAATTGAGATTTTTTTTAATTATGAGCAGTTGTCTTTATAGGTATTTTTACAATAAAAAGATCGTATGATTTTTAAATTCATAAACAAAATTAGGAGAAATTGAAAATCTACTTACGTGTAGGCGCTTATTTGCCACTTCAATTGCAAAAATACAGCGAAAGCTCATTATGTACACATGTACTAAATAGATATGTATGCATGGACATTAGAGTGATAACTTTTTCATTTTTCGCAAATATCAAATATAAAGAAAATGATACGTAGCATCAAACAAAAAGCTTTATTGACAATTATTGCAAAATTTTACAATATAAGTAAAAAAGGACCATAAAATTTATATATTGGGCCTTATCGTGGTTGGCGTTTTTCGACTTCAAATTCGACAATTTGTAGTAGATTAAAGAAAATAAGCAACATTTTTCTTTAATCTAGTATAAAACGCATGATTTTCGTCACAAAACGCCAACCACGATAAGGGGGATTTATTGTAAAAATTTGCACTAATTGTCAATATATTTTTTTTATTTAAACACGTTTTATGCTTCGCCTGTTAGATAGGGCTTTTACCTTTTCTGTTACAATATATTAGGGTTTTTCGAGTAAACGAAAAATAATAAAAAAAATCTTCAAAAATAATCAAACAGTTTTTCTGAGTTTTAGTCTGCTTTTACACACATCAGTTTTTCTCGAAGCAACTTTTATTTTCTAGTGAGAGCGAGAAAGGAATATATTTTAGGTATTCCTCTCTCGCTCTTTCTCACAAGAAAATAAAGTTTCTTCAAAAAAAAAACTGATGTGTGTAAAAGCAGACTTATGGCTCGATTATCGATGGCAACCGAACTTTAGTTGGGTTGCCAGTTGCTAAAAATTATATTACGGATGGCAACTGGCAACTGAAAGTTGTCAATTTCAGTTGCTTTTCTGGCAACCACAAATTTTCAGTTGCCGGCTGGCAACGAAACTGAAGTTTGGTTGTCATCGATAATCGATCCATTAGAAATTGCATACGGTGCTGCAACTTTTTTTTAAACAAAATCACATAAAAAAAATCGGGGTTTTTCAAAAAATATATATATATAACTTAATGTAAATATGGATGTTTGTAGCTTTGTATGTATGTATATTGGACAAAGCAGCAATTAAGCAAACTCCCATATTTTGCACGTCAATTTTGCCGCAAAATGCGATTTTTATATTATTTTTAATACATGCGGTCATATGTAAAAAAATATTGGAATTAAAGGAAATTAAATTTTAGCTTGTCTGTTGGTCACGTTTTTTCGGCAAATATTTGCCAAGTCTGACCGTACCTTTAAGAGTTAGTCGCTGCAAATCTAATTCGTTATAACTATATTGGACTACATAATTGAAATTTCGAATAAAACTTAATTTTCAAATATATCTACTTAAAACCCAGTAATTTTAAAAAGCTTTTAAGTCCCAACAACATAATTTGCAGTTTATGTATAGGTACATAATTATGTACATATGTATGTATATATATATGTATGTATGTGCTATTTTCAAATATTTTTCCTTTTTTACTTTTATCTTTTCTTATGTTTTGGCAAAAGTAACACAATAAATCCAGAGTTCAATGGCTTAATGTTGACTTTTTTGCTTTCTGTTTGTATTTTACTTTTAGTTATACATAATAGAAATAAGAGAAAATTTTATATATTTTTATAATCAATCTTTTAGATACGTATTACTTTTTAAAATCACGCCATCTTATAGCTACTCACATTTAAAATGTAAATATTGAATTGTTATGTACATATATTTAATAAAATGGGTATGAACACAGTAAATAAATCATTTTATCTAATGATGGTCTGTCATTATCAATTCTTTATTAAATTAATTGTAAAAATTCGTATGGCATCCTTTCACTTTCAATTACTTGATTTAATTAATGAAGTCCTATTAAATTAACTAAATATCTATTATGAAAAAGAAGCCTTAAAAAATTTACTATGAATAAAAGACAAATAAGAATATCAGTTTGGGAAAAAAAATGGAACACAAGGGAAAACGATAAACGGAAATAAATGTTAAGTTTTAAATGAAGTTGTTCTAAAAGCTGCACCATTTTTGTTCTTTCCAAAACACACGAGACTAATTCATCTGGCATAAAATGTAACGTACACACAGCTTGTGTGTGTATTAGTGTATTTTGCATTCATTTGTTTTTGCAAAGTGTGCATGAATTAGTTTTGTGCTGCTAATGCGGTTTGTAGCTGGTTGAAAAATTATGCCAACCAAAAACCATTCTCTTCCCCTCTCTTGCCTATAAGCTAGCATTTTATGCCAGCACAATTGTTCTCGTGTGATCACAGCCGATCAAAAACAGTCACAACTCAAAAGAGCCCAAACTTTCAGAGAATAAAGTGCAATCAGGCATAACGGTGTTTTTCCAGTTGAAATTTTTGCAGCAGTTAGAGATTTGTTCTGTGGACTGGATTATATGTACATATACATACATATGTATGTATATGCATATAAAAAAGATTTTTGGTCAATTTTCAGTTCTAACAGTTTTGCCGTATTTAATTTACAATGGGGCAGCTGATGAAATTTTGTTAGGGAGTGCCAAAATTTTTTATTTCTTCGGTTATAAACAATTCTGTATACTTTTGACAAAAGCACTTAAGTCGACTTGAGACAGTTTGACAAATATTCATAAAAACAGAATTTTAAGACTCATCTTTAGGTCTAATTTGATTATTTCGACGATATTTAGTTACAAAAAATTTTCTATTTTTAAAATCCAACTTATCTCCACTTTTGTTGATTTTCGAAATATCAAAATCCGATTTCAAATGTGCCAAAAACCATAAAAGTTCTAAGCAAAATTCTAATCAACGTCCATTAATAGGAAGATTTTGTAAAAAAAAATTCGTTTCTAAACGTTTCAAATTTGTATGAAAGGTACGCTTCAAATAAATTTTTTTCCATACAAATTTCAAAACGCAAAAAGCGTTTGTATTTACAAAATCTGGCCTTAATTATATTTAATTTTGAATTTTCATTAAACTCCTACAAAAAAAATTTTTCATTTAGCTCCTCTGTAATAATATTTTTGCTGTACTGAAAATTTATAAAATTATACTTAAGTGCTTTTGTCAAAAGCACGTACGTAGTCAGAATTCACACCAGGTAACCTCGACAGTTGATTATTTTATGTCCTTGTGTTTTAATTTCCCTCAGATGTCAAACAGGGGGTTTTTGACATACCAAGAAGGCATCTTCGAAGGCAAATTGGTGCAAGTATGCCTCATATAAGAATGCCTTGTACATATGTATGTATCATGTATATTTCAGTGCTCTAGCATACATTTCGACAAGTGTACATATCGAATAATAGCTTGACATGTTCTCGATGATATTTTCGTATACTTAACTGCCGATTCATCCATCAGTTTTTTAAATAATGGTACTTTTAATTTAAAGACAGGTTAAAAATTGTGAAAATTTCATTTGGCTCCCAAAGGGTTAACAGTTTTGAAAATTTTACACACTTTTAGGGCGCTAATTTAACAGTTAAATGAATATCTTTTAGTACAAGAATTAGGTATTAAAACATTCTCCTTTTCCTTCCAGTAAAATAATTTAAGAACATTTCCCGTAAATTTAGAGCAATTCCACTTTTTTATTATTCCATTCAAGTTTTATTGATTAAACCAACAAGAAGAAAATAACTTACATACATACTTACGTACACATGTAATTGCAAAATAAAATTAAACGTTTTGACATTTGGTAAGGTTAAAGCAGAACACGAGAACTTTCGTTCAATATTTAATAAAATGCAATAGCTGCAGAAAAATAAAAAAAAAATCTATGAAATGGCTTTACCGGCTGTCTTATTTCCTTCTTTTAACAATTAGAATGTTGAAAAAAACTCTTGTTTTTTTACAAGGACACGCCTAAATTCCAACGTATCTAAGGATTATATTTTTCAAAGGTGCTACCACAAATTCACAAACACACACAACTTTCATCTCGAAATGCACTCAGTACATTTGTTCGCGACTGTAGCCACATTTACGTACAGACGTATCTGAATACATACCTTAAAATCAGGCGACTTGTATAAAAATTCAAGTTCTGCTTCTTATCTTGTTCCTGCTGTTGTTGGCAGTCCTTTTTACTGTTTTTTGTTGGATTGGATATCCTTTGGTTTTATCAAATAGCCGAAACTAACTAAAGAGTGCTATACCGTAGGTCCAGTAAAGTAAAGCACAAGTTCAGTTAATTAAACCAAATAAACTTCACCAATAATTTAATATGTATATGACGTAGGAAAATCCAAAAAGTTCAAGTTTTTAAATCTATTTTCTTCAGATTTTTTCACTTCATTAATTTTTTTCAAGTTATCTTTATTGAATTTTTATACCAACTTTGTTCTTTTTTGCAGCGGTTTTATAATAATTCCGTTACTTTTAATATTCCAGAAATGTAGTGTAATCCGTTGTTATTTATTGGAAATTAATTATAATAGTCCCCCAAACTTCAAATATAAATGACGATTACTTTATTATAAGTTTTGAGATTGAAAAAACCACCTATCCGATTTGAACTGTCAATGAAGACTAATGTGAAATTGCTATTGTGAGCGCGAATTTAACGCACAACAAAAACGGTCTGAAATAGAACTGGAAAAGAACGTTGTCGTGTTATTGTAATAAAAAAGAAGAAGCTTAACAAGAGAAAAGCTACAAATACAATCAGCGTGACCGTTGTCGAAACAAATTGCTACTTTTTCGACTTCCCTTCCACTTTTAAATAGAATACACAATGGGTAGTATGAATAAAAGAAGTATTTGCTTAAAAATTTGTTTAAAACACAAAATTCCGGATATTATTCAATATAAAATTTAGATTTTTTTTTGTTTTATATTAAGTAATAACATTATATTAAAAATTTTAAAAATCCCCGAAGAAAATAGATAACTTCAAAGAGGCTGGACCAATTTTCTTTGAACTAGGTTGGCAGATTTTGTATCAAGTCACCTTTCAAACAAAATTTACTAAATTAAAATCGAGCTAGCCGCTTGGGAGCTACGATGCCAAAGACACACAGATTCAAGAAGATACATCTAGAAAAGATGTGATATCTTCTAAACGGCTAGACCAATTTTATTCAAACATAGCTAAGAACACTGAACGATGGTAGGTACATCCACACAGATACACAGACACACACTACAAACTTATAACACCCCTTTTTTTAGTCGGGGGATAAAAAGCAAATACTTTTTTTTATTCATATTACCCATTGGCGAACATGAGTGACAGTTATGCTCAAATTTTGGCTTGATCTATAGTGTGAACTCAAATTTCGACAGTCAACCACAAAAATATTTTCGGTTGAGTGACAGTCAGCTGCCATAATGGTTTTTGACTGATAGTGTGAACCAAAGTAACAGTGAAGAGTTACTTTTTGTAGCATAAACTTCACAACATGGACGAGGAAAATTATCCATTTTTAAGAAATTCATATATTTTTATGCAATGCAAGGTTTTCTCTGTAAGGTGTTAAACCAAAATCGTACGAGGAGTTATTAAATAATAAGAAATTAAATAATTGAATCAAACAAATTCATTATAAAAAAATATTTGTTATCTATAAAGCGCATCCAATTTTGGTGTTTTCTATGTTTGTGCGTCAAATTTTTTCTTGAATGACGGTTTGAGTGTCAAACACGATCGATAGTTAAAAAGTGTGAGTGTATTGCGACTTTCTTGCAATTACTTTCATGTGTAAATGCTAAGTTAGTGCCTCTTCAATTAATAACAAGTTAATATTTTAGAATATTATATTACCTCTTTCGCCCCCACCTTTCTGTGAAGTAGTACTTTTTGCTTCAATCTTAAGATTTAAGCGACTCATAAACACATACTGCTGACAATAACTGCCGATGAACACTTACGTGTGAAATTGACGATTTTTTCATATTTTTTTAACGATTTCAAGAAAAATGGGAAGGCTATCAATTCGTCATGTATTTTTTATGTATGTCCCTTCAAAACTCCACCATTTACATATATACCGATTTCAGATTTTTTGTCATTCAAAAGGATGTACTTCTAGGTTGATCCCTTTAAAAAATGGGCAGGGTCACGCCCATAAGAAGTAAATACACATGCTTTTTAAACTATTGCTTAGCAGATTCACATGAAATTTCGCACACACATTAAGCTTCTGTTTGAATACTCCATCATGCTTAAAAATTGGGCAGTACAATTCCCCTGCAAAGTAAATATTATTTTTCAACAACTTCTACTAAACCGATTCTAATGAAACTTTGCATACACATTTATTTACCGTTACAATACCACATTATGGCTAGAAAAGTTGGCAGCAAATATTCATTTCAACTACTTTTAATTAACCGATTCTTATGAAACTTCGCACACAATTAATTTTCGTGAGAGTACAACATTATGATAAGTATTATGAGCAGTGCTACGCCTATTTGGTAGTCGTTTTTTGCAAGAATTTTTCTGTATTGTTTTTATTAAAATCTTTAAAAAATTATTTTCTTCATTTTTATACAAGGATAATTCATACTAGGTGGCCGCAAGAGCCCAGCTGTTTACGTAAATGTTTACACATTTGGCCTGTCAGCAGTGTTAATGTATCAGCTTTTTTGACAGCCCAAATGTAAATTCTCCACGGCAAATTCTCTTGCGGCTACCTGGTGTTGATCTACCTTCGTTTTTATATATCCGATATAATTTTAAAAGTCAAACTAAAAATTTCAAATATATATTTAAAACAAATTAGCAGATTTATCAAATTGTTCCTCGCCAGTATGAGTTCATCCACAAAATTAAATCGGTTTTTACTTTCAATACTCATTGTCTGTGATTCCAAAATTCATAAGCTCTCTAATTTAGTATGACATACTTATTTCAGAAGCTCATGCAGTACTTGTCTATCGGCCCCTTTAAATAGCAGAAAATTAACTTAATTGCGCTCTGAATTCTTATTTCGTGGAAGTAAATCAGAGTTGGTGGACAATAGGTCCATAGCAAGAGCATATAATAAATATTTTGTATGCGCCAGAGCACTTCGTCAGCTTTCAGATATCCAAAGCGTTTTGAAATAATTTATTTATATCGCTAAGAAAAAAATGTCGACAGAAACAGATCAGATTTGGTTCATATTATGCCGAATAGCATAGAACCCTGATACAAAAAAGCAAGAGTTTGTTATCATTACCACGTTTTAAGACGCACCTTTTCCTTTAAAAATCCGTTTTTTTTCTAAAAAAAATGTATGGTCACACCGAATTGCAAAAAAAGAAAAACAATTGCAACAGATGATGTGATGTGTTTTTATTGAATACGAGACAACAACAGCAAGCCCGACCAGGAATAATAAAAGCACATAATCATGCCACATTAAAGCAGTGCTGCCATCCATCGATAATTATCAGACTACGCGTAAATTTTGTATTCGTGCAGTTCACGAACAATATCAAATCTATTTCATTTCTAATACTAAATTGTTCTGTAGAAAGTATTATTAACTTAGAATATAGCATATTATTGATTCATAAATAATCATTATAAACAATTAAAATCTATTAAAAATTAATAAAACAAATTTCAAATAATAAAACAAAAAAAATTAAAAAACATTTTTGTATGTATGTATATAATCTTGTTTATTTGCAAATAAAGTTAAAAATATAAAACGTTTTTTATTAAAAATATAAGTGAGTTCTTCAAAAATAATAATTCACAAACATATATACATTGTAAACTAAAATCTTTGATAATATATCAAAAATTTAAGTTTTAATTTAAAACGTCAACTAATTTTAACAGTTTTTTAGTTGATTTTTCGAACAAAGAGATCAACTAAAATTTTTGGCAAATCACCTGAAAAAACTTTGTAAATGCCATTCTATCCTTTCACATAGTTGATTTTATACCATAATTGAACCTATGAATTTTTTATGTGTACTAAATTGAGTTTAATGAACTAGCATATCAGGATGAAAAATTAATATTTCCAAATAAATACAAACATGTTCAAAAGAAATCACTAAGGGCTTTATTAATATTAAATTATTAAATGTCAAAAACACAGATTTCCATACAACATTTTCTTCACAAACCTCTCATGAGCTTTTGATAAATTTGATGAATAAGGCCATGATTGACTATCCTACAGAATCCTACGATTGTGTCAAAAAGAAAACTGACAGAATTCTATTAGACTTCAAAAAATCTGCTGCCGGTGCAACACTGTCACATAAAATAGATGCAAAAACACATGTTTCGGAAATATTTTTGTTATATTATATTTTTCGTCAACTAGCTTACAAGCATATACAAACAACTATATTAAACGTCTGTCTAAATAATTAAGTAGATATTGCTGTTTTTAGCGACAAAATAAAAAAAATGCAACTCTGATCGCATAGAGAATAAGAGGTTATGAATTTTTTTTTTATTTTTCAAATCGGACAGATTTGCCAAAAAATCTGTCACTCGTGAGTTTTTTGATGATATATGAAATATGTCTTTCATTCATTTCAGCCAAAATTGTTGTCTTTCGGGCCTGCCTGGCCCTACGTCTGCATGAGACATGAAATGACCAACATTAACACCTAACATCATGTTAGTGTTAGGTCTGGACTGCCCATTTTAATGATTTCTTCATGTTTTAATATGATTGTTGGAGTATTTGTTCTAACAATCTTTCGTAACATCATGTCTTCACAACATTTCATGTCTAATGTAGACGGCATGTGGGATCTCACATTAGCGGAGTTCAGTATTTGAGGCAAATGGTCTTGCGTAAGTGCAAGTGTTGGCTTTCTTAAAAAAAGCTACGGTATTTTGCATTTGCACTTTCGCAAAGCCACTTATATAATACTGAACACCGTTAAAGGTTCTATTAAAGGTTCTATTAATATATCTTGAAATTTTTTTTTTAATTTTTATAGATATTTTTTATTTAATGTTTTCAATTGTCAGAGATTGCAATACAAAAACGCTATACCGATTTGAATACAGCGTATTTGCAAAAGAATTGTTATAGCAAAGCAATGTATTTTGTTGTTAGATTGCAAACAAAAATCTATGATATTTTGCACTTCCTCCTTTGCAAGACCATTCGAACCAAACACTGAATACCGCTAATATATTATTTAAAAGTTAATTGAAAAAAACCCTTAAGTCCAAAATATATGTATTTCAATGTATTCAAACGCTTCTGCTGAAAAAATCTTTACCAGCTTGACTAATCGTCAAGTGTAACGGAAAACCATGAATGTAAGTGAAAATTTTCAAAATCGGCCTCTTAATTAATTATTGTAATTTTTACAATTTTCACGAAAAAGTGAGTTTATATTAATTCTGGTTTTCGACAGTTTCAGAGAATTTGAATCACTTTTAAAGCTTGTTTGCGATTTAAGGAGTTATACGCGAAATTTCGCTATAAAATAAACTTTTTCGATTTCTAGAAATTGTTACAGTTTCAATAATTTCAAAATTTTTTTAGCCTTTTCTTAGTTTAAGTAATTTCTGCTAAGTTTTTACCACATTTTCGATAAAAGTAATTTTTTCAAATGACGCCGAAAGACAATCTCGATCTACCCTGGTCAAAGGCTAAGGCCGGCGATCGTCAAATAGCTTTTGTTTTATATGACGATATTTAAAACTATTCTGGCAAATTCGTTATAGTCCAGCACATTGTGATATGTAAATATCCGACAATTAGAGGTTTTGTACTATCCATAATATTGATTTTTAGTTACTACATTTATACAGACGTTGATGTTTGTTTAAAGCATATTCTATTTTCCTGTGTAATATTTTGTACATATAATTAAGTAAGTTTTCCTCCCGATATGTGTAATTTAAAATCGTGTCCCTGGCATCATTGAATGAAATTTAATGTGTACGTTGAGCTTTTTCAAGCAAAAGTTATTATTTACTAATCGCTACAACCAAATAAGAAACACTCTCTTATTATAATAAAGAGAAATGACAAAGCTCGAAAGCGGAATAAATAATATCAAACATCTGGATTAACAGAGTCGGCGAAAGATGTAGAGTTCAGTGTTGCCACGGGAAGAATAAAAAAGTTTGGCCTTTTTTCAAAAAGTTACACTTTTCGTCAAAAGTTACATTTTAAAATATTCCTTGAATATATAGTAAATTTATGTGATCTATATATAAAATAAATATTTTTATTCCATATTTCAGTGATAACTAAGTATGAGATGGAAATCGATCGATTTCATATCGCGCCATTTCACCAAACAGATGTTCTGTAAATTACACGATTCAGTGGAATCGAATTTAAGTTAGAATAAAGTACACTAAGCGTAAAATATAAAAAAGCATCGATAAATTATCCTTCAGTAGAATTTGTTTTTCAAATCGCGCGATTTGAAATCGATCGATTTCGATCACATACAGGAATAACAAGACAATTATTAATATGTTAGAATAAAAATAGAAAAACTTTTCAATTTTCAAATAATGATTTATTTATTGAGAGTTAAGCAATGTCTATCTGCATTTCATTGGTGCTTTACCAAATCATCAGTAGATTTCAACCATTCTGTTGAAAAGCATCAAACCTCTTATCTTATGCATAGCTTTCAAAAACCATTTGAGAATTAATAATAATTTTTTTTAAATCACAAGAGAGTAAAATAAGCGTAGTAGGCTTAGAAACTTATACAAAACCCAACAAACAATTTATATTCGATATAAATCTACATAGACATTGCTTAATAAATTTAATAAATGCTTTTTAGTTTTCTTTTTCATCTTCATAGTTAACTGTTTTTTCGTATAAAATGTGACAACAAAGTTCATTTAATGACGTATGCAAGTGTATGATTATTATATTATTCAAACCAAAGGGGCAGTTCTCGCCTTAATGAATCAAGTACTTTTTTAAAAATATTGCTTCGTTCTTTGGGCCTTCAAAAGTTACGAAAAATGTAACCAACCCTGCAAAAAACGCAACTAGTCCATACATGCGTGTAAGGGCTACTCCATAATGGACCAGGACTAGTCCCAAACTAGTTCAAACGTATGCAAAAGATGTGGTCGATTTAACATTGCGATATCCTAAGACTAGACCACGTGGTCCAGCTTTGCATTACATCGGACTAACCCAAAAACTAGTCCATGTAACTACTTCATGGAGCACCTACAGGGGATAGTTTTGAAACTGCTCTATGTTACTACTACATGGATCACAAACAGAAAACTAATTTTCATTTTGTAGTCTACGTAAATGATTTCCCTCTCGGTTTTAATAAGTCTCCTTTTATGACGTGGACTACACTGCATTTTTGATTTTTTTATAAACAAAACTAACTTTTATTTATTTTTCGCTTTTACCAAAAACACATTCATTATAACCACAAGTGAACTTTTGTGGCATCAGAGCTACCACGCTGCTGGTAATTGATGATATTTTATCAAATAACATCTTTGGGAACACTACATTTCGTGTTAATACCCTGCAAAATATGGGACTACTCCATACACGCGTGTATATAGTACTCCACAAGGGACCAGTACTAGTTACAAGTGGCTACAAATGTATGAAAAAAGTGGTCCATTTACCATTGCATCTTTCTATTACATCGGACTACACCAAAAACTACCCCTATGTAACTACTCCATGGAGCACCTAAATGAGGTTAGTTTTGAAACTACTCTATGTCACTACTTGATGGAGCACTTAAGTGTTCGTGTTTTGACGATTGCATATACTATTTGCTATCGTTAAAACGCGAACAATTTTTGCTTAACTACAAACTCTTGTTTGCAAATGACATGGTCCATGACTGCATTACATAGGACCATGTTGTAACTACTTCATTTCAACTTAAATGGACCACGTGGTCCATAAATTTTTGTAGGGTACACGCACATTTGTTTGAACTTGGTACATAGCTGCATTACATAGAACCATTTTGTAACTAGTCCATATCAACAAAAATGGCTCACGTAGACCAATAATTTTTGAAAGGAAACGGCATCACTGGTAGAGCGTTACCGTTGAAAATTTTCAAAAAGGGACACAAAAATGGGATTTTGAAAATAAAAGGGGCACAAAAATGGGATTTCTGAGAAAAAAAATGGGCAGCTTTAACAACAAGAAATATTAAATAAAAGTTGTTTAATTTTAAAAAATATAGGTTAAGGTATCTTTACATGGTAATACAAAGTATTAACGACTTTGTAGAATGGCAGTTCTATCAAAAACCATTGCTCCAGCTACTAATAAAATTGGACTTATTAATAAATTGAATGCATTGTGTGAAATATACTATACCACTATCAAATAATTCCTGCAAAACTAACCTGACCAGATATCCCGCTTTAGGCGGGACTATCCCGCTTTTAAGAGTTCGATACCGCCTATAATTTGTATCCCGCTTTCTTCCGCTTTTTCAAGTTTTAAAATTTATAATTGTACTTTTTTAATTATTGCCAAAAATATGGAACATTTTTCAACTGAATAAAAACATATCTTTCTGCTTTTTCAGCCAGTACAACTCATTTTTAGACGTTGCTTGAAATCTCATTACATCAAAATTTCTAATTCAAAGCTATTTAGGGCCATATGCATAGCGAAAACTTGGCATGAAGTTAGCATGAGTGACGAAATTGAGCCGGATTTTGCTGAGTTTTTCCATATATTTTGAAATGGGAAATAATCACAGAATACAGCCATGAGTATCGGCTACAATCTACAGTGATTTTTAAATTAAAATTTTATATTAAAACTCGTAAAAGTCCAGTTCAATTTCGTCATTTATGCCAAGTTTACGTTATGCATACGGCCTTGACTTATTTAATATTAAGTTCATTTAATTAAATTTTTCTATTAAATTATATTTATTGAGAAAAGAATTTCCAAAGCATGTAATAACTGAAAAGAAATTCTTGTCTGTAAAGGCGTCGAACTATTGTTTTCGAGATCATACCTGCTCTCACTGTGATGGTGATGAAGTCAAGTAAGGCACACAACATTAAAAATTATCGATTTTTTCAAATATTAAATTCATCGATTTTACCCAGAAATAATAAAAAAATTTGGATTCAAACCCATGCAGTTCGACTAAAAATTCAGAATTTCAGTTTAAACATTTCTACA
Source organism: Panzeria rudis (assembly GCA_956483635.1). Classification (NCBI taxonomy): domain Eukaryota; kingdom Metazoa; phylum Arthropoda; class Insecta; order Diptera; family Tachinidae; genus Panzeria; species Panzeria rudis. The sequence continues at coordinate 151,397,741 of OY101449.1, read as the reverse complement.
TTAAGATAAAAAAAAATTAAGCAAAAGTCTTGAAAGCCGTAATACGCAGTACATGCGATTTCGAATTATTTATTAGTTACGTGGTTTAGCATTTCAAGTAACGATATGGAACTGTATAGTTGCATATATTTAAAAAAAATAATGTTTATACTCGTATTATCATAGAAATGGAGTTTTTTTACATCACCCCGCTTTCCACAAGAAATTTTATAAAATCCCGCTTTTTAGTCGTATTTCTCTTCAGAATCCCGCTTTCCAATCGTTCTTGTCCCGCTTTTTGGAAGAACCTTCTGGTCACGTTATGCAAAACCAATTTTGTCCAAGAACAATGCCTAATCAGAATAGGTTTCTGATTAATTTTATAGTTTACATTATAACTTCTCTCCGCGAATTGTTAGTTTTTAATAAATTTTTGATATTTCTAAACCGATAAAACAATTTGAAATTTAAATAGGTCAAGGAATATCTTTATCTGAAGCTGAAAGGGTCAAAATTAAATGCTATGCTCTAAAGCTCTTACTCATGATCAAATATGGAAAAAAATTAATGAAAGTCAAAATTGTGTGAGTAATTTCTTATTAACGTTAAAGCGCTATCCACAGTCAAAGACTGGTTCAATTAAATTGTTCTTGTTTGAATGGCTACACAGTTTTCGTCGAACAGTGGATAATTGACTTTGATCGGATAAAAAAATGACTGAGTTATAGGGGATCAAATTCAAACTTTTTAAATATCCTGTTTATTATGTAAATCGACTCGATTTAAAAATGCTCGATTTAGAAAAATTAAATCCACTAATAGCGAAATTTTTTCAATCTTTTTCGTATTTTTCTATTTTTTAGAGCTTAAAATATCATATCTGAAATTAGTTTACTATGTATGATTCAAAGCACATCAATGAGATCATTATATATTTTTGGAAAACGAGAAGTTTACTTGGATTTGGTTTACAGAACATGGCCTTATTTTCACCAAGTGTTATCTATTCGGAAGCTGTTGTGGTACAAATAATAAAAAAAATCACTAGCTAAAAAATGTGATTGAATAATCTATTCGACTCCAAAAATTTTAAGCAATAATGGACCGAAAACGGATAAACAAAAAAAAATGCTAGAGGGAATAAACGAAAACACTAGCATTTCAATTTACTTTAACAGTTTTGTTTTGTTTTATTTTGTTTTTACTAGTGCATTTTTTAGTAAATTTAAATGTTATCGTTTTATAGCATTTTTAGTTTATATCCAATTTCCGTCCATTATGGTTTAAATTTTTTCAAATCGAATGACTATTCAATAAAAATGAATCGCTATGGATTTTGTTATTATTTGTGATACAAAACAGCTCGGTGGAAAAAGTTAAAAATTTTATAAAATTTTAAGTTTGATCACCAATAACTGAGTCGTTTTTATCCGATCAAAGCCAATTATCTACAATTCGACGCGTAATTTTTAAACCTTTCAAACAGTATATATATATATCACTTTAATCGAACCCGATTTTGACTTTGGGAAGTATACATCGGAAAAATACATATGTTCCGTTATCTGGAAATGGCCGAAATTAAAAATTTTTCTTTACTTTTCTCGTGTTAAGCATATCCTAATCATCATAAAAAATGCATTAGAAACTTAATACATTTTGCTTGTAAATCAGTGTAATTTAAAGCATTTCAAAAGATTGGTTTTGCAAAAAAACATCACTTAGTTCACTGCGTACGGAAAATTGTCTCAAGTATCTCTTCATTTACTAAAAAGTATCGCAAAAGTGGCAAGAAGTACAAAAAGTATCACATTTGGGTGCATTTTAGGGCAAATTGCTACTTTAGTAGCACCAACGGTAACGCTGCTTGTGGCTACTAATTATTAGTTTATATTTTTAGATTATTGAAGAAGCAAATGTGCGTTGATGCAATAAACAATTTTTATAAACAAAACGTTTTTAATGAAATATTTGTGCTGGAAATGGTAAATAGGTATGTATGTATGTAGTATATTAATTTGTTTATATGTATATAATTAAGTATCAACTGGCATTACCTTAGTTCTCCATGTAGCAATTTATACTGCCGGCAATTGTCAAATTTCATATTAAAATTTAAAATATTTTTTTCAAGTTGTGTATTTTATATCAAGTGGAGACGTAGGTTTAAGGGCCATTATTACAACTTGGCAATAGTTACAAGTCAGGATTTGTCGGATGGATAAACAGTTTATCTTTATTACGGCCCTTTTCACAATGTATGATTACGAGTTAACGTGGACTTTAACTACAAGTTTTGTATGCCGAACTTGCCGTTAATGTGCACGTTAAGACAGTATCGTACATTGTGAAAAGGGCCGTTACAATTTTACTTTAACTGAAAGTGAGTGATAAGTTAATTTGCAGTCTACACCTAATTTAACTTAACATTAACTTCAAGTTAATGTTAAGTGTAGAACGCTCAAGTTAAGGCTTTTTTTTCAGGTTATAACATAGTTGTTAGTGCAATTGTTTTAACAACGCAGTCATAACTTCTAGTTACAACAGCATTTCAAGTTAGGTGGAGACGTAGAGTAAAGGCAGGTTCACGTCAACGTTGTCAACTCGGTGCTTTTCGCACCGTTTTTAGTGCTTTTTCAACTTTTCGACGCGAAAAATGTTAGAGTTAGTGCTTGGTGCTTCTGTTAGTTTAAGTTTTAGGGCTTTTTATTTGTGACAGTGGCACTGAACACAAAATTCAAAAATAAGTTTATTTATTAAAAAAATATTTTCAAGTGTAAAACTCTTTGCTAATGCACCCTTTGCTAAACATACTTTTTGCAGCCTTTTGGACAGGGCTGGCTGCCCGCAGGGTAACCCAAAAAAACACCACCTGGGCTTTTGTGGGTATTTTGTTTTTTATGTTATAATCATTTACACAAAGATTGTATAATTTTGACGTTTAATTTACAGTAAAATAAAAGAAAATAATTATAAAATTCATAGAAACGAACAACAAAAATACATACACATGTATTTATATGCCAATTTGTGTGTATTTACATTTAACCCTGGTGGGGCTTTCTGTATTTATTAATTTAAACAAATATAGTATATTATATCAAACAAATATAAAATATACATATAAGTCGGAAGTTATTATTATTCGGCTTAAGTCCAATAATTGAATTAATGTAAATTCAAATTATTTTTACGAGTGGAATATTAGAATATCTAATCAGACTAGCAGAACGGATTGGTACTACTAATTTCTACAGCCGCTACGCTCAGACGATGCAAGTCTTATTGATCAGCTTCTTATTCAGCTGTGAGAAAGACAGAGAAATGAATACAAGTTTCTCTGTCGCTTTCCCACCTGAATAAGAAGCTGATCAATAAGACTTGCATCGTCTAAACGTCGACTAAGCTTTTCATTAGCTTTTTAACAAAATCCTGTTTTGACAGTAGTATAGCACTGTTCAACAAATTATACCAAATTTCAACGGCCGTTACAGATGTAGCGGATTCACTTTGTAAAGCATTTAGAGCTTGTTGAACTGGGAGTAACATTTATTGGAGATTTAAAGCTTCATTATACAAACTTCGAATTGAAATAAAACACAAGAAAATCGTTTTAATGTCCATCAATTTGGCTTTATTGGAAGGATAATTTTATGCCATTAATGTTTAAATATGATTTCGGGCATGTGGCCGCCGCGGCTGGCTCGAATAAAGCCAATTCTACAGGTCCAATTTTCAACCACTTTTTCGAGCATATGGGGCCGTATGTTGGCAATAACGCCACGAATGTTGACTTCCAAGTCCCCTAACGTTTCTGGTTTGTTGGCGTAGACGAGCGACTTCACATATCCCCAAAGAAAATAATCCAATGGTGTCAAATCATACGATCTTGGTGGCCAATTGACAGGTCCATTCCGCGAAATTATGCGCTCATCGAATGTTTCCTTCAATAAATCGATTGTGACGTGCGCTGTGTGGCATGTAGCGCCGTCTTGTTGGAACCACAACTCATCCACATTCATGCCATCCAATTCGGGAACAAAATAGTCGGTTATCATGGCTCTATACCGGTCTCCATTAACTGTAACTGACTCTCCAGCATTATTTCGGAAGAAGTATGGCCCAATGACTCCACCAGCCCATAGAGCACACCAAACAGTCAGTTTTTGTGGATGTAATGGCGTCTCAAGGGTCTCATGTGGATTCTCTTCACTCCAAATGCGGCAATTTTGCTTGTTGACGTAGCCATTCAACCAAAAATGAGCCTCATCACTGAACAAAATTTTGCGATTTTGCTTGCGGTAAACTTCGCGAACTGAACCATTATTTTCGAAATAAATTTGCACGATTTGCAAGCGTTGTTCTTTTGTCAACCTGTTCATGATGAAATGGCAAACCAAACTAAATATTAATCACTTGACAGCTGACAAAATGGCCGCCAGTTAAAAAAGTGATGCCAACTTAAAGTTCTATACCTCAATAAAAAACACCCAATATAACTGAACGTTGTTTAACGATGCCATAACATTATTGAAGATTTTCTTGATAAATCTATACTGAAAAAGCTTAGATCAATTATTAGATTATTTAAAAAAAACCAGGGACCGAAAATAGCAGTTGTTATCAAAATTTCAGTTCAAAAAGTCAGACAGAAATAATTTGTCTAAACGATATTTGAGTATAGCAATGTGATGGTCGTGAGCTAAGGAATAAAAATCTAAAAATACTTTTATTTTGTTATTTTTTTTCAAAAAGGTCAAAATATAACTGTTATTTTTTGACTCATAATGGTTATTTTTTTACTATTATTTTTTAGGTCAAAAATAAAAGTTAAAATTTGACTGATATTTTTTGGTCAAAAATAGAAGTTAAAATTTTTCCGATATTTTTTTTGGACAAAAATAAAAGTTAAAATTTGACCGATATTTTTTTGTCAAAAATAAAAGTTAAAATGTGACTGACATTTTTTTAGTCAAAAATAAAATTTGACCGATATTTTTTGGTCAAAAATAAAAGTTAAAATTTAAACGGATTTAGAAGTCGCTACCCCAACATTCTTTGTTTATTTTAACCTCTTGTCATGCTTGATATTAGTGAGCAGGAGCATCAACTATTGAACCAATTTATTTAACGAAATTGTATATATGAGCTATTGATGCTCCTTATATTCACTTACACAAGTTAAATCGATGTTGATTAGTAGGATATTCACCATGAGAGATTATTAGCTCCAAATATTACTTGCTATTTTTTGAAATTTTAACTTTTATTTTTGACTAAAAACGGTAAAATAAGTTAATTTGCAGTCTACACCTAATTTAACTTAACATTAACTTCAAGTTAATGTTAAGTGTAGAACGCTCAAGTTAAGGCTTTTTTCAGGTTATAACATAGTTGTTAGTGCAATTGTTTTAACAACGCAGTCATAACTTCAAGTTACAACAGCATTTCAAGTTAGGTGGAGATGTAGAGTAAAGGCAGGTTCACGTCAACGTTGTCAACTCGGTGCTTTTCGCACCGTTTTTAGTGCTTTTTCAACTTTTCGACGCGAAAAATGTTAGAGTTAGTGCTTGGTGCTTCTGTTAGTTTAAGTTTTAGGGCTTTTTATTTGTGACAGTGGCACTGAACACAAAATTCAAAAATAAGTTTATTTATTAAAAAAATATTTTCAAGTGTAAAACTCTTTGCTAATGCACCCTTTGCTAAACATACTTTTTGCAGCCTTTTGGACAGGGCTGGCTGCCCGCTGGGTAACCCAAAAAAACACCACCTGGGCTTTTGTGGGTATTTTGTTTTTTATGTTATAATCATTTAAACAAAGATTGTATAATTTTGACGTTTAATTTACAGTAAAATAAAAGAAAATAATTATAAAATTCATAGAAACGAACAACAAAAATACATACACATGTATTTATATGCCAATTTGTGTGTATTTACATTTAACCCTGGTGGGGCTTTCTGTATTTATTAATTTAAACAAATATAGTATATTATATCAAACAAATATAAAATATACATATAAGTCGGAAGTTATTATTATTCGGCTTAAGTCCAATAATTGAATTAATGTAAATTCAAATTATTTTTACGAGTGGAATATTAGAATATCTAATCAGACTAGCAGAACGGATTGGTACTACTAATTTCTACAGCCGCTACGCTCAGGCGATGCAAGTCTTATTGATCAGCTTCTTATTCAGCTGTGAGAAAGACAGAGAAATGAATACAAGTTTCTCTGTCGCTTTCCCACCTGAATAAGAAGCTGATCAATAAGACTTGCATCGTCTAAACGTCGACTAAACTTTTCATTAGCTTTTTAACAAAATCCTGTTTTGACAGTAGTATAGCACTGTTCAACAAATTATACCAAATTTCAACGGCCGTTACAGATGTAGCGGAGTCACTTTGTAAAGCATTTAGAGCTTGTTGAACTGGGAGTAACATATATTGGAGATTTAAAGCTTCATTATATAACTGAACGTTGTTTAACGATGCCATAACATTACTGAAGATTTTCTTGATAAATCTATACCGAAAAAGCTTAGATCAATTATTAGATTATTTAAAAAAACCAGGGACCGAAAATAACAGTTGTTACATAAATTTCAGTTCAAAAAGTCAGACAGAAATAATTTGTCTATACGATATTTGAGTATAGCAATGTGATGGTCGTGAGCTAAGGAATAAAAATCTAAAAATACTTTTATTTTCTTATTTTTTTCAAAAAGGTCAAAATATAAATGTTATTTTTTGACTCATACTTTTTCGGTCAAAAATAGAAGTTAAAATTTTACCGATATTTTTTTTGGTCAAAAATAAAAGTTAAAATTTGACCGAGATTTTTTTTTTGTCAAAAATAAAAGTTAAAATGTGACTGATATTTTTTTAGTCAAAAATAAAATTTTACCGATATTTTTTGGTCAAAAATAAAAGTTAAAATTTAAACGGATTTAGAAGTCGCTACCCCAACATTCTTTGTTTATTTTAACCTCTTGTCATGCTTGATATTAGTGAGCAGGAGCATCAACTATTGAACCAATAAACCCCGTAAAGCCAAATAAAACCCAAGAAAAAACCAGCCGTGCTGGGTTTTATTTAAGAAACCCGGGTTTTTTCCAACCCTGCTTTTGGAAGAATAAACAAATTTATTTACATATTTATTTAGTCTTATCTAAGTAAAATATAAATATTTAGTTGCTATAAGCCCGTTTAAGTCATTGCCAGGGCTCGGACTTTCATGCAACTAAAAATGTTTTTAAGCGCTTAACAAATGCACCTAAAAATTTAAAATTTGCGCAAAATATGCATTTACCTACGAAAAAAGCACCGAAACTAAAATTGTGTGGAAACACTTTTAAAAATTTTATTATTATTTAAAGAAAGAAAACATCAAATAAACATAATGGGGGCTATCATGGTTGGCGTTTATCGACTTCAAATTCGATCATTTGTACTAGATTAAAGAAAATAAGTAACATTTTTCTATAATCTAGTACAGAACGCCTGATTTTCGCCAACCACGATAAGGGGGAATAATTCATATAATAAAACTAAAAAACTATTTTAAGCAAAAACTAGTAAATTTTTCACCTAAAAAATTCGATCTACTGTGTACGTATGTCATAGAAATATTTTTTTATATGTAAAACTTTTTAATTTTTGGATTGTAATAGCATCTTCCTCGTTTAACTCGTAGTTTTTATTTCGTCAAAATCGTTGATGAGAAAAGTTTCTTTAAGATTTTTTGACAGCCAGACTGATTTTGATTTGATTTTCGTCTTACAAAATCTAATAAAAATCTCAAAGCTTGTATTACAATGTGAAAGCGCCTTTAAAGCGGCCTTCAGACTATTAGATTTTGTATTAATACTTGTCAAAAACTCAAATCTTGAGTAAAAATCCAACAGTATGAAAACAAATTGATATGACATGTCAAATAATACGTAATGAAATTTGACAGCATTATGGTATTTGTCATTTTTAGGAAATTTTCTAAACATCACGTTTTTCGTTTTATCAGGGTTGCCTTTTGCACAAACAAACATAGGAATAACAAAAACAGTTGTGACTTTGTTTGCGGCATTAATAGAGAACAAGAAGAACAAACAATTGCTTTATTGGTTTAACCAACTTAAACACGAAAAAATTTCATACATACGTGTTATTATTTTAGTCCCAGTTTTCACTATGCAAGTCTTATTGATCAGCTTCTTATTCAGCTGTGAGAAAAACAGAGAAATGTGTATTAATTTCTCTGTCTTTCTCACAGCTGAATAAGAAGCTGATCAATAAGACTTGCATCGTCTAAACGTGGACTTAGGAAAAAAGTAACCAAAATGCAAAAAAATATTAGCATCTCCACAGTGATGTTAACCGTATAGTAATTACTGTTTTGTACGGTAATTTTGGACCGCAAAAGGTAGCAAGGTAATTTCCTTAAAAATACGGTAATTTCAAAAATGTTCAATTGATAAAAATTCCGATTTACATACATCACATAGACAAACAAATACATAAATTAAAATTTTACTAATATATGAAAATATTGCCTTTTATCAATTGAATTCCTTCACTTAATTGTGAGTAAAATCAAAACGTGTGTATCGATTTTAATAAACTACGGCTTGTTTTGTTTAGAACATATTTTTCTATATGCTAATAGAAAATAACGAATGTTTTTTAATTTTATGAACCTTTTAAGAACAAAAGATTTTATAAACTTTCTTCAACACGAGTTCCACGATGTTGTAAACTTGTGTACTTTTTTTTATTCTAAATGAATTTAAGTAAAACGTATTTACCATGTATTTATATATGTACATATGTGTGTACTTCTATTTACATCTAAAATAGTTTTTTAGTACAATATTTCTTGAAGAAAATATATGTATATTTTAATATTAATTTATATGTTAGATTTTCCTTCTTTGTAAAAAATAAAACTGGAAACCCTATTCATGATAGTCCAAGGCGAATGTTTAAGCTAACAGCTTGTCAATAGTTTTGGAATTTAAAGCCCAATAAACTTGTACATCTGAGCACGACCTGGTGAATTTCAATATTTAAATGTGTACAGCATGTTTTTAAGGACTTTCAATCATTAAAAATGTTTTTAAAGTTCAAGAAACTTTCAGTAAAATTAGCTCGGCCGTTCAAATACATACTTGAATGGCTTTCATGTATACTTTAAGCGTATTAAATCAATATATTTTGAATTGACTGAATATATTGTATACCTATTTTATTCAAAATGGTTTTACTGCCGTCTTCATAAAAAACTACTCGTATTTAGGTTTGATATGAACAAAATTTCCATTAACATTTTTCTTAAAACACATTTCAAATTAAAATAAATTGTTTATGAATACTGCTATTGTTTTAATTAAAAAGCTTTGCGTACGGTAATCTTCATAAAAACGGAAATTCTTTTAAGGCCGTACGTAATTAGAAAATAAAATTTAACATCACTGCTCTCCACATTGAAAAGAAAAACTAATCGACGTTTAGACGATGCAAGTCTTATTGATGACCTTCTTATTCAGCTGTGAGAAAGACAGAGAAATGAATACACATTTCTCTGTTTTTCTTACAGCTGAATAAGAAGCCGATCAATAAGACTTGCATCGTATACGACGTTTATATATAAACGTCGACCTAGTCAACGTTCAAACGATGCAAGTCTTATTGATCAGCTTCTTATTCAGCTGTGAGAAAGAGAGAGAAATTTGTATCCATTTCTCTGTCTTTCTCACAGCTGAATAAGAAGCCTATCAATAAGACTTGCATCGTCTGAACTTTGACTTAGTCGAAGTTTAGACGATGCAAGTCTTATTGATAAGCTTCTTATTCAGCTGTGAGAAAGACAGAGAAATGAATACACATATCTCTGTTTTTCTAACAGCTGAATAAGGAGCTGATCAATAATACTTGCATAGTGTAAACTGGGACTTACCAACAGAGTGTGCAAACAAAGTCCCAATTCACACTATGCAAATCTTATTAATAAGATTCTTATTCAGCTGTGAGAAAGACTGAGAAATGAATACACATTTCTCTGTTTTTCTCACAGCTGAATAAGAAGCTGATTAATAACACTTGCATAGTGTGAATTGGGACAAACAAAACTTTTCGCAAACGTTTCATGCGAAGACACAAAACTTTTAAAATATTTTTAATCGTTTCGTACATTAGCAAAATCAAAGCAAATACTTTTGCAATGACAAAAAATGGAAAGTTAACGTTCAGACGATGCAAGTCTTAGTCGACGTTTAGACGATGCAAGTCTTTTTGATCAGCTTCTTATTCAGCTGTAAGAAAGACAGAAATGAATACACATTTCACATAGTGTAAGCTGAGAGAAAGACAGAGACATTTGTATTCATTTCTATGTCTTTCTCACAGCTGAATAAGAAGCTGATCAATAAGTCAACGTTTCGACGATGCAAGTCTTATTGATCAGCTTCTTATTCAGCTCTGAGGAAGACAAAGAAATAAATACAAATGTCTCTGTCTTTCTCACAGCTGAATAAGAAGCTGATCAATAAGACTTGCAACGTCTAAACGTCGACTAAGACTTGCGTCGTCTAATTAATTTGAGATATTCTCAGAAATTAATTATTTGAAATTATTTTCATCCGTAGACTTTTAATCACCATGTCTGATGCCTTTCTATATTTACTTAAAAATATAGTAAAACTAAAATAGATTGAATAAATTGGGACAAGGTAGGAAATAAAAGACTAATATATCATTTTAGTTTCTGATAGTAGTTTCCAAAAATTTTTAAGTTTCATATCATGCTTAGGGAAAACATAATAACCATCAATCACAAAAGAATAAAATAAGCGTAGTAGGCTTAGAAAACCCAACAAATAATTTGTATTCGACATGAATCTATTTTATTTTTCTACACATTTATACAAATTACAAAACGGCTATTTTCGATTTACTGAAAATTCTTGGTGGGAAAATAAGGTCCCTTTTCATCAGGAGAATCACATAATATATTATTATACAAACGTAATGACAAACAAATACCTCTTCCACCTGTGGTGAAGGGCATAATAAACAATATGTGCGATATGTATCAAACATTTGTGATAGTATTTCTTTTAGAGAACACAAGTTGAATGAGTGAACATTTCATGCTATTGCAGGATCGGACAAGACTTCGTATGTATGTACTCGTATGTACCTGCGAATATGTTAATCGTATGTTTAAATAACTTTAAAACGTACTTAGTATACGTACATACAGTGTCTTAAATAAGTTTGCAGACTTTTTAAAGGAAATGTCTTTGTTTGAATGAAGCTTCGTAAAGAAATTTGAAAATCTATTTTCAATTTGACTTGTGTCACATAGTTCATTTCACTGTTCGATCATTCTAGGAAAGGGGAAGAAAAAAGGTAACGTGTAAGAGATATGAAAATGATAGTGAAGAAGAGTAGAGCTTATGGCTATCAAATGTCGAAAAAGGGGTGGTTCTCTGCTCCAAATGAATGAGCTGAGTCTGATGAGATAAGTCGTCGCTAGCTCAGATCGACTGACTACGGATTGCTGGCCGGGTTGTGGTAGCCACTAGTTCTCCCCTGAAGGACAGAGGCGCAGAGGATGTCTCCTCTTCCTCCAAATTTTGCCAGCTTATATAGAAATCATGTGACATTACCCCATCAGTTTGGCGTGGTTGCCAAATTTGCAACGTCCGCTGATCGTTGTGACGATGTCGCTCAGTTGCGTCTTCTGGAGTCTTCAAAGATTAATGGTACGTACTGACTCCATCCTGGGCCAGACCAACCTACAAGTAGGTTCGTTAAACCTGTGCCAGGATGAGGAAATAGTTTTCAATTAGCTGTTTGTAAACGTGTAGGGTAATACCGTAGAAGACGTCAATGTCTGACTTCAATAATGTTGTACCCTTTTTAGCTAGCTCGTTAGCAATGTAGTTACATGCGCTGGTCCCGTGTCTATGCACCAATATAAGGGTGATTTGAATGTCTCGCTATTCCGTGCCCGGCATTCTAGAAACAGCTTACATGCTCAGCCTTAATACGGCTGTCATAATCGTGACGAAATCGATAAAATGTGGAAATGCTTGCTATATGTTTTACATTGCAGTCGTTTAATTTCGACTACGACTACGACAACCGTAATAAGGTCCGTTGTGAAGAAGAGAAGGGACCTGATTGCGGTTTTGCTGGCGGTAAAGATTTGGATATTCCTTTCAAATATCCTGTGATACCGAAGTAGTTTGCCACCTCGCCTTGTAATACAGTACATAACTTCGCTAAGCTTATTGAGTGCATATTCCATCCTATGTGAGAGCGTATCAAGTTGGGTCCGTGACGCTGTTACCGCCACGACATTTGCATAGGCAACAGTTTTAAATCCGAGAGAATTCATAGTCCTTAACAGCACATTTATCGTTAAGTTCCAAAGTATGGGTGACAGCACACCACATTACGGAGTAACTCTATTAGCCGAAAAACTGCAGGTTTTAACAATTTACTCGAAATTTGAAGGTGTATGATCCAAACGGACAGTCAAAAATATGTAGATTTTCCTCAGGAAGCCACCCAAAAGTGTGGCGATAACAAATTAAAATTCTTTATATCAAGTATGCCGAATCTTTTGTATCCCCTTCACCAATAACCATGGACTCAAATCTAATGGCAAGTGAGCATTTTTTTTTTGTTTTTGCTGATTTTCAATACTAATCTATTTGAGACAAATCCTGATATATTAGTAGTCCAAGTCCGAAGTCTGTAATTTTTCTGTGGGACTTGAAAATCGATTTCACATACAGATATAGGGACTGGCGGACATCGATAATTCGATTTTCATATCTATAAGAACCCAGAATATATATACTTTATGGGGTCGTAAATTAATATTGCGGGAATTACACACGGAATGACAAACCTATATAAATATACCCTTTCCATTTTTGGAGATGGGTATAACAAATACCTTAAACTTGAAAAATAGTTATTGAGCGAAAACTTTTGATCTAAACTGTGCATGTGATAAGCGTGATACGATGATGAGCTTATAATAAAAAAGTCATGTTTAAAAATTTGTTATTGTTAATTTTTTTGCTTGAATTTATTTTTGTTTAGATTAATCGGTATGATCACGCGACAAGTAGGCAAATAATAATAAAAAAAAAACGAAATGATAAAATTCAAGTGCCCACTCTCACAATGTGTGTAAAAATTAATAATAAAGATTTAATTATTTTAAATTGTTAGAAATTATAAATAAGTTCTTTTATCATTATTGAAATTATCGACAAGTGCATTTTTCTTCTTTTGGATTTTCTATTTTAAATATTCCTATAAGCGAATTACATATGCATATTTAATTCATTCAACAAACTTTTAATTAAAAAGTTACAGTGGGGATAAAAAATTACTACATAATTCTGTATCTTACGCTTGCAATAAAACATACGTTGATTGATTTTATACACAATATAATTTTAATGAACGAATACAAACTTCAGTGGAATAAACTTTCTTTCTCAAGTTGGGAAACGAATGTTCTTTATGTAGCAATGACACTGAAGTCTGTTCAACAATTTAAGCCTATACCGTTGCAGCCTTTGGCAATGGCAGGTAATGTGCTCGATTATTTTTGGCTCCTCTACATCCTCCCATAACCCACATAAATCGGCGGATATCAGTTTCCCAAATTATGGTTCTCGCCCTCTTAGAACCTTCTTATTCATACCTAGTAGTAGTTCAGATTTTTCTAAGTAAATTTTTAGTCACATAGCTCTCGAGACTCTACAGTCCTCTCTACTTCCCCAGGAACGATTGGTCCTCTTCAGCAAGCAATTAATGAGTTCCATATAGTAGTAACCAATTGTAAATTTAACCGATATATAACTTTCTTCCTCATCTAACGGCGAACCAATTACTTACTAGTTCGTCGGCGGTTTCATTTCCCTCAACATTACAATGACCTGGAACCCAACATAGTCTGGCACTATACTTGCCCATAAGCACACTTAGGGCTCTCCTACAGTCGCTAACTAGTTCTGATTTGACACTATGTCATTTCAAAGCCTTTACCGCGTTCAGCCACATTTTTGGCCACCAACTCTAAAAGACATCAGCGGCCGTGCGTCTTCCATTTTTAACCCATCTGTAAAGACCGTATAAGCCTCTTGGATCCTATCAGACTGAACACGAAAATCCCTATCTGGAATATTTACACTCAAAAAAATAATGAACTAAATCTTAAGAAAATTTACTAAATTTGAGTTCAAAAAGGTTGTCGTATGGCGCCAAAGCCGCTTTTTCCAAGAGTTTAGTACAAATTTCCTTGATGTTAGGAAGTATATTTGATGCTAATTTTATTAAAATTATACTTGAACAGAGTGAAATATTTACTGTAAGTTAGTTCATTATTTATCTGATATAAACTTTATTCTAGACAATTTTTTACTTAATTTATGAAAATCTATAGATACATAATGAACTAGTTTATAGCAAGTATATTGTTTTGTTTCAGTAAAATTTTACTAAAATTAAGTTAAATTTTTCTATAAAATACGGAGTTTGGAGAAAAAATGTCTTGCATCTCTGATCTCAAATTTTATAAATTTTCCAAAGTTGTTTTTGCATATGTCCTCAAATTAAGTAAATTTTTCCTAAGTTCAAGTTCAATATGTCCTTAATTCTAGTACTAATTTTTATTTAAATTCTATATTACTTGAGATTTATTTACATATACATGTTATATTCATAATTAACGTACCAAACATACATTTTAATTACCTTTGGAGGAGGCAAGTATTGAACCAGCAACCTTTCGGCTGATAGACTAGCAATCTAACCACTATCCTAACAGGACACCCTGCATAAGCATTGAAACTATTGTGTTTTACAATTTTATTTTATTTATAAAAAAATATATTTTAGTTTCAAATATTCCACGAAAACACAAAAAATTTTCTTAGATTTTAATAAAACTTTTCCTAAAAGCTATCAAAACCTAGATATATGTATATATCTTTTTATTTATCTAAATAATATTTCTGAAATAATATATCCTATAATTTAAATCAAAAGTACTTAAAACTGGTAAATATTTTTATAATATTAAGTATTTTTTCACTAGTCCAAACTTGTAATTCTGTTTATTTTTTATTTTTTTATTTATCTAAACTATTTTGAAATAAAATTTTCCTTTATTTTAGTACATTACTTCCTATAAGAAAAGAAAATGTTTACTCAGTCGAAGAAGTTTTTTACCGTTTCGTCTTAAATTTTATCTGAACTAGGTTTAAGGAAACTTTTCCAGAAAATTTGTAGGCTATTAACAGAAAATAATTTGTAAAAACTTTTTCCTTAAATTCTAGGAAAATTTCCTAATATTAAGAAGAAATATGAACTCAAATTGAGAATAGCGTTTTACACTTTTTAAGTAAGTAAAATTTGATGAACTAATCAGGAGTACGTCTTTTCCTAAACCTTATTTTTTAGACTAATATGAAATTACCTAGTTCTTATGATACAGTTTCCTTAAATTTATAAACCACTTTCTTATTTTTAATAAATATTTTCTTGAAGTCAGTAAATATTTCTTTAAATATACGGCCATGTTCTGTAAACCGAATCCAAGTAAATTTCTCGTTTTCCAAAAATAAATAATGCCCCCATTTATGAATTTTAAATAATATATAGTAAATAAATTTCAGATATGATATTTTAAGCACTAAAGAATAGAAAACTTCAAAAAAGTTTGAAAAATGTTTGCTATTAATTTAGTATGGATTTAGTTTGTCCAAATCGAGCGTTTTCAAATCGACTCGATTTACAGAACAGGCAGAATAAAAAAAATTGTGAATTTTTATGAACTATTTTTAAGGATATTAACTATTTGTTTTTTACTCATATCAAGTGAATTTTACTAGATTTTAGTAAAAATTTACTTAAACTAGAAACATTTACTTAAATTTAGGAAAATTGTTTACTTAAACTTAGAAATTTTTTTTACTGAACTTTAGTATATGTATTTTTTTAGTGTAATAAGGTTGTCCTGCTTAAATCAATTTCACGGGCTAGAAAGACCTGACCATTAAAACGAATCTTATTTAAGACTCATGTGTGATCTATTAACCTTGCCCTCACCAAACCTTCCTCCAAAATCCCTATCCGGAATAATTAATAAAGTTGTCCTGCAAAAATCAATTTCAGCTGTTATGAAGAGCTACTCATTAAAACTAATCTCATTTAAGACTCATGTGTGATCTGTTAATCTTGCCCTCATCAAACCTTCCTCCCAAAGCTCAAGCAAACTCCTTGCAGGTGTTCTTAACATAAAATCCTCTGTGGTAAGTAGATGATGAATGACGTTTACGGAAGCGTGAGGTGTGCTCCTTATATCACCTGTAATACTCAACGAGGCACTCCTCTGGACCTTAGCAAGTAATTTCGTATGACTCTCCTTCCTCAATGCCTCCCACCAACACAATGACAACCAATGTGTAAATCCAGCTTACCATCTTCGGTTGCAGGTCCCAGTTCCTTCCTATGGAGTTCCTGCACCCATAGTAGGCATTTAGTGCTTTCTTAAGCCATTGGTGTAACTAGGCTCTTCTGGCGGGAATCGCTCTACCCCCATAGAAATTAAGAATATTAAAGTAATTTTGATAATATGTACAAGCGAACTACTCCAATGTCTTAAGCCTTTCTTGTGTGTCCATTTGCATGAAAGCTTACTATACAAGGAAAGACCAAAGCCTCCTCTGCTAGCTTCAACTCTAGCCCTCCAATTCTAGGTACCTCAACGCTATAAATTTTTGAGCTCCTGTTAATGAGAACTATCTCCGTTTTATCTGGGTTTACCCTCAGTTTTTTGCAGCTAGTCCAGGAGAACAGTTCGCTAAGCGCCGATTGCATGACTTCACTGCTAATGAGAAAAAAACTTTCCCGCTACCAGTATCCTCCTCCTATCAAAATGCCTAAGATTTTCGTAGCCACAGTAGGCGTGATAACACTCCCCCCTGTGGCGTACCCTATTATTTTCTTCAGGCTTTCGCTTCCTATTCCCAAGTTGATAATTCTACAGCTTACCATAAGAACTCCCCAAGAAATTTTCAGACACTGAGTACCTTTAGCGACTCAACTCCATCTTTCGCAGCTATGAAATTTGCAGAGATGATTTTATTGGTCGTAAATGATCGATTGCCATGAAAATTGAACGTCATGTCGCTTACGTCTTTTGGCGGTAAGGCCTAGATATAGTCATAAAGTTATAAGCTTTATACACAGCTCAAAAGAGAACCGAAATACATAATTAGTGAATATTTATGTACATACATACATATGTACAAATGTATACATACGAGTATATTCTTTTTGTAAATATTACACTGCTTAACCTTAAAGAGTTCAAATGACTTTTAAATCAAATGTCTAGTCTTATCAAGCAATTTAATTATAATAAGTATTAAATGCATTACGAATTATCGTTTAGCAGGCAGGTTTCTTCAAGTGCTCAAGTTATAAGCTTTATACACAGCTCAAAAGAGAACCGAAATACATAATTAGTGAATATTTATGTACATACATACATATGTACAAATGTATACATACGAGTATATTCTTTTTGTAAATATTACACTGCTTAACCTTAAAGAGTTCAAATGACTTTTAAATCAAATGTCTAGTCTTATCAAGCAATTTAATTATAATAAATATTAAATGCATTACGAATTATCGTTTAGCAGGCAGGTTTCTTCAAGTGAAAACAAACTTTGATGACGTTTAAAAAACTATTTAACATATCGATGGCTTAATATAAAAAATACCTATCTCGAGTTTTCGATATTGTACAGGAGAAGGGAAAAAACTGAATAAAACCTAAAGTACTTGCACACAATTTAAGTGGCCTTAAATTCGTTATTTTCAACCGTAGTTTAAATAGGTCTTTAAGCAGAAGCTGATTACCCGATAATCTAAAATATGCTATTTTGAAAAAATCAAGATACGCCTTTTCTATATTAACTCATCAATATAAACATTATTTTTCTAAAGTCTGTTGCTAATAATTAAAAAATATCGCTGTTTTATTTAATATTAGCACAATCGGAAGTTTTGTTGAATATGTATGTGTTTTGTTTCAAACGATCTTTCTATGCATAATATGGATCATGCAATTCTGAGCAACCAGTCAGAAGTTCTTTAAGAAAAAATAATAAGCATGTGATAATCAGCTCATTTAAGTTATTAAGTTAAGTTGTAATTGTGTAATAACTGTGGACGTTATTTCATTAATCCAAAGTTAGCTTTAGCCCAATAATAATTGTTATTATAATAATTATTATTATTAGGCTAAAGTTCGTAACATTTTTAGCCATAAATAATTGAATATGGAAAAATATTCCAAGTATCAAGGGAAAAATTAACGTTAATTAATTCCACAGCCTACACGGTAGAACATAACATCGATCTTTTCAGAAGTTGCAACACTCCATCGGCAATGTTCATGTCCATTTTATGTCTTTCACCGCTGTTTAGATGTCTGGGCAGAGCACGAAAAACGCAGCGCAGCGCCGCTCTTTTTTGCGCTTTACGCAAAGAGTGGAGCCGATTTATTATTGCGCTTGAACCGCGCCAATATTTTCGCGCAGCACATAAAAGGAGCAAGCGCAAAAAGAACCATTTTCTTTTGTGCTTTTTATTTGGGCAGTGCGCAAAATTTCATAAAAGCAATGGGCGTTATTTTCATGGATGTTATTACATGACATCGTAGTTTTTTGAAATCACCGTATAGCACTTCCGGTTTAGGGGCTGGACCGGAAATCGGGTCGGTTGTGTAGTTCATATTTCCGTCTCCGGAAATCGGTTCAGTAGTGCAGTTCAGATTTCCGGTTCCTACATGGAGCGGAAGCTGGGTCAGTAGTGCAGTTCACACATCCGGTTTATGGGATGGACTGGAAATTGGGTCGGTAGTGCAGCTCATATTTATGGTTTGGACCGGAAGTTGGGTGAATTGGGTTAATTGAATTAAAATTTAACCGAAATCGTAATGGAATGTAATAATTTCCAACTAACTTAATGCATCATTTTACTTGTCAAATCTCTCGCACTAAAAGCGATTGGGATTTTACAATTTAGCCGGCTAAGCCGGCTAAAAAGGTTAGCTAAAAAATTAGCCGGCTAACCGCCTTAGCTTAGCCGAATTAGCTGATTTAGCCGGCTTAGCTAATTTAGCCGGCTTAGCTGATTTAGCCGGCTTAGCTGGTTTAGCCGGCTTAACCAGCTTAGCTGGCTTAATCAGCTAAATAGCTAATTTTGTTTCTGTTGTTTGACGATTTATAATAAATAATATAACATAATATATGACCGGCAGAACATGACCGTCCGAAGTTGACCGACCGAATGTGATTCGCCCTATAGCACCGTACGTATTTAGAGTTCCGTACACCAAAAGTGTTAAGGACCCCTATTGTTTTCCTTACGCTGTCCGTCTGTCTGTCTGTCACTGGCTGTTTTCTCGAGAACCGTAAGAGCTACGGACCTGAAATTTTCACAGAATATGTAAAACTTTTGCCGCTAGAACAACAAACAAAAATCGCTAAAACCTAAAAAATCACCAAAAGTAAAAAATATCACCAAAAACACTTTAAAAAACGCAAAAGCTTTAAAACTGAAAAAATCGCCACAACCAAAAAAATCGCTAAAACAAACAAAAAACGCAAAAACTGAAAAAAATCGCCAAAACTGAAAAAACGCCTAAAAATGAAAAAAATTGCCAAAATCGAAAAAAACGCCAAAACAAAAAAAAAAGCCCCAAAGCTGAAAAAATCGCCAATAGAGAAAAAATCGCCAAAGCCGGAAAAAAGTTCCAAAACTGAAAAATCACTAAAAGTGAAAAAAATGGGCAAAACGGAAAAAATCGTCAAAGCTGA
Source organism: Panzeria rudis (assembly GCA_956483635.1). NCBI lineage: Eukaryota > Metazoa > Arthropoda > Insecta > Diptera > Tachinidae > Panzeria > Panzeria rudis. Next base: position 151,377,837 of record OY101449.1, on the reverse strand, counting down.
AAAAGATCGGCTCAAATAAAAAATCGCCAAAACTGAAAAAATCGACAAAACCCGAAAAATCCCCAAAACCGAAAAAAACGCCAAAAATGAAAAACTCGTCAAAACTAAAAACATCGCTAAAACTGAAAAAATCGTCAAAAACCGGAAAAAATCGCCAAAACTCAAAAAAATCGCCAAAACTGAAAAAGATCGATTTTTGGTGTTTTTTTATTTCAAGCGATTTTTTCAGTTTAGTTGATTTTTTTCGGTTTTAGCGATCTTTTAATTTCTGGCGATTTATTTGTTTTGGAGCTTTTTCAGCTTTGGCGATTTTTTCAGTGTTGCGATTTTCTTAGTTTCGACAATTTTTTCAGTTTTTACGTTTTTTTCTGTTTTGTCGATTTTTTTTGTATTTGCCGATATTTTTCGGTTTTGGAGCTTTTTTTGGTTTTTGGCGATTTTTTTCTGTTTTGGAGACTTTATTTTTAGTTTTAACGTTTTTTTTTTTTGATTATTTTTGGTTTTTTGACGATATTTTTAGTGTAAGCGTTTTTTAAGTTTTGTCGTTTTTTTTCGTTTTGATGACTTTTTCGTTATTTTTGCCTTTTTTTAAGTTCTTTGGCGATTTTTTTTTCGGACGGCCATGTTCTGCCGGTCACATGTTATGTTATGTTATTATAAATCGTCAAACAACAGAAGAAAAATTAGCTGTTTAGCTGATTTAGCTGATTAAGCCAGCTAAACCAGCTAAGCCGGCTAAAACAGCTAAGCCGGCTAAATTAGCTAAGCCGGCTAAGCTAGCTGAGCCGGTTAAGCCGCCTAAGCCGATTAAGCCGGCTAATTTGGCTAATTCATTTTTTCTTCTTTGAGTTCCAGTTAGTACGTTAACCGGCAAATTTTGTTTGGTTAAATTTAACAGACACTTTTTTGTTAAATGGTGTCAGTTAAAAGTTAATCACTGTTTGTGTAATACAGTTAAAGCTAACTTCCGGTTAAAGCTCATGTTATTTTTTTATCATGCATTGTGAAAATGGCCGTAAGCCGGCTAAATGGCATAAGCTGGCCGGTTAACCGGCTAATTTTCTTAGCTAACCGGCTTAACCGGCTAAATTTACAGCCCTAGTTTTAATTATATTTTGGGTAGAAAAAATTCTTTCTACACATGCTGAAGAGTGTTGAATATAAAGAATTCGTTGAACGATTCTGTATAAATTCGTATATAAACGTTCGAACGGCTTAAAGTAGCTATTTGAATTATGAGCTGAAAGTGCCAAAATATTTTCGAAAGTACCACAGGGTCATCAAACATTCAATAGTGCCACAAATGGCCCAATTGTGCCACATTTGGCATTACTGGTTCCAGTACTTTTTGGGTAAAGTTCGGTAAAATGAGAGCAAACACATATTTTTCTCATTGAATACAAAAATGCACAAAAGTACGGGAACGTAAAAAACCAAATTTCTATCCCGAAAAATTACATGAAATTGTTGCGAAAATAAACATAAAAATAAAAACCAGCCCAATGATTTTTAATGCCATTTTTCAGTTGTAGGTACATATTTTCATAAATACATACAAATGTATTTTGCTTTGAATTTTGTTAAACAAGCATTATTTCTTTAGTATTTTTGTTGCCTAAAATTAAAATTTTTGATTTTTAGTTTATTTTTCAAACAGCTGATTATTGCTAGGAACACAACTGGGTCGAACGACGAATTTCGTCCAACACGACGTATTCGTCGATAAAAATTCGCTGTGTAAATTCGTCGTGTGAGGCACAATAGTGACGAAAACGCAACAGCTGTTACAATTGATAAAGTTGTTTACTGTTTGTGCAAAGTGTGACCGTATTAAAAAAATAATACATACTTGAATAATTAAACATTAGCAAAAACACAGCTAACACCAATTTTTATAGTTAATTATTATCTATATTTACTTCAAATGCTATAAAATAAAAATAATAAAAATAATTAAAGCAAAAATTATCTTTATTTACTAAAACACTTGAAAACTAAAACCAAACATGGTCAGTTGGTACTGATTTGTTCGTCGTTCGCCGGCGTAAGGAATAGAAATAAATCTATTGAGAGTTCGCCGTGTATTTTCATATACACAAATGTGTTTTATTTTTGGCGACGAATATTCGCGACCAAAAATTCGTCGTTCATCCCAGTTGTGTTCCTAGCATATTTTGCACTTTACTCAATCTGCCCGAAGAAAAAGTTCGGGCTGTTTCGTGCAAGAAGCGCTCAAAAATGTTCTCATTTACCCAATTTTCGAGTACGGGAACGCTTTTCGTGCAAATAGGGCGCCCACGGGCGCCCAATTTTGAGTACGGGAACACACTTATTGTAAACATACGTTTAAGAAAACAGCCAAATTTTCGCCTTTTATTCACGATATGGGTGAATGAATGAAACGTACAAAAATAACTATATATAATAAAGTTTTCATTATCAAGATTGTGCTTTATTATTAGACATCATTTCAATCTTTTTTTAAATGAAATTAATATACATTTTAATATAAAACTAAATTTAATTAATCAATTTGTACTACCACTTTTCCGCGTAAATGTCCACTGAGAACTTTCTCAAAAGCTGCTGGTAACTGTTCAAACTTAAAAGTGCTATCTATTAACGGATTTATCTAAAGTTGGAAATAATAAAAATGTAGGAACTAAACTAAATTGAAAAAAAGTAGAATTTAAACATATAATACATACCTTTTTCCGTTCCGCCAATTTTTTTAAAAACGCAATACCCTGAGGTGCAGGAGAAAAGAATCCCCATTTAACTAAACCGTTATGTTTAGAAAATGATTTGAAATTTGTTTCTAAAATACTGCTAACATTTTTAAAAATTCCCACACCTAAACCAGAGTTGTCTATATTTTTTAAAAGGGGCGATGAAAATGTTACGTATTGCTTATAGTTAAAATTTAATTGTTCAGCGCCTTCGGGACCTTGACCACTGCAATCAAGTACAACATCATAAGGAGCAAAGGAACGCAATTTTTCCATTTCGTCGCTGTTGTTATAATTAATTACAATGTCAGTACCTAGCGATTTAACCAAGTCCTTAGCGTTTTCGCTACAGGTTGCCAACACTTGAGCACCTTGAGCCTTGAGCATTTGTATAGCCAGAGATCCAACACTACCTGATCCGCCTAAAACTAAAATCCGTTTTTGCCCACCTCCACCGTCAGCCGTCAGAGCACCACATACGCCACCAATATTCGCTGTAATATAAAGACCGGACCATGCTGTAAGTCCAGCATATAAAACTGAAGCTGCTTCTTCATCGCTAAGATTTTTAGGTGCTAAAGAAAGCTACAGTGTAACAGTGGTGAACATTTTTGTTTGCGTATTTCTATTATTAAACCTACACAATGATTTGTTACTGCCACATATTCAGCATGTCCTCCATTTGTATTTTGTACCGGAATCACGCCCCAAACTCGTTCACCTAATGGTATATCAACATTCATGCCTTTTTGAACTAGATAACCACTAAATTCACGACCCAAAGTCAATGGGAATTCTATAGAATCACCTTGGCAACGCATGGTATTCAGTACAGTGGCACCATAACCATCTAAAATAATCAGTTTATAATTAAGTTTTCATTTTATTTATTTTTGCTATTACTTAACATTGCCACATCTAAAGGGTTGACTGTTGTGGCGGTCACTCTAACTAGACATTCGTTGGCCTGCTTAAGCTGTGGCACTTTTAGTTTGTCGGAAAATTGCAATTCACCTACATCTCCATAGCTGTGTATTTGCCATCCGTACATCTTTAATTTCCATTTAGAATTTTCGTTCTCCCTTTTCTTTATGGCACTCGGTGGCTTTTGTTGTTGATTTCCATCAGGGCGTGGAGTGTGCATTTGGTTTGTATATCGTTTCGTCATTACGTAATTATAACGACCTAAAGTCCTGGCCAAAGATTTGACTTGCATATTAATTTATTTTGCAACCGAATTTTTATAATTTTATAATTACGGAATGAATAGCAATCGCAAAGTTGTTTTGTTTGTTTGCGTTTGTTTTTTTTCTGCTTCGGTCAGCTGTTTAGTTTTTTAAAGAGCTGCCGGATGGTAAAATGGCCAAGGTAACGAGAGTATCTCTATAGAGGAAAAGTTTTGAAATTTTATATGTATAAATTAAATTTTTTATAAAATTATTTCTTCAAATACATTTCAAATCCAAATTAACGTTGGCTTAAATTTACTTTAGCTTCAGTGTTCCCCAAATAAAAAAATTATTCTATATGATAGAAAATGTCTATAATTGAGGGGTTTAGTTTTTGAAATGGGCGCCGATTTGAATCGATCGATTTTCATCACATATCAGAAGAGGTGAAATAATTCGATTTTTGTAAGGAGTAAAAATACAGCAGTTACAAGATTTCACAAGTTGTAGTAAACTTTAATAATTTTAAATTGGCTATAAACGCAAACAAGTATTTATATATTAGTTATTTTCGATTAAAATACTCATTATAAATATATATATTACATATGTAACTTTTTTTTTAATTGTTACGCTAGTTAAATAACATAAAAGTATGAAGATTTTTAATAGGCTAAATGAAATGAAATAAGAACTTAGAATGAATTAAAATACATATCACATTAAAATATCTTTAAACATGATGGTGATGACCAACACCCTGTAACGAGCTGAGGTTAGATTCCGAATTCGAAAAGCCCTTAATCGGGGTCGAGTGGCAAACATCTTCTTCGCTATCCGTATAAGAGCCAACGGAACGACAGTTTCTATACAACGAATTCAAATATATATTAATAAGGTAACTATGTATGTAATTATATACTAACCGTTTTTGAATTGATGTAATAAGTACTGATTGATCTTGTATATCGATAGGGTGCGAACTTCTTGAAGCTGGTACGAATTTATCAGTTTTTAAGGAAAATACAGGCACATTATGACGAAGATGATGCTGCATCATTGTTGTCGGCGGAATCATATGATTCATATCCACTGATGAATGCGATTTTGATAGAGAACTATCTTCTTCACCATTCTTAGCCGACATTTGACTATGCAAATGTATTTCATAGTGACTATCGACGTGCTCGTTGTAATTATGATTACTATAGTTAAGATGTTGACAATGCTGAGAGCCATCAATTTCATTGGAATTACTTATTTCACTAATAGTTAAACACTTAGAGTCCAAAGTTTGTTTGTTGATGTATATTTCACATTTGTTTTGTTCGATTTGTTCAAATGCTGCAAATATTTTCTTCAAATTGTCAATTGTGGCCCGCATATCACAATGTCTATCGGCGATTTCAAAACACAATTGAGCAATATTTTGATTCAACAAATTAATAGCATATTTGACTGGCTTCGTGGGTATTGAAGATCGACTGTAGAGGGGAAATCTAAAAAGCAAAATTTGAAAATTTAATCAGTATTGTGAAAATAACTAATTAATATTTATCACGTACTCTCTTGATGTATACGAGGGAATATCTTTGATAACATCCATAATACGTGTTCGCGAACCTTCATGTATAATTGGATTTCTGTATAAACATATAAATAAAGGCAAATATAGTTATGAAGAAAAATAAAATTTTAGGCAGTTATATGTACATACCTTAAAGGACGATTTAATACGACTGATATCATTTCGATCAAATGCGCCACATATCCCAATGAAGCGCTCAAAGCCATTGGAGTTATATTTTCCGATATATGAACGCTTTGGGAACTTTGAGAGTCGAAAATATAGCCATCTACTCTAGGAAATGCTACACCACAGATTTTATAGTGACCATAACGAGTGCGATCAATTGGATAAATGTCTCCGAGTTCCAAACACAGTGAGAACATTATACGTTCTACATGTTGAGCAACGGATCGCTTCCTAAGGCAACATTCCCATTGTTCGTTAAGCGTATGCTCTAACTTTAACCTGTCATCATGCAGTTTTAGTCGTCGTTCCGCTAACCAAGTTTGTATTTGCTGCCTTGAAGAAGCAGCAGCATTCAGTTGTTCTCTAAGATGAGTAATACGAGTCGAATATGTTTCCTGAGCACTTATTAGCAGTCTTCGTTTACTTCTTACTGTCTCCAGTTGTTGTTGAAGCCGTTGGGCTTGCAGCAGTTGATGAGGATCAATATGCCGCTGTTCGGCCAGCAGAAGACTAAGGGTGCGACCCATGGAATGATATTGAGAGGCAGATGATGCAGATGCTGAGTTTGATGAATTAATTGACGTGGTACGTGGTTTTCTTAATAGTTCTTCTTTGGTAATACATCTTACGCTTAATCGTTTAATGTCTGCTGTCATTTCTTCACTTTCACGTTGTATTTGCATACGTTGTCTTTGAAGTTGTTGCAATTTTAACAAACTTTTCAAGTCGTAACTGGGTCTTACCTCGCAACGTATGCAGTTTAACTGAACGTAACGTGTTTTTGACATTCGCAACAAATCCTTCTGCCAGTCAACAGAAACTGGACTAGAGCTGCGCGAAACTTGGGGTGAATTAATGGTAAATTCATCCGGAGTGGGTATGCTACACTTCGGGACACTGGCCGAATACCGTTCATAGTTTAAGGCCAATTGTTTTCGTAAACACTCTGTAGTAAAGAGTTCCGGAGATCCAAAATACTCATCATTCATTTGAAATATCAAAGAATTTGCACAGCACTTGATCTCGGTATTTTGTGACAGGGGTATAAGACCGGAAAAATAAACAGCCCATTTAAAGAGAAGGGTGTCTAAGAATTGCGGCAATTTTCGAAATTTAACGAATTCTCGCGTTAATGCACTAGAAGGAAAGCATTAGGAAATACTCGTGGAATTATGGTTTGCTAACATACCTTATGGGTTCCATAATTGTCTTTGTTCTAATCTGCGTATTTTTAACATCCTCAGCATGAGCTGCAACTTCTGTAGACTTTTTATTTTTTATGTTCACAAAATTTTCAGTCTTAACACAGACCCATATTTTAATACATACAGAATTGGCATTGGACTTTAATATTTCTGGACATTGTATCTCCGCCCATTTCAAATTTAAATGCTTTCGTAAGGCCACTTTTTCACTTTGATAAAATGGCTCATTTTCTGGATGATCGTGCAGTGTGTAATATAACAAGGGTTGTGTATACCCGCAGTCTGTGGATAAGTTGGAACAGTCATTTATTTCAATATTTACACCTTGTACTGCTTGTAGATTCCTCAATCTCAATTGCTGCGTACTTAAGGGCAGCCACTCACGACATCTGGGTCTTATATTCATGTTGTTTTTAAACAAAATACTTGAAAAACATGAATTGGTATAATTTAGGTAAACATAATCGATCTTGAAATAATTTATTTAATTAACACTTTAGTTTTTTATTGCTAAATAATGCAATTTTGCAGTAAATTTTTCATTTATGTTTTCCTTGCCTTTCGTGTTAAAATGAAATGTCAAAAAATCTGTGAAGCAGTGCTACCAGTGGCACCAACAATTTGTGTATTGCCATTTGTGGATATTTTGGGTGCATATGTAGCATTGCCAGAATGAGGATTTGTCAACTAAAATATAATTTGGCGATTTCGCATCACGTCAAGAATACCAACGCTGATGTAAATCAAAATAATAAGGTAATGGCCCCTTTTAGACAAACAATTTTTATAAAATATTTTTTCGGCGCTTTTTCGGTTCCGGGGCTAAAACTTTTATTTTTAACCGGCCATAACTCAAACAACTCTGCATGGATATAAACGATAAGTATATCATTTTAAAGTGCTCTAAGATTCCTTTCTACTGTTAACCGTTAACCCATTCTGAACCAAACACAATTTTACAAACTTTTAGCCCGACTTTTCACGTAAACACACCGTTATCTCAAAAAATGACGAATATAGCGGTAATTAAACACGTATATGATTTTGCCGAATAGTGGTTTTGCTGAATAAAGATTTTCTAACTAGACGGCCATCGTCCGGGCTTAATAATTTTCTCCGCTATGTATGTCGAATAGTAGCTTCGCTGAGTAAAGGTTTTCAGACTAGCCGGCCTCCGGTCGGGCTTAAGGTTTTCTCTATGTATGTCGAATAATGGCTTTGCTGAGGAAAGATTTTTTGTCTAGCTAAATATCTGTTATAAATTTTATCATCTCCTAAACTAAACAACAGTTTTCATATACACACCCATGCACACATGGAGATTGCCTCGAACAAATTATATATATTTGAAAACAAAATTTTTAAGTCACACAACTTCCGTATTTCATTAGTAACGGCTTTGAAGTTTACACCGAATAATAGCTTGGAAGGATCTCTATAAATTTATATACATGATTAAGCCTGAAATGGGTCGATAGAGCAGTTCGCCTGTCCGGTTCTGGCCTAGACCAGACGTTAGGTCGATAGTGCAGTTAGTACTTCCAGTTGAGGTGATGGAGGAAGTGGTTCGTATTTCCAGTTCCAATATGAACCGGAAGTTTTGTCGGTAATGCAGTTCGTAGTTCAGGCTTAGGCGATGTACAGGAAGTTGAGTCGGTAGTACGGTTCATATATATCTGGTTCCGGTCTGGACCGCAATTTGGGTCAGCAGTGCAGTTCGCACTTCCGTTTTAGTGGCAGGACCGGAAGTTGGGTCAGTAGTGCGGTTTATATTTCTGGTTCCGTCCCGCAAGTTTGACTCGTCTAGGGGCATCATATTTATATTGGATCAAGAATAAAAAAGTAAAGAATATCGATATAATGCTACAAATCCAAATGTCTTAAAATTATGTCACTACGAAAGACGTATTTTGCAGCACTGACGTATTTTGCTGGCTAAAAGTAGCCAGAACGGTAACGCTGCTAGCATTTTTTTGTATTTTTTTTTCATGAATGTGCCGCACATGTTCCTAAATTTGTATACATGCACACGTGCCAGTGCCAGTTTGATTGGTACATGCACACGTGCCAAAATAAGGACACGAAAAAATCTGGCACACGCACACAAGTGGCAATTTATTTGTGTGCCTACTTTTGGCACATGTACGTGTCCTTTAAGATAGAATTTATATGGTACTTGCACGTGTGTATGTGCCAAATTTAGGCACATGTGCTGCACACTCATATGCAAATCCGTACTCTGTTATATTCACCGCCCAAATGTCAAAAAGAGATTTTTCCCAATATCTTGAGGGATATCTTTCACAATAGTACCAAAACTATATATTTACATAATAAAATTCAAGTTAATATCTCGGCAAATTTTTGGGATTTAAATTTCGGTCTCCGGAATATAAGTTTTTTTTTATCAGGATCATCACATATGATTTTATGATGTCGCAAAAAGTCATCTTCCTCAAAAAGTTTCTGGTAACGCTGCTCTCAACTGTTTAGTATTTGCGTTGTTTTTTGCTTGTTCCTCTTATTCATGATTTAATAATCAGGTCAAAGCAAGTCGACAGCTGTTTATTGCTTACCACCCTAAAGATGTCAGACTTCATATATAAAAAACCTAAACAAAATTTTTTATATATGGAGTTTGTTTGCTATCTTCACAATAATGCATTTTTGTTGTAGAGATGCATAGACCTAATTATTGGGTCATGCTCTTATTTTTCGTAGCGAAACCATCAAAGAGGAATTATTAGTAGATTGTGAAAGACGTTTGTGTTGTTTTCATACACTGCAAAAACGAAAAAAATTTAACATTTTGCTAGAAAATAATAAAAATGGGTAATCAACAGGCCAAAGAAAGCGACCAATTCCCGTATACAGCTGATGAGCATAAAGTATTGGAACATTCATTTCGCCATACATCAGGGGGACACACAGAAAAACTTACCGAAAATAAATTATTGGTAAGTACCTGGATCATTTGACCAAATCAGTAATAGCCAAATGTTTATCGTACCACACACTAGATGTACATGTGTATATTTATAGTCGCAAATATTGGAAATGTAATGAGATCCCTGATATAAATAATGTTGATACAAAATATGCATCGTCAGTAAATTTAGTTTCCTGCAACTTTGTTATTCTTGAGTCTACAACGCAAAACTGCTTGACATGCAGAAATTAAGCTTAGAAACTTGAATGTTTGTTAGTTTTTATAGTTACTCTGTATTTGCCAACAGAGAATTATTTGGCCGAATGAAAACGCCAACACCAATTATGGACAACCAATTGTCCCGTGATGAAATAATAAAAGAATTATATTAGATATATGAATAAAATTAGATCCAGTAATAAAGGAAAGTTGATTGGTGAAATATGATGATGATTTTTTATACATTTTTTTCTTCTTTTATAGAATATGTTATGCAAAAAAGCAATTTCTATTGTGGTTTAATAAAATTATCATAAAACATTAAAAATAATCAATCTTAAAGTAAATACTTTTGATGAAAAAAAAACAGCATTGTTACCAAGGCAGATTACGCCTTCAGTGCTTAATATGTTTATTTACATTTCTATTCGTATTTAATTTTTTATTATCCACCTCGTTAAAGGGAGTTTATTTTGATTAAGTTAACATCAATACAAAGACAGCCTACATGGCCAATTATATATTTATAGGTACAAACAATTAATAATAATAACATTAATTTGAAAATTTTAAAAACCTCCGAAGAAAATGGATGATAACTTTAAAACGGCTGGAGGTTAGAAGATTTTAGACAAAATCATCTTTCAAACAAAAGAAATTAAATTAAAATCGAGCTAGCCGTTTGGGAGCTACGGCACCACAGACACACAGATCCAAGAGGACATAGCTAGAAAATAGGTGATAAGTTCTAAACGGGAGCACCGATTTTATTCAAATATATCTAAGAACACTCAATCAAGTCACTAAAACTAAATCAAAATCGGTCCGAAATCTACGAGGGAACAGACACATATATACATAGTACAAACTTATAGCACCCCTCATTTTTGGTCGGGGGCTAAAAGCATAAGAGAACGTTACACAATTTACATTTAAAAGATTGATTTCTAACTGAAACGGACAACAACAAAATTATCAAACCAACACTACACAATGACGACAAGTGCACGAAAAAAGCAAACAATCTCTATTTATTAAACTAATTGACGATTATTTAACGGTGGTACACATATAAATGTATGTGTTATGTATTAATAACAATGATAACTTCCACACGTCTGAAGCAATTTTTTTTTTCAAAAATAGATTAGAAGGTTTTATATCAAGTCACCTTTCAAACAAAATAAACTAAATTAAAATTGATCAAGCCGTTTGTGCCATATTCACACAGTTTCCAGAAGATACTGCTAGAAAGTAGGTGACAACTTGTAAACAGCTGGACCGAACACTCGATCAAGTCACGTTTCAAAATCAAAATCGGTCCAGCAGACACGGATACACACTAAATACTTAACACACCCCTCCTTTTTGGGAGGGGTGTTATAAGCCCCTAAAAAAAGAACGTTTCAAAAAGAAGTCTCAAAAAATTCGGAGTTGTAAAAATATTCGAACATGCGGAAAATGCTTTGAATTCACATAATTATAATTTTACCAAAGAATGTCAAAATCGCAAATAATTGGAAGTTGAGCCGAAAAATTTAAAATTTAAATTTCACAAAATATTTATGATTTGACTAAAGAAAGTCGAAAACCTCAAAAATTCGAAGTTATACCAAGAAAATGGTAAAAGTTTCGAATGTTCGAATCTATAAAACATTTTCGAGCATGCAACAAATGCGTTTTATATTCACCAAATACTTATGATTTCACTAAAGAAAGTCAAAAATCAAAAAAAAAATCGAACCGAAAGTTGGACCAAAAGAGTAGAAAAATTAATTTTTCTTTCAATCTATGGAAAAAAGTCTTCACATATTGTTATAATATCCGTTTAATAGTCAATAAATATAAACATCCTTATTTATAAAAAATTTATTATGTTTATTAAAAGTTTATTTCAAACGAGATTTTGGACAAAATCTAGTTTATTTTATTAGATTTCCCATACAAAATAAAATCTATTCCCTTACTGGATTTTGTCAAAATCTTGTTGTGTAGGAGAACTACAACTCTGATTTTTTCGTATTGTACTAAAAAATAAACCGCATAAGGTTTGTGTATTTGCTATTAGGTTTATCCTCTAGCTATTTTGGTTGTGAAGCTTAATTTTTCTATGTAGTTTGACAGTGAACTTGAAAAAAATTAAAAAAAATCTTAGTGTAAACGGTATAGATTTGAAAATAGATTTCAATTGAAATCTACTAGATTTCGCTCTGGTGTAAATGTGGTATAAGGCCGAAAAAATTTCATATATTTTCCTTTTGAGATGTGTAGGGAAATTTGTTTGAAAACTGTCGTCTAAACGTTTAAAATTTGTATGAAAAATGACGAAAACTCGTTTCAAAACGAAAGCTTTCCATACCATTTTCAAACATGAAGACAGGATTTAATTTACAAAATCAAGTCAGGGGTCTCTTTATCTATTTTTTATTATTCTTTCATATATAACTGAGCCCAATTGGCAATACAAGTGTTGCACAAACGTAATCACCCTTATCGGGAATAAAAGTTCGCGTGAAATGTGTTCCCTTTCCATGAAATTGTGATCGCCAATTTCACGTTGTTGTTGTGTTACTGTACTATTTTGCTTGTTTTGTTCACCATTTTTTTTTGTTCATGGGAAATATTTCACGGGAACAAAATGTTCACCTCTTATTCCCGATAAGGGTGAATAACATTTCACTGAATATATAAAACTGAACGAGCCACCAGAAAAAATGTGCTTTAAACTTTTATCATTTATTTATTTTTAAGGAAATTTGGTCTACAATTATCGACAAAAACTTGGCACAATTTGTTGCAAATTTTTTATTCACGGAAACGCCCACACAACAACAAAAACAACAACTTCAATATAAAAGAGTTGGCACAATAGCATTTAGAAAATATGCTGAACCATATTACATTGTTGAACGGGGCTCTATAGATGAACAAATCAATTTTATACATTTGTGTTTGGGAGGAAAATCTCAAGATGAAATTGATTTAAAACAACTTGAAATGGTATTTTATATAAATTTTGGTTGTGTCACAGAAATTCTATTCCAGTGAGTATCTCAATTTAAACAACACTTTAATGTTATCAAACGCTTATAAAAGCTAATTTTTTATGGAAAATTTTTTCCAAATCCTTGATCAATTACTCTGAATACTGCCTTCTGTGGATATATAAAATTACTGAAGAAATGAATGTATAACAAACCTATTACTAATACAACATTTTGAATGGAATATGTGACATGCCAAATATAAACTTTTTATAAACAAATCCTAACTATTTGAAATTTTTAGTATATAACTTCAGTTTTATTAAGTTATTTACACATACTCAAAGAGCAGAATTCACATGAATACGAATCATGGATTAAATTTGGTTTTCACTGTAATGATCGTTCAGCACAGTGTTTCGCTAAGGGTTTAATACGTCTGCTGGATAAAGAATCGGAATCAGAATCTACAACTATCGATGCATTAGAGAAATGGCTGCAAATAAATCCCACATTTCTTATAATATGGCGTAATGTTTTCTCATATCTCTACAATCATAATAATGGCAAAAATGGTAAACTAGGAACGAAGCAAATAGGACAACAAATATTGCCAATACAAGAAGGTACGTGTAAGCATACATATAATAAATAAGAAATTTTAAATTGTGTAAATGAACCGAACGTCATAAGTTAACAAAATCAATTTTACAAAGAACACATTTATCTTCAATCTTCAATTAACTGCCAAGGTACTTAATTGGACTTTTTAATGTTTATCAAGATAATGACTAAATCTGATTTAGCTGTTCAAAAATCGATTTTAATTAAACTATGACTCAAATCTTCTTATAAATCAACGATACACGCCTAATTACTTTCTAATTTAAGGCTTACCAACCGGCACAAATTACTCACCCATATTGGATATACCACACGTGATTTATATTAACAGCAATATGCCCAGTGACTTAAGAAACAAATGGCGTTTTTTGTTTTCTTCTAAAATTATGGGCGAAAGTTTTTCCAGCATGTTGGGTAAACTGCTTAAACGAGGACCTACACTTTTGGTTGTAGAAGATGAGGATCATTATATGTTTGCTGGTTATGCACCAGAATCCTGGTCTCTAGGACCGAATTTTCTCGGTACATAAAAAATGATTGCCTAACGAAAAAAAAAAATTGTTCTCATTATTTACCTTTAAAGGTGATGATAGTGCCATGCTTTTTACTTTAAGTCCGGCTATGCGTTGTTTTAACACCACGGGCTATAATAATCATTATCAGTATTTGAATTTAAATCAGCAGACTTTGCCAAATGGTTTGGTAAGTACAAATCCCACTTACTTTTATTTAATTTTCAATTAATCTCTTGTAAAAAATTTTTCACTTTTCTTCTTAATAGATTTTTACATATTAAACATTTTCTAGAACTTTCAAAGAAATTTAATTATTTTGGCTTGAGTTCGATTTTTATCTAAGTTTTCAATTAAATTATGTTTTTATTTAGAGATAAATGTAAAGCATATAGACAAAGAAATTTTTTGACTGCACGGAGGGTTGAACTGACGTTTCAATAACTTCCGCTAATCTCTTCAGAATTCTTTTCCGCTTTCGAGTGGTCACTCGACTAAATAACCAAAGTAATATAATTGAAAAATTAAATTAAAACCGAACTCAAGCCAAAATAATTAAATTTCTTTGGATATAAACCCATAAAATTTCGAACATACTCCAAGAATTATTGGTAGCTAATCCACAAAACTTGTCGAAAAAGTGAAAGTTATATGAAAAAAAATTGCATAACAAAATCTGTGTTTGTTTGTCGTACTAAATTGATCGTTTTTTAAAATAGAGAAACGAAATTAATAATGTATGAAGAACAAAAACGATTTCAGAAATTTTGATTTTGTTTTCATGTAAATGTTCACTTCTTGACGCGTTTTCCAGAATAGCCACCAATCGACCATGTCACAGAGTTCAATTCCGTTCGGAAACGGAATTCAATCCATCCTACTATGTCAAGCCCTAGCTGGAGCATACCGCAGCATAGTAGCACAGCCAACAGTCTGGACACACCTGACAAATTTGCGTATTTTAGTTTTCTTTTTTAGACACCAGCTGGTACAAAAATGGGCTAGGTTGAATTCCGTTTCCGAACGGAATTGAACTCTGTGACATGGCCGAATATTATTTTTTCATTTTGATACGAAAACATCAACATTTTCATAGAACAAAATATTTTTCCTTCAATATTTGGAAGATAAGATATTATATACGAATAAAGCATTTCCATATTAGATCTAATCTTAAATAAAAAAACTAAAATTAAAAGAAAAAAATTAACTTCAACCTAATTCCGAAACTTCGAAATGAAGTTCAAAATTACGAACACACCAAAATTATATATTTTTAATTTTTGTACTCAGAAATAATTTTTTTTTTGAATTCAGGTTTTAAACATTGCCATTATGTATACATAAATTCTAAACTTTGAAAATAAGTTCAAAATTTCGAACATACTTTTGTTTGGAAATACAAACTTTTTCATAAACAAATACTTTTTCTTGATTATTTGGGATATGAAAAACAGTAAATGAACTCATACTATCACAAAGTTTTAAGTTTAGTTTTTGATTAGTCCCTGATGCGCTATAAATTTACCAACCGCCTTTAATTTTGATTGTTTTTTTATATTAAATATGCTTCAAATTTTAATTTCTAAGTTTTAAAATGATTAACAATTTACACTTCTCCATTTAATTAGGGTATGGGTGGACAATTTAATTATTGGGGACTTTGGTTAGACTGTGAATATGGTCTGGGTCAGAGCTCAGAGTCCTGTACCACATTTAAAGATTACGTTCAACTAAGTAAACGTAAAGATTTTCGTATACGCAACCTAGAAGTTTGGGGTATAGGAAATGAACCCAAACAAGGTGATGACAGCGATGAAGAAGGAGATGTAAGTAAAGTTATTCACAAAATTTCAAACCAAAAAAAAAAAAAATTTTTCTTTTCAGGGCACTAACAAACGCTCCGTTTTGGATCAAAATTTGGAAGATAAGGTTATGTTGGAACTATCCGGCCGCAAAATGCATTCAGAAGGCTTAAGAGAACCTGATATGGATTTATAATTTGGTTAAATACAAAATATATCGTGAAATTTTTTCAAATATTATCGTAAGTTAATGATGTAACATTTTCAATTCCTTCAAAAATTAATTTTAACCAAAGACAATAATAACTTCAATTTTGAGGACAGACCTAAAAATTAGGCGCTTTGAAAAATTTTGACAATGTTTAAAATTTAAACTCGCATTCCTTTTATGAATACCCAAAATATTAATTAAATTATTCTTGCTTTAAACTAAAGTGAAGAAGAAAAATAACAGAATTTTAATTTTATTTTGGCACAAATTTCTGCCAGCATACTTTTGTTTAATTGTTTCCCAGAAGAGTATCCAAAATTAAGTTGCATTAAAAAAATATATATAAATTATTGTTTTTTTTTATTCGTACAAAAGTCGCTAACTTAAATTTCATATTCCTCTTCGTCATTGTTGCCTGTAGCATCTTCTGTTGCTGCGTTATTACTGTAGTCATTGGAGTAACTAGTTGTCTGCTTATTCACCGGCGAGACTTCTCGTTGATTAAATTTGGAAGCTCCATATTGAGGCGAACTATTGTTGTCTTCAAAACGTCTGCCGGTGGGTCGCAGTTTTGGCGGTTGAAATGTTTGATTGCTCTGATTGAATTCATAAGTCGTTGAGTTATTCTCAGGTCTATTGTAGTTAGTTTTGCGTAGCATGGCCTTGAAATTGAAAGGTGGTTCTTCCGAATTCTACAAAGAAAACTAAATTCATATAAAAATATAAAAACAGAAATTAAATAAACCACGACCTCATCATAATTATCGCGATGTCCCATTAAATTTTGTAGCTCATTTACAGGATTTTGGGAATTTTGAGCTGGTGGATAAGAATTGCGCATATTCTGTTGATTCATTTGTCTATTGTACATATTCTGTTGCATAGGAGGCATAGGTGGTGGCGGAGGTGCAGGATAATTCTTTAAGCTGTTACGTCTTGAGCCCGTGCGACCACCTTGCCAAGGGGGAAATGCATTATTGTTATTGTAGTGGCTGTAGCTATTGTAAGCATTCATTTGCATCTGCATTTGGTTTCTGTAAAAAATTTATTTTTATTATAAAATTCAAAGTTTTTACATTGACAGGACAAACAGACAGACAGACCTTCTCATAATATTAGGATCTCGGTAGAAGTTTTGATTATAAATGACATCACTCTCTCCCATACGATCCCAGTTAGTTTGACAGGCCTGCTCCTTTTTGTAGGCATTGTATGTCATTAGGTATGTTGTCATTGAAGGATTTCTTTGCAGTGGACTATCCCAGGGTTCATCTTCATCCATCATACTGGCTACGTTTGATGTATAAGTTTGTCTTGACAACGAATTTGCCGGATCTACCATATACTGTGTATCGTAGAATGGTATTTGATCTAATCGCATTGGTAATTTACGTAATGCCACCTTGATGTATAAATAAGTTGCAGATTTAAAATAAAGTTAACATGTAATTATAAATGCAACAGATAACTAACAGGCATTGGTCCCAGTTGTGACGAATGAACTTCTCGCGTATTAATCCGATCGAAAGGCACCGTACGTGTACATTTATTTAGACCCGCTACAGATCGCTGATTATAAATATGAACCTAAAAAAAGAAAGAAGTTTTAAATTTTATTTTAAGTGTTTTATATGCATGCTTTTGTTGATTTTGTAGTTAGAGAAGAAGCATGTAGAAACGAAATTTTATTAACAAAAACTTAAGTTTTAAGTCAGTTCCGTTTCTATATGTTTTCAATTATATAATTTATATCATTCTTCTGTAAATCGCATGTGAGTGAAGGTGAAAGCGGCGGCGAAGAATACTAGGCATTCATTGCTTCCGTTCATATTGTTTAGCAAATATCTTTAAACCAATACATTGCCTTCACTTTCACTTGTATTGCATTAAAATCTGCAGACAAATTTATAAAAGTTAATTTTGAATTTTCTACTCCTAATATGTATTTTTTTAGGTTTCAATGAAATAAGATTACAAGCAAACAAATTTTCAGTACATAATTGAAACTTACTTGTTGGCATAAATTTACAAAATCTTGAAATTTTACGGCTCGATAGTGCAAAAGAACTTGAAATAATGATTTCATACGCCACTTACGCACATAATGACGTATGAATTCTGCAGTCTCTTGATTTATTTGACCAGTCTTTTCATTTACCAAAGGAGCATAACGTTGGCGTTCACGAAAACCACGGTAAGCTAAAACAACAACAACAAAAAATATAAACAATAAAAAAAGTAAAAATAGAATGAAATAAAAAGAAAAAAAAAACGAATTTTACAAGAATATTAAAATGTTAATAACATTTACAACTTATTTGTAACAATTAAATAAAACTAAATACTATTGATGGCAACAAGAAGAAGGAAGAAAAAAGGGTGTTAATACCCGTGTTAACATGAAACGAAACATTTGCTACATAGGTCAAGGCTATTGCGTCGTTGATATTTGGCTTTCTAATGCGTTAATTTAATTAATTTTTCATTTATATTCAATAGTCGATTTGTATTTTTTCGCTGCTATAAAAGGCTTCATTCAATCGATCAATAGATGTTATAATAAAAAATAATGTTCGCAATAGTGTCAGAAGAAGGCCATAATAAGCGGCTTTTCTTTTTAATCTCTTGTCACTCTTAACATACATTTTGCAATGTGCTTGTTATGTTTTACGTCTACTTTTTCCAATTTAAATAACATATTAATTTCCTGGAAACCAAAAGAATATTTGGCAAGAAACTAAGAAAACTTATTTGTTGTTGAATACTTTTTCACATTCAAAATTTATTGAACATTATTTTCTTTTAATAACTAGTTATTTGTAATATGTATGTATATGATTGCTTTTTTAATATCGTAAATATCGTATATAGTACGTGATATATGGTTCTTTTGGTATATAATATTCTAATAAATATGTATGTTTGCGTAATATGTAATAAGCTTGGTAAAGACGTTTAGAATACGTCCGATTGAGTGCTTTGCAACAAATTTATTAAATGTTTTCTTATTCATCTTGATCGATTATGGCATTTTCCCGTTCAGCTAAAACAGCGGCTGCTAAGGCCTCTTCTTTGCGATCCTCTTCAAATATATCTTCCGCTTCAGAATTGGTCTCACTAATATCTAAATAATCAACTTCAGGGACATTGAGATGATCACCATCACCTTCATTTTCATTACCTTTTTGTATTTTAGCTGCTGCTATATCTTGTTGTCCCACAGTTTTTGCTAAAAGTACAAGATATGATAAAAATTAGATATAGGATTGCTAAGAGTTAAGCTTTTCTATATGTATTTAGACTTTACCTTTTGCAGCACTGCTGCCGCCTCCTTTCATACGTTTTCGTGCTAGCAGAGCTCTGATCATGGATTGAACTTTAATGATTTTCTTTACTTGGATTTCGTATAGTCTGAAAATATTTAAGCAAGTTTTTAGAGCGAGTACGGAAAAAGCTTGAAAATACCTTCGAAAATTAGAGCTTTGGTATGAACAAATTTAAAAGAGTTAAAAACAAAAATCAACCAGTAGAATCCTTTAAGAAATTGTATTGGGAAGGGAATTTTCTTCCAATTCCAATTGCTTTCTTCCAAAAGTAGTTATTTCAAAATTTAAAATATCATTTATAAAGTTGTTTATTAAGAGATTGAAGGATGGGGAAAAATATTCTAGCTGTTAAAATGATAAACAAAATAATTCCTGAACTTGGAGTTCACAAACTTTTAAATCCGTTTCTGAACGAACATTTTCCAAATCCAAGCTCAAATGAATTTTGAAGAGAAAATGAGAAACCAGTCCGTATAGGATTCTATAAACACGGCGAAACGCACGAAGAGGAATAGCCGATAGTTGGATAAACACATTCATTTCACCTCGAAAATCCGAGTTTTCATCAGATATCGACGTTTTGAGGTCTAAGGAATTTGAATTCACTGATTGATTAGTTTTTTTTTTAAATAATAACTAATGTTTGTTCCCTAAGAATTCCTTCATTTATAGACCGATTTGATTTTTTTTTAATTTTATATTAAAGGATATACTTCTAGATACATATGTACGTGTGTCCCATTTTTATTTTTTTTTTATTTTCGACTTGTCCCTCCATACTGTCCGTCTCTCTGTTATGGTGTCGGGGGGTTTTTTGCGCAAGGATTGTATATAGTATTTAGTTTGTTTCAGTAGTTTGAAAATAGTTCTCAATAATAAAGTGCTCAAAAATAATTAACTAGAAATTATAATTACCTGGCTAGAAATTCATCATTGTAGTAACGCAAAAATACTTTAGACTTTCCAATGTCCCAACCTTCCATTTTCAAACGAATCAAGAGTAAACGGCAATTATCTTTAGTTATATCAACAGTCTCATCAAAATCAAAAGCTAAGAATTGATATCTGAACAACGAAAAAAAAAATAAAAGTAAATTTATTTTATTATAACATTTTCAGAACATCAAGAAAAGAACAAACCTTTTAAGGAAATCCTCAAATGTCAAACGACATGAATAGCCTTGTTGTCGTCCAATAACTGTATCTAATACACCTAATGCCTTCATTTGTTGCTGCACCATATCCAAATGGAAATTCCTGGGCTTATATTCCAAATCAGCGCGTATACATCGTACAAAATGAACTCCCACATTGGCGTTTTGACTTAAAATTTTGAGCATTGTCAGACAAGTGTAACGGAAATTGGCAGCCAAAGTGCGTAGATTGTTTACTTGTGATATAACACCGCTTGTCAAGTGATTAAGAATCTAAAATAATAAAAAGGTAAATAGAAATATTTGAATATCGTTTATTTTATACGAAAAGATATCTGTGCCATTGACCTTTCTCACAAGACTGCAAAAACCGGAGCATATATTCAGAAAAGGATTAAGTTAAAGAGGATTTTTCTAAGAGAAGGGGTTTCAAACGAAAGACAAATCCGAATTTCACAAACTTTTGAAGTGAAAATATAGCAAATCTCGGGTTTTAATAATCAGCCCTGTTCTATATTCTATGCAGAATGATTACGTTCGGATTTGTCATATCATTCTTGTTATAAATATTAATTTGCAGCAACAATGTTTTGATAATTGCGAACTTTTTCATTCCGCATGGAATAAACAACAGGTCTTAATATTTACAGCTTGCTAGTCGATGTCGAAGGAACTCTTTCTTTCTTACGATTACATTTAAAACAACATCAAATTCTTTTAAATGTAATTGCACAAAACAAAGAATTCCTTCGACATCCAAAAAACGATTTTCTTACTAAATCCATTTTTTTACAAAAACTTTTTTTACAAAGCTCGATGTATTACAAACTCCGATTTAAAAAAGGAAAGATTTTGTGGCAAAACTCGGGTTTTTACATAAAGCCGATACGGATTTTCGACAAACAGCCTGTTCATAGCATCCAAGCTGGAATTGATTGGCATGTGTTTCTCTGCCAAACCGGCTGATTGCGTTCATGAAATCCGTCTATGCTTCAGTTCGGAAAATTTCTGTTCGGAATCGGTATCAAGTGTTAATGGATTGGAGTTTAGAAACCCATTAGTTTATGCTTTTAGCAGCTTAAATATGGGCAAATCCTGCGTGACGAACGCTACATTCGTACGCCTTTTCAGATTAAAATATAAAAATTGTTTGGTCTTTCAAAAGAGATACCTTAGTGTTTAGTGGGATTTAATTGTACTTTCGAATGGCATAACACATAATTTATTAGCTGCTATTTGTTGCGAAATAATTTATCACAAAGTTTTGTGACGCACGCTACAAGAAGTGGAAGTAACTTACCAATTTGAAGTGTGTTTTCGTAATTTTTAGCGTATTAAAGCAAACAAAATCTAATTCATAAAAGGAAAGAAAAACCGGAACGTTTTTCTTTTATAAAAAGAAAGATCGAACTCGTCATCATTGCTTCAGAAGTTAACGCGCTGACTACTTCAGCCAACAGTGATGTGCGTTCAGATAGGCAGATGGACAAAAATTCTATCGTAAAAATTAATCAAAAATATTCCATGTACAAATACGGTCCTTCACAGTTTTATTATATGTACATATTGTTACGTTTTTAGTCCTTTACATAAAAACGGTTTTATTATTTTCACAGGATTCGTTGAATTGCAATAAAATAAAACACGGATATTTATTTTACAAATAAATTCTCAGTAACACTTTATTTATTACTTTAAAAACACGTACAACTAAACGCGATGTACACACTAACTATTCTTGGCGATGTTTACTCGTCTAAGTTTAAAAACACACTTCTTTTTGTCGTCTGGCAGCCTCCCCTTATATAGTCAATTATAAAACCTTCTGGTAACTTCGCTAACTTTCTGGAATACAGCCGTCTCTCTTTATCTTTAACTGTACTGTAATTCAGGTCTCTTTTCATCTTTAAGTGTACGGCATGATCATTTTGGTCTTGCTATGGTGCAATGTATGTGCGTGTGTAGATGCATGAGATTATTCTTCTGTTGGTTTATCTTCGCACACACACATACTCTAATGTTTGCAACTTAACAAATTACGCTGTCATCAAGTCTACATCTCTTGCAGTTTAAGTTTAATGTCACTGTTTGTAATTGCGATTAAGCAGTCTCGAATAATCTTGAAAGTTCTAGCTACCGTTTCCTGAAGATTCCGGAAACTTCCATTTTCCGTTATTTTGAATTCTATTGGCAGTTGTCGAGTGATGCCAAGTTTTAATTGTGGTACTTGGTTGCCAGGTTTTGATTTTATTACAGTGATTTAGGGGTATAAAGCAGATAATGATCGGGTTGTCAGTTTGTGTCGTTACATTTGAATCTGCATTTTCATTTCGTAACACTGCCGCCCACTTAAGCCTGTTCGTCCCGAATAGGCACACAATCACCTTTTCCATAGTGCGCCAGTCGTTCCAGGTGTACGATTTTCATTTTGGACCTTGGGCTGTTGTACTTCTGTATCCTATAGACGACATCGTTCAACCTTTTAATAACCTTATACGGTCCATCCCAATGAGTCTGCAATTTTGGAGACAATCCCTTCTTTCGTTGTGGGTTGTAAAGTAGAACCAATTGACCCTCATTGAATCCCTCAGAATTTGCAGCTCGGTCATATCTAGCCTTCATCTTGTCACTGGCCATTCTAATTCGGTTGCGTACAAATTCATGTAGCTCATTTAAATTTTCTTGCTCTTGGGAAGAGCTGGTGCCTTCTTTACTTGTTGGTGTAGGCTTAACGCCAAATTCCAAATCACCAGGCAATTTTAATTCCGTCCCGAAGACAATTTTAGCAGGTGTTCGTGATGTCGAGTCATGTACAGCTGACCTATATGCCAACAAAAATTTGGGAATGTGCTCGTCCCAGTCCCTTTGATGCGCGCTTACCACTTTTCGCAGGTACTCCTCTAGAGTGCGATTAAATCTTTCTACCATGCCATCGGACTGTGGGTGCAGCGGCGTCGTTCTTGTTTTCTTTATCCCATATAATTCGCACATTTCCCGGAATATAGCAGACTCGAAGTTTCTACCTTGGTCAGAATGTAATTCTATTGGAACACCATAGCGACATACCCAGTTGTTGACAAATACATTCACAACTGTCCTTGCTTCTTGATTGGGTATGGCATATACTTCTGGCCATTTACTAAAATAGTCCATCACCACAAGAACATAGCGATTCCCGGCGTCGCTGACGGGAAAAGGACCTGCTATATCCATTGCTATCCGCTCAAATGGTGCACCTGAGTTGTACTGTTGCAGCTGTCCTCGACTTTTTCTTGCTGGTCCTTTTGCTGCGATGCACTGTGGGCAGTTTGCTATCCAGTCGGCTACGGCTTGTTGACATCCAACCCAATAAAAACGCTGTTTTAGCTTCTCCAGCGTTTTTGTCACTCCCAGATGACCGCCACTAGGACCATTGTGAAACTCGTGCAAAACCTTATTCACCTTGGAGGATGGCACAACTATTAGGTTGGAAGCCATTTTACCATCTGCACTTTCCCATACGCGGTACAAGCACCCGTTTATCAGCTTCAGGCTATTCCACTGAGCCCAATAAGATTTCACAAGTGGGCTTTCAGCTGATATTACATTGCGAGCAGGTCTTCTATTTTCCTCTTTGGCTGCTATAATTGTCGCCAATATGGTGTCGTTTCTCTGTGCCGCTGACCAGTCCTCATCGGAATCGATGTGCGTTAGCCGAACATCAATAACGCATTCCTTCTTTTCGGCCTTAACACAATGTCTGCACTCCAAGCTGCAGGGCCGTCGTGATAAAGCATCTGCATTGTTATGCTTTACGCCCCTTCTATGCTCGATGCTGAAGTCGTAGCTTTGAAGACGTTCAATCCAGCGCGCTAGCTGCCCTTCAGGATTTTTAAACTGCAACAGCCATCTCAATGCAGAATGGTCGGTCCTCAGCGTAAAGTGTTGGCCATACAGGTACTTATGGTAGTGTTTTATGCACTCCAACACTGCCAAAAGCTCACGTCGTGTCACACAGTAGTTTCTCTCAGGCTTTGAGAGTATACGGCTATAATAGCCTATCACTTTTTCTGTGCCATTGACAACTTGCGACAACACACCTCCTATGCCATAGCCGCTCGCATCGGTATCAAGCAAAAATTTTTCTCCAGCGATGGGGTAGGCTAGTACTGGTGACGTACTCAGTAAATCCTTTAGTGTCTGGAACGCATTCTCCTGCTGTTCGCCCCAGTGATACGGCCTCGACTTCTTGGTCAGCTCATGCAGGCTTGCAGCGACGTTGGCAAAATTTGGTACAAAGCGTCTGTAGTAGGTACAAAGGCCCAGAAAGCTGCGCAGTTCATGAAGATTTTTCGGACGAGGCCAGTCCTTTACTGCTCGTATTTTATCTTCATCCGTTGAGATTCCGTCTGCCGTAACTCGATGGCCCAAATACTTTACTTCTCTCTGGAACAATGCACATTTCTTCACGCTAAGTTTTAAACCAGCTGATGATATGCGTTGAAGAACCTCTGCCAAATTTTTGAGGTGCTCATCAAAAGTCTTTCCCATCACGACGATGTCATCAAGGTACACCAAGCAAGTCTTCCAGTGAAGTCCCTTCAGCACTCGTTCCATTAGGCGTTCAAAAGTAGCTGGAGCATTGCAGAGCCCGAATGGCATAACTTTAAACTGCCATAATCCATCGCTCGCGCTAAAAGCAGTTTTCTCCTTATCTTTCTCTGCAATCTCCACCTGCCAATATCCGCTTTGTAGGTCCAACATGGAGAACCATTTCGTTCCAGCCAGCGTGTCTAAAGTGTCGTCAATTCTTGGTAGCGGATAACTGTCCTTCTTAGTAACGTCATTGAGCTTTCTGTAGTCAACGCAGAATCTCGTACTGCCATCCTTCTTTTTGACTAAGACCACGGGCGAACTCCAAGGACTTGCAGATGGCTCGATTACACCATTCCGCTCCATTTCATGGACAAGTTCTTTTACCTCATTCCGTTTTGCTAGGGGTACACTTCTGGGTGGCTGTTTGATCGGCCTCGCTTCGCCTGTATTTATTTCATGTTTCACTATTGCCGTTCTCCCTTGGCTTTGATCTTTCAAGGCGAAGACGCTGGTGTGCCTTTTTAGCAGCTGTTTAGCTTTATTTCTATCAGGAGCTGCTAATCCTGCTACCCACATCCCCACATGCTCTTCAAATTGTTCACGTTCTTTTGCGGACATATTGGCTGGTTCTGGCTTTCGCTCGCAGTTTATTATTGCCTCTGGTGGAGTACATTGGCCCATAGCAGAATTTCCGCTGACGACTTTTTCGTTGCCTGATAAATTAAGTACTCTTATAGGGATCTTTCCTCCTTTGCAAGTTTTTACGAGGGCTTTTGCTGTTAATAGCTCGCTCTTAATTTCTGTTGGTTCTACTACCCACAACCGATTGTCCTCACAATCTCCCTCCATGCGTGCCCATATTACTGATTCAGACTGCGGTGGTATAGTCTGGTTTTCAATAGCAACTAGTTTCGAACTGGAACTTGAAGATGTTCAAAGGTGCGCTGCCATCGAAACAAGGCGTCTTTACTCTGCTGGAAGCCTCTGGAATAACTCTCACTGGCCCTCCTTGACACTGAAGATTAACAATTTTTGCTTCCAAGTCATGCAATTTCTCGTCCACATCTTTTACATGCACTTCGACGCCACCAATTTCTAGGCTATGAAGTTTATTCTCTAGTTCTGAGAGTTTCTCGTCAAATTTGCTGACTTGTACTTCAATGCCATCTACTCTTCTATTTATGGCCTCAGAAATTTCTTGAAGTTTCTCATTTGTGGTCTTAGATGTTTCTTGAAGTTTCTCATTTGTGGCTTTAACTTCAGCTAGCACCCTCTCGTTGTTAGCTCTAGATGTTTCTTGAACTTCAGCTAGCATTCTCTCATTGTTGGCTCTAGATGTTTCTTGAACTTCAGCCAGCATTCTCTCATTGTTACCTCTAGATGTTTCTTTAACTTCTTGAAATTTTTCCATCATAGCGGCGAACATTGTGCTTAAATCCATGTTGCTTGTCGTGGCACGAGTACATACCTCTATTTCCTCTTTATCCTCAAATTCGTATGTCCCGATGTCGATGCCACGCTGCTTGAACTCATCTATCAGCCTCTTCTGAAGTTCCACTTTATTGCCTGTTGCTGGCAGTTCCAGCTTACTCAGCTCTTTTTTTAGCTGCTCAACTTTTAGCTCTTCAAACTTCATGGCTTCTATTTTTTTTAAACGTCCTTTTGTAATTTTTATTTTAATTAATAATGTTTTTTTTTTATTAATGTCCTTTTTATTATTATTAATGTCCTTTTTATTAATTAATGTCCTTTTTTTTATTTTATTAATGAATAATGTCCTTTTTATTTTATTTTGCAATCCCACTTCTGACACCAATTGTTACGTTTTTAGTCCTTTACATAAAAACGGTTTTATTATTTTCACAGGATTCGTTGAATTGCAATAAAATAAAACACGGATATTTATTTTACAAATAAATTCTCAGTAACACTTTATTTATTACTTTAAAAACACGTACAACTAAACGCGATGTACACACTAACTATTCTTGGCGATGTTTACTCGTCTAAGTTTAAAAACACACTTCTTTTTGTCGTCTGGCAGCCTCCCCTTATATAGTCAATTATAAAACCTTCTGGTAACTTCGCTAACTTTCTGGAATACAGCCGTCTCTCTTTATCTTTAACTGTACTGTAATTCAGGTCTCTTTTCATCTTTAAGTGTACGGCATGATCATTTTGGTCTTGCTATGGTGCAATGTATGTGCGTGTGTAGATGCATGAGATTATTCTTCTGTTGGTTTATCTTCGCACACACACATACTCTAATGTTTGCAACTTAACAAATTACGCTGTCATCAAGTCTACATCTCTTGCAGTTTAAGTTTAATGTCACTGTTTGTAATTGCGATTAAGCAGTCTCGAATAATCTTGAAAGTTCTAGCTACCGTTTCCTGAAGATTCCGGAAACTTCCATTTTCCGTTATTTTGAATTCTATTGGCAGTTGTCGAGTGATGCCAAGTTTTAATTGTGGTACTTGGTTGCCAGGTTTTGATTTTATTACAGTGATTTAGGGGTATAAAGCAGATAATGATCGGGTTGTCAGTTTGTGTCGTTACATTTGAATCTGCATTTTCATTTCGTAACAATATGTATAGATTACATTTTACTAGATGTAAAATTTCAAAAACCGGGAAATTTGAACTTATTTGGTATCTTTTCTGTATTTTTTTATAACTAAATTATCTCTTTTATATTTAAATTTTTTTTTGAAAAGTAGTTTTGCAATAGTAGTTTTTCGAAAATTTACACTTTTTAATCCCCGAGAAAAAAGGGGTGTTATAAGTTTGTAGTGTGTGTCTGTGTAAGGTGACTTGGTCGAGAGTGTTTTTAGCTATGTTTGAAGAAAATCGGCCCAGCCATTTAGAAGATATCACATCTTTTCTAGATGCATTCTGTTGAATCTGTGTGTCTTGGTTCAATCGATTTTAATTTAGTAAATTTTGTTTGAAAGGTGACTTGATCCAACATCTTCTAACCTATGTCTGAAGAAAATTGGTCCAGCCGTTTTGAAGTTATCATCTATTTTCTTCGAGGGCTTTTAACATTTTTAATTTAATGTTATTAAAAGTTAAATCTTTTAAGTTGTAGTTTTTGCAAACTTGTGTTTAGGAAATGTACTTTTTTGAGAAACTTTTTGGAAATGGTACTTTTGTGAAAATGTACATGGTTGGAAAAAATACTTTATGCAAACGGTACTAAAAAAAAGTATTTTTGAACAAGATACTTTTTGAAAAATATAATTTTTTGTAAGAATTTTGTTGAAAAGATAATTTATCGAAAAGGTCCTTTTTGCAAAAGGGATTTTTTTTTTGGAAATTGACTTATTTGGAAAGTGAACTTTTTGAGAAAAATATTTTTCTAAATGCTACTTTTCGAAAAGGCTGCTTTTGGCACGGACTGTTTGGAGAAAAAATTTTTAGGAAAAATTAAAAATGTACTTTCCAAAAAAGTAAATTTTTGAAAAAGTACTTTTGAAATAATACTTTTTGAAAAATGTGCTTACTAAAAAGGTGCCTATTTTTGTAAAGGTACTTTTTAAAAGAAATCACAGAATGGCCTAAGTGTCAATCCAACCAAAACGGAATTAGTTCTCTTCTCAAGAAGATACAAAATTAAAGCTTTCACGCTACCAAAATTAAATGGCATCACACTAGCCCTTTCGGACAACGCCAAATATCTAGGTGTAGTCCTTGACAGCAAGTTAACATGGAGTGACAATCTTCATGCAAGAGCAGCTAAAGCCTTAACGGCAATTTATGTTTGCTGAAACGCCATTGGCCCCTCCTGGGTCATATATCCCAAAGGGGTCAATTGGGTATTGGAGACAGTGATCAAGCCTATACTTTTTTACGGCATATCCGTCTGGCGGAAAGCACTGGACTTGGCGAGCAATCGATCTCGTATGGAGAGGGTTCTTCGCATAATGGCAATCATGATAACTGGTGCCCTAAGATCCACAGCAACAAAGGCTCTCTTCGCTTCGTTGTGCTGGCTACCAGTGGATCTGCTAGCCAGAAAGCTAGCACTACGTACAGCAATCAGGCTTAACGCAATCGGCGCATGAAACCATTTACCGTGGGGTCATGCTAGCATTCTAGAGACTACTGATACCATTCCGGATCTCATTGACTACTGCACTCCGAAGCCCTCCTTCAGGAAAAAAATCCCGATACTCCTTGACGGGGGACTTTTCCCCAACACCACACGGGGCCATACACATTTACACCGATGGCTCCAAATTGGGAACGAGAGTTGGCGGGGTGTCTATATCGCGGAGTTCGGGATCAAAATGTCTTTCAGACTCCCGGACGAATGTAGCATCCTACAAGGAGAAATATCTGCCATCAAACGAGCAATATACTGGCTAAGGTTTTACCGGATATCAAATGCTGCTGTTCAGATCATAACCGACAGTCAAGCGGCGATTAAAGCACTCACTGGTGTGTAAACCACATCCAGCCTAGTCCTGGAATGCCGCACAGCACTTAACACGATGGCGAGCAATCCGAGTCCGTTTCAGGCAACATCATTGCGGATGATCTGGCTAAGAGGGAAACCTTGCTTCGGGATGTCGATATTGACAATCTCTGCGGGCTCCCACTCTCATCTTGCTGGAGACGAATTGACGCTGCCTTCTTGCAGTTGGCTCAAAGCAGATGGTACAATGAACCAGCTTGCTCTACTGCGAGAACAATCTGGCCTCGCCTTGACTGAAACAGAACTAAGCAACTTCTAGATTTCACGAAACCACACCTGCGCAACCTCGTGGCTACGGTCACGGGGCACTGCACCTTTGGAACCCACGCTAGACGTATGGGTCTCCCCTACAATGACTACTGCACAAGCTGTAATGACGTAGAAGAAGAAGATAATATAATGCACCTTTTATGCCTTTGTCCAGCTCTGGAGGACCACCGCCTTCGCCTCCTGGGCAAAAGACTCTTCGGTACCCTCTCCGAGTTCTCAGAAATAGAGCTCAAGAACATAAGTTCCTTCATTAGGAGCAGCGGGTGGTTCACTCGCTGACTACCCAAATGGCGTTTTTAATTCATGAACGACCCTTCCTGCACGGAACTCCGTACGCCTTACCTCTCTCTCTCTCTTTTCTTCTAACTAACTTCTAATATCTTTATTAGCTCCTCTCCTTTCAATCTATTTGATACACTGTCCTGTTCTCTCTTCTCTTTCCTTTTCTTTACAGGTATCACAAAGAGACTATTATTATTGGACCCAAGTGGGCTGGAACCCTTTCTTTATACTTTTCACCAGCAACCTGATAACCTAACCTAACATTGTAAAAGAGATACTTTTTGAAAAAAGTACGTTTGTACTCTTAATATTATATAAAAATTAAAAGAAGTACTGATGTTAGTATTCAATATCGAAATCGATATGCTCTGAAAGTAGTTTCTTTATCTTTACTTACATAAGCTGGCTTCTTATCATCTTCGGCTTTGTGTTGTACTTCGAAATTCATTGTTAAATTGCCAGCTTTAGTTAATTGATTAGTAAACATTATCATTATATTCTCATCACAAGATGATCTAAAAGCTTCAATCATTTCAGGTGGTACAAAATCACGATTGATATATGTAAAAGCTCGAGTATCATATATAATGCGTCCCGTATAATGCGCTACTGAGATTTCCGTGTTGGTGTGCTTCTTTATAAATTGGCTATGTTTCTCCACAACGCGATCTAAATAAAATTATAATCATATATTATAATCAATAAATGTTTAATCAATTAAGGTCACATTTACCCATTATTAAATCTTGATCTTGACTAATGCGCGAGGCATCATCAATGATGTGAAAGAGGCCATCGGGTTTTGTAAGCAAATTATCCAAAGCCACCTTGTTGTCGTAGAAATTTAAATTAACCGTTTGTATATCCTCTGCTTCCTATTATGGCCAATAACAAAAAAATTATTTTAGTTTAAAAAATGACGATATAAAGTCTTACCATTTCCAACATTTCATTGACAAAAATACGTTGATTGTAGTGATATTGCAATTGCTCGTTTAGAGTGTTAATCATCAATTGCTCCAAACCATTTCGATTAAAACATTCAAAGCCATACATGTCATGAATGACTACGGTGAACTGATCGCCACTGTGTGAGTTGAACGTGGAAAAATTAAAATTATATTTTTTTTAAAACGAAAATTTCAATTACTTACAAAACTGCTCTGGGAAATGCCATATTCATGTTTATCTTATTTATAATCCAATCCACCAATCTTGAGTAAATTGTCGAAGCCACAGCATCACGAGCATCTCTTGCTTCTTCTGTTGTATACTGACGCCTCTCGGCTATGCCACCCTTGACCATAATAAAGTTTGTCAAAGACCAAAAGAATTTCTTTTCATCTACTCTCAACAATTCAGCAATATGTGTTACAATTTCAGTGTTGTCGACTTCGGCATATTTGCCCGATTGACGGAATCTTATATTACCGATATTCAATATGGCAGACAATGTTTTACGTACTGTTTCTAGTTGCTTATGATTAAAATCGAGATCTTTAAGTATAGATTCAAATTGACGATAATGTTCTACATTTCCTTGGGGATCATCGCGATGATATTTCAGTTTAGTGGGTGGTACATCGGGTGGTATGCGTAAATAGCGATAAGCACGATCCGGTTTTAAGCCATACTCCTTCAATAAGCCCTCGGCATTCATGTAATCGTAAAAGAAATAAAATATATGGAAGTTATGTTGGTTGCTGTAAAAATTTGTCAAAATTAATAGGCATTTTGTAAAAATTTCCTAACTAAACTCACCCATCCATAGTAGAAACTCTTAGTTTTTCCAACATATACATATTGAATACAGCTCCGGACATTTTGCCGGTCTTACCAAATGTTAAATAGTATTGCAGTACACAGCGTGTAGAATTGTTGTTAATGGGTGTGCCAGCATTGACTAACATCAATATTACTTTAATTGAATTCTCGACACGATCTGTAGCACCTCTATTGCCAGCACCCAAATAGCACAAGTGTTTGATCATGAGTTTTACATTTGTCGACTTACCCGAATAACTTTCGCCCGAAAACATTACATGTTGCGGCTCTTTGTGATGCAACATATCTTGATAGGCCACATCGGCAACGGCAAAAATATGCGGCAAATTTTCTGAACGCGATTTACACATATATTTTTTATGAAACTCTTCAGGAAATTCATTCTCAAGATCATTGGAGTTAATGGAAAGCAAAATGTCACCAATAAATGAATAAGTGTTGCCAAATTCGAGCCGAACGCGTAAATTTTCCAAAATATTTTCATCTACGGGATTTTCTATGGCGGCCAAATCTTCTTGATACATACGCTCTGGTTTTCCTTCGAAACGTTTAATGTATCCGCTTTCGACAAACAATTCGGGTTCCTTATACAAGACGCCAGCATCACGGGAAAGTTCAATTAGTTCACGTATATCAGTTTTCATCTGTAGTGAGAAGTGTGTTAAATTAGAATAGCAATCAACACAAATTTTATTTCTATATTTTCAATATTAAATTCAAAATTTGAGTTTTGTGCTAAATCTTAAGAGTCTTCTTTCGATTTTTTATTCCATGGCATTTGGATATGGACTTGGTTCACTGAACGCCCCAAACAGGAAAATGGAGAAACGACGGCAGGGATATACGGCTCTAACTTCCAAAGCGTTATTGCCATTGATAAATACCCTACGATTTTCTAGGCGGACGCTATCCTCGTATGTGCTAGGCAATGCTTGAGCAGAAAATCCAAGATTATTCGAATCTACTTGATGCCAGCTAGCCAGGTAGTGACCATGTCCTTAATCTCTTATCAGATAAGATCTGGATGACGTTATGCTGGATGCCTGGCTACGAAGGTCATGACGGAATGTCTAGCTAACAGAGGAACCCAACGTAGGCTTTTAGGACCGGAACTCGTCTTTGGCATTCCACATGGATATTTCAAAGAGTGGAATACTTTTTGTACTTAGATAGAATTTACTTGCCATTCGGAGCCCCTTAATAGTCTAAGAAAAGCAAAACGTTTCAATACTTTATCCCAAAAAACAAAAATCCCAAAAGCTACTGCTAACGGATAAGAATGACTTTGGTTCACTAATGGTGTCGTTTACCGGACACAGCGGTCTTAGACGACATCAATTTATCGTTGGTAACTCTGAGACCGAACCATGTAGACTCTGCGAAACGCAAGAAAAGACGCCCGAACACATTCTCTGTGATTTTTCGGAGGTAATGGTACGCAGACTGAAGTTCGTTAACATATTTTAGGATTTCTTCAAACGACATATGCATTTCATATACACT
Source organism: Panzeria rudis (assembly GCA_956483635.1). Classification (NCBI taxonomy): domain Eukaryota; kingdom Metazoa; phylum Arthropoda; class Insecta; order Diptera; family Tachinidae; genus Panzeria; species Panzeria rudis. The sequence continues at coordinate 151,344,319 of OY101449.1, read as the reverse complement.
TAAAAAACAAACACTTAGTAGTGGTTATTTTGTCTTCCAAGATCAAGTTTCCCAAACTGAATCTTTAATCGAACTTGAAACGCTGACAGATGCCTTGAAAAACGAGTCTTTGTCATACTTATATGCCGTTTCCGAAACCACATACAAATTATCTAGAGACCTAAGGAAAATATCGTAGGACCCGTCCTATAAGTTATTGAACGTTTCCGTTAAATGATGTGACAGCAGATGCAGCCACATATTTTCAATCAATGAACAAAATGCGGAATGTAACAGTCGACTGAACCATAATTCCGATTATGAATCACCCAAAAATCTTAGAAGTCATATTTGACAGCCTCTTTATGTCCTCACAAAACCCACCACGTTCAGAACTAAATGGACAGTAGCAACATGGTTCTCATGTTGTCCATACCTAAAGTGCCGGCGGCACACCGTTTGACATTGAGCGTTCACCACCGCCCCTAGGTGAACTTTGAAGGCACCTGTGTGACTTTTAAGAAGCACACAGTTTGCAGTTTCCAGTACATGGGCGGGCCGCCCAGCATTTATAAACACCTTGCTAGTGTTTGAGCCATCTAACCAAACTACTTCAGGAGCTTAAGCGATGCATTCAAGTTTAAACAAGGAATAACCAGCAAACTAGAAGTTTAACACAAAGGCAGACGACAGCTATAATGGCCTTTTCCAGCACCCGACCATAAATCACTACTTGATGCAGATTCTGTTGCATTAGCAAGAACAGATTTGGTTGTTCGAGAACCAACATCTACCAGCGATATGGATTCAACAACAGCCACCACGTGAGCATAGTCTCTCAAACGCTCTAGAAATCAGGTTATCTGTGATTTTAACGGTTCTCAGTGTATGGCCACTGGTCAGATCTCGAAAGAAAACCCCTAGAGGTCAACTTTCTATTGAATTAGGTCCGGGTGGAGATCTTAGGTGTCGCTTCACCTTTCACTAGACTAACGTAAACCATCATAATTTCTTAGGATTATTACATATATGTGCTCCCGTTGCTCTGTTATTTCAGAGATTGGGTAGGTTAGGTTAGGTTGCGCACTCTGCCAGTATCTCTTCATTTTTACAACGCCAGCAGAAGTCTTTGTAAAGGTAGAAGTACATAACACGCGTTTCTGCGCGAGCGCGCTGTAGACTTCTGTCAAAAAAGGTTAAACTAGTGTTTCGTCATAGAACAAGTTACATAAAAAATATTTTGACGCGTTTGCTGCAGAAAGTTGGATAACTTTCAACTTTTTAACACGTTGTGTATTTTTAACAACTAATCAGCTGACAATAAAACAGAATAAATTAAAAAATATTGTGAATCATGGATGAACAACTTTTGAAGAGGTTAAAAAAACATACAATATTGTATAAAAAAGGAAGCCAGCCCTACAAAAACAAACAAAATCTCCATTTTACAGTGTACAAACGAGTGAACAAATAAAAAACAGCTGACAGAAAAGGCTTTTCTAAAGCGTGTTGTGTAACTGCCATTTCGTCGACGAATTAACACGTGCTATGTACTTCTACCTTAAGAACGATTTAATATCCTAGCATGATCACTGATAAGACAGAGTATACATTGCTGTTGCCGAAGAAGTCCTAGCGAAGTTATGCTTATGCCAGATGGATCTGTAAACCTTACATGTGATCTTATTTGTCTATCTAGTTTGTGCTTCCTTAAATAGTTACTGCTGGATTTGTATTTTTCAGCTTTTCAATGGGACTCCTACTAACCAGTCAATGTCGCTTTATTGCAAACGGACATCTAGCTAGCTCGTCTGCAATGATGTTGCCTATATTTCAGCCTGTATGATGATAACATGATTGGGTATCCTACGCTGGAAATGCGGAGTAAAGAAGCGACCACCTACCCAGAGATTGGGTGATAACATATGAAACTTTACGTTACTCGCCTTAGCACATCATTTAATTTTAATTTTTCGCCATTTTTGTTATTTGTTTCTGTAGTGCTTATAGTTACACATATTCTGTTAAAAATTTCAGCTCTGTACCTGTTACGGCTTTCGAGATAAAAGCCTGTGACATATAGACGGAACGCGTAGCCGAAACAGTATGGTTTCTTTGAATACAATTTTTTGCAGATTAGCACCAATTTTTTAACCGACTTCAAAAAAAGGAGAAATGTTATCAATTCGTCGTGTATTTTTCTTTTCTGTATGTTCCCCCAAAACTCCGCCATTTATAAATCGATTTCGGATTTTTATTTTATTTCAAGGGATAAACTTCCAGATTGGTTCCATTGAAAAGTACAAAGTACAAAGTAAATACACATTTCTTTTCAACTACTTTTAATCAACCGACTTATGAAACTTTGCACACAAATTAAGCTTCTGCTTGAATACTATTACGTCATGATTAAAAAAGTAGGCAGTGCCACGCCTATGCAAATATTATTCTTCAACAGCTTCTAGTAAACCAATTCTTATGAAACTTTGCACACACAATTAGTTCTGGTGAAAGTACAACATGACGATCAAAAATGTGGGCAGTCCCACGCCTATTTTGTAGTAGTTTCTTTTTGCAAGAACTATTTTATATATTTTTAATTTCGAAATTAGGCTCTTGTGTACTCATAATACTTTAAAATTTTTGAACTGGTATATGCATTAGCTTAAAAGATTTGCTATGATGAAGAATAAAAAAAAAAATCCGGCTTGTTTTTGGGAACATAATTTTCTCCAACTGGTGGTATATGAAAATGTTGATGTTATCAAGTCTAATTTATTACTAATTTCAAATTACCTCCTCATCGTTATCAAAAAGTTCAGTCAAAAATGGATGTTCCACCATTTCCACCATCATGGGTCTATTCTCTTGATTCTTTTCCAAACATTCGGCTATAAAGTCATTTATTTGTTGAGACCAATTCGAAGGTTTAAACAATGTTGGTGGTGGATTACGCACAATCTGAAAAAGGGCACGTGATGGATGCATGTCAGCAAAAGGTGGTTTGCCGTCAGCTAATTCGATGGTAGTAATGCCCAAAGCCCAAACATCGGCTCGTGTAGTAACTTCAGGCTCTCCTAAAAGTTCAAAACAAAAAAAAATCAAAATAGATAAAAAAAAAATTAATTCCCCACTTAACAATACACTTACTGGCATCCAAAGCTTGTACTGTTTCGGGTGCCATCCAGCAAGGAGAACCAATGCAAGTGCCACGTTTACCAAATGTTGAGTCCACCTGGCGAGACAAGCCAAAATCACACAGTTTAACACTTCCATCTTTTGTTAGTAAAATATTATCGCCACGAATATCGCGATGTAAAACATGATTGCGGTTAAGCTCAATGGCTCCGCGGCAAGTTTCACGTATTATATAAGCAATGTGCTCCTCACGCATGCGACGTTCCAATTTAATTAATTTATTAACCAAATCTATAGCAGTACCACCGCCACAATACTTTTAAAATTACAAAATGAAAAAATCTTAAAAATTTCTATAAAATCAATTGAATTTTATTAACACCTACTTCCAGTACAAACCAAATTTCATCGGGTCCATTATCCTTTTCCAATTTATAAACGCCATAGAATTCAGGCAAATTAGGACTATTGCAATAATCCCTTAGAGTATGATATTCCTCCTCTATAGTCACCTGATGTTCCTCATCGTAATGTTGAATTTTTAAAGCCACTATACGATCGTTGTCCAGCTCTTTGGCTCGAAATACTTTACCATTAACACCTTGAGCAATTTCTTCATAGATTTCAAATTTATCCGTAGGATCCGGCAATTGAGTATAAGGCAAATACATTTTGCTATTTAATCAAGTTCAGCAACTGGCTGGCTGTAGGAGTGTTGCAAATCAAACAAGAAGAAAAAATATGAAAACGTCTTTTCAGTTACACGCTCTTGGGTCAAGTGTTTCACAACGAAATTTTAAAAGTCTAAAACACTTTGCAAAAAAAAAAATAATTGCTTAATTGCACATTCTTCGACTTTAGTCGTTCGGCCGTGTAAAGGGGGTACAATCAATGTAAATCTCATTAGACACCATGAATGTTTTGTGTGCAAACTTTATTTCTAAAAGAATATGAAGCCTTAGAAAAGAACTATGTATCTGATGACTGACCCTGGTTTAAATGATTATTTATTTATTGTTAACAACTTGGTCAAACAAAATGCTGCCAATTTTACACAAACGTGCTATAAAACAACCTCGCTATTTCATGTGGCCTTAAGAGTTACGACTGTACTTAAAGGGTGTTTAAAGGCTAATTAGTTTCTGGACAAATCTTAAATCTGTTTTATCTAGATTATTTATTTATATTGTCGATAAGCTTTTATAATGTAAATTTTGTAAATTAGTTTAGTTAAATCATACTTGTATGTATGATTTTTGACACAACTCATGATGAATGACAAAACTCATTTGAAAAAAATTTTTTTTTACTGAATGATATAAAGTCCGCCTCACGGGGAATATGCCTTGGAACAATATACCAGGTATACTCGCCCCGACTCGCTTTGAAAAATGTCTTCTTGGAATGTTAACAAATATAAAAAAAAAATGTGTCCATAAGGCATTTTGACATCTCAGGGAGATTAAAATTACAGGCAACGAAAATAATCACCTAAGGTTTTGAGGTCAGCCTGTATGAATTCGGCTTGGATTGTTTTGAATTAGAATTTAGTTTTCCTTTACAAAGCTTTTAATGATTTTCTTATGTCTTTAAATGGAAGAGAACCTGTCACAAAACCAGTCACGTGACCGGTTCTAAAACCATGTATGAAAGGGACCTGCCACTTTTACATTGCGTAGTCATTGGAAGGAATCAGTTGGTATCATCCGCCAGATCGCAAATCTAGATTTGATGTATTTCTTTAGTAGAACCCAGGAAACATTTTTTGCCGACATGTCTGATGTGAGAAAAAACCATATACAGAGTGTACATTTTGTGACCTGAAATTAACTTACGACTTTTATTCGACACATCTGCTTATTGCCTGATTTTAACTTCCGTAATAATTTTCACTTATTTCTTACTAATTTTTGCATAAATTGTAAGATTTTGAACTCGTAAAATATAAGTAAATATTTCCTGATGAGCTAAATGCACAAAAAGCACATAAAAAAACAGAAATTTAAAATTTCTTGAACTGACATGTTTTGATAGCTTCCGCTATTCTCGTCAGAATTCTTTACCGCATAGACCACCCGACCAAAGTCGGCGGCTTGCAGTCAAATGAAATACAGCTCTAAGAGTGACAGTATGAAACGATTAAAGGTAAATGATATAGGTCGGCTTAAGTTCACAATAATTGAATTAATGTAAATTCAAATTATTTTTAAGAGTGGAATATTATAATATCTAATCAGACTAGCAGAACGGATTAGTACTACTAATTTCGACAGCCGCTACCCTGTCATCATCAGCGTCCTTTGTTCGCTTTTACCACGTTTGATCGTGGATACTAGTATTAATGAAACAAGAGCTATTTAACCAAATTTTATGTGGAAATAGAATAGGTAAATGATATATTCAAATATTGACTGCAAACCACTGACTTTGGTCAAGTGGTCTACACGGTAAAGAACTCTGACGAGAATAGTGGGAGCTATCGAAACATGTCAGTTCAACTCTCCGCGCAGTTAAATTTTTCTTTATACATGCTTCACATTTATCTCTAAATAAAAATATAATTCAATTGAACAATTAAATTAAAACCGAACTAAAACCAAAATAATTAAATTTCTTTGGATATAATAAACCCATACAGTTCTACTAAAAGTCATACTTTCATTGACTTTTTCATTAGAAAAATGGGAAGTGCCATCCCATGCCTCTTCAAAGTAAATATTAACTATATTGCATAAAGCTAAATATCTGCTCTAGCAACGTTTATAACATTCTTAACACACAATAAGTTTCCATGACTTCTATGAATAGAAATCTGGACAGTGCCACGCCAAAACAATATAAAGCTTTTGGTAAGAAAATGCTATTACAGTATACGCTCGGTACTCGCGACGGTCCATAGGTCTGGTCGCACTGTAATATTTATTTTATCTACTTTTTTTCTGATATCTGATCTTGCATAACTTTTCGACATAAGCGCATTTTAACTTTTTCCATATAATTATTTGGGACCAAATAAAGAAAAATTAACTATGAGAATCTATGCTGAATCTTTTGGACTAGCACAGTGTTATTACAACAGTATTTTGTATAAATTTTTGTATATGGGTACTAAAAATAACTTTATAAAAACTGTTAAGTCCAACTCACACTGTAACTGTCCGTGGCGCGAGTCTGATTTTGATGTGAGAAAGGGAAGAGGAGAGCAGAATGCAAACAGTGTATATTTCGATTTATTCACTCTGTCATACAATCGGACTAGCGGCAACAAAACTTACCTTTGTAGATTCGGTCTAACTTAAAAATAAATAAAAAATTTTAAATGGAGCTATGAATTTTTAGTCGAACTGTATGGTTTTTATCCAAAGTTATTTAATTAGTTTGGTTGGCTTAAGTTCGTTTTCAATTTAATCTTTCGATCAAATTATTTTTTTATTTATGAAAGACACTCTAAAGCATGTAAATATTGAACATTCAAAGAAAAATTTGGATGTACGAAAGGTTGAACTGACAGCTGTTTCGAGACTACCACAGTCGACTCAGCAGAGCCCTTTACCTACACTATCAGCGACGGCAGCAACAGCACCCTAGCGAAAATCCTACTAATTTTCGTAAGCTCAATTAACAGACTTTGTCGCCACCTCGCGGCGAACTTTTTCTAAATGTTCAGAGCTTCACTAACTGTCTTTTCTTAAGCTGTGTTCTCACTATGTGTATTTGCCATATGGAATGTCACTTTTTTATACACATGTGATTTCATGTGTACGTCAAAATCTACGTTTTACATAAGGTTTATAATTTTTGTGTTCACCAGTTGGTATGTTACGTACATTTGACATAACCTATAAAGCAAAACAATCTTAAAACTGCTGAGCGGCTATACTTTTTTTGTTATATGTATATACTTATTTTACACTTATTTTATTTAATTTAATACTTTATTAATTTAATAATTATTTTGTTTAATTTTCCCGTCCGCAAAAGCAATTGCTTTATTAAAAACCAGCTGATGTCAGATGCTTTGTCACTTGAAAATAGAACTCGTTCTAAATCATTTGTTTTGTACACAGAGAAATAACACATGCTATTGTTTCAAGGGGTTCAGACTATATGTACAAATTAACCATGTGAAAATGTGACATTCCATATGGCAAATACACATAGTGAGAACACAGCTTTAGCATTTTTCTTTGAATGTTCAATATTTACATGCCTTAGAATTTCTTTCTTAAATACAAAAAAATAGTTTGATCGAAAGATTAAATTGAAAAAAAAAAAAAAAATAAATAAAATAAAATATTTCAAGATTTTGTTCTTTTTTTAGGAGGGGAGGGGCTTGGGCTTGTCCTTTATCCCTTTTTTCGGTTTAACGGAGTTCAAATAAAAAATACGAATTATAGGGAGTTTTCAATTTATTTAGAAAAAACCCCGAAATTAGAAAATAAAATGCATGCACAATGTCATACACTTTAACTTTTTGTTTTTTGTTTACGTAATTAATCTTCTTCAAAATGATCATTGTTGAGTCGAGTTGAGTTTTTAAACAAGGTTGATCATTTGAACCAAAGAAGTACATTTGTTTAAATCTTGTTACTTATTGATTTGCATATCGAATTATAAGAGATTATTAATAACAAATTACGATTTATAAGACTTTTTAAAAGGGGATTTTAAAATGAAAAAAAAAAAATTACAAATTATCGAGAGGAGCGAAACGTATGGAACTTTTATCAGCCCGATTTGTCCAAGGGACCGCTAGTTTTTTACGAATTATCGCGATTTTCTATATATCGGGGTACGAAATATCTCGAATCTACTGTATAGCATTAAAAAATGTGAATTATGCAAAAGTGTGAATGACAAAGTTCCTTTTTTCAATAGTAAGGATGTTTTTTTTTGTCTAAAATTTTAGTTAATTTGCAAAATCATACTTATTACAAAAACTCAAATAATTTTGACCGATTTAAGAAATTTTCGACTATAGAGTCCTGAATACAGACGAGTATAGAATTATAGTTTTATATTTTGAATTCAAAATTTAGTTTCAGTCCTTTAATTTTTTTCAGAACAAACACAATCCGCAAACCAATTTTGCTTTTCTGAGCAAAAATGCCCAGGGTCCATGGCGAGAATCAAACCCACGACCTCTTTAAAAATTTTAACGGAAGTTTCTAATGAAAGAGGTGCATTTTTTTAATTTTTCCCAATATTTTTTAAATTAAACACTTTAAATCCCATCGATACAATGTGCAATGATTTTTAGCAGTCACAAATTTTTTTGTATTTTTTCAGTCGTCCTTAAATTTTTTTGTTCCTTTTAAAAAAATCCAAGTTTTATTTAATCAAGGACTCGTAATGTTTTTGTACTCAATTTTATGCTCTCGTTTCTTTTTTACTAACTCAATATTTTGATTCGTTTGTTACTTTTGTTCACTAGTTTCTTTTTTATAAAGTAAATTTATTGTCACCTTTAATTATCCTTTTTCACCTTTTTTCAAAATAAATTTTTGTTTTGTAATATTTATTCTCCACACTTTGTTAGCTGTTTAAACGTTTTATTTAACCGACTTAACGTGCAGCCTAACAAGCTGCCAAATGCCAACTAAAATTTTTAAAACAAACATGAAAAGTTTTCAACATTTGTAATACCTGTTAAATGAAACCTTACATAATAGTTTTCTTATGTTAAAAACGTTTTTCTCAGGGTGAAAAAATGAAAATGAAAAATTAAAATGGAAAAAATCAGTGGTGAAGCGTCTATAGAAAGTAGAGGTGGGCAGTGCACACATGTTTGGCGTAAATATTCACCCGTATTATGTATGTCGCAGTCGAATTTGTGACTACAACAATTTCTTCTAGATTAAAGAAAAATTTTACATGTTTTCTTTATTCTAGGACAAATTTCTGTGGTTTTCTTTGACAACGACGTATGTAGTATGTATTTTATATGTACAAACGTCGTTATTCAAGAAAACCACAGATTTGTCGTAGTTAGAAATTCGACTTCGACATATGCATATAAACCTTGAGAATAAGATGTTGCTAAATGTGAAATATCCAGCGACAAATCATATTTAGTGGAGTCTCTAATACGAACGTACTATTTTCTTGCCGTAGCTAGATGATCGAGAGCTGAAGAACTTATCTCGACGTAGTACACGATCTTACAGCTAACGGTAGTTAGACGACCAGGAGCCGAAGTATATATTTTGTCCGATCATAGGATTTGCTTGTAGTAGTTAGACGATCAAGAGCTGAATAATGTAGTTAGTAGATTATCTTGTCTTCAACAGAGTGTGCTTGAAGACGAAACGAAAGACAGTCGGTCATCTTGTCCTCGACAGAGTTTGATTGAGGATAAATCGTAAGACATTGTCAATCATCTTGTCCTTAACAAAATGTGCGACTGTGTCACTCATCTTGTCTTCAACAGATTTTGATTGAAGAGAAAATGTAAGAGATTGTCGGTCATCTTTTCCTCAACGCTCATCTTGTCCTCAACAGAGTCTGATTGAAGACAAATCGTACGATACTGGTGATCATCTTGTCCTCAGCAGAGTGTGATTGAAGACAAAATGTAAGACATTGTCGCTAATTTTGTCCTTAGCAAAGTAAATTGAAAAGAAATCGTAAGACAAATTTCAGTCATCTTGTCATCAACAGCCTTTGATTGAAGACAAAATGTAAGACATTGCTGCTCATCTTATCGTCAGATACTTTGTCGCTCATCCTGTCCACAACAGAGTTTGATTGAAGACAAATCGTAAGACATTGTCGGTCATGTCCGCAACAGGGTGTGATTCAAGACAAAATCTAAGATAGTGTCGCGCATTTTCTCCTCAACAGAGTTTGATTGAAAACAAATTTGTAAGACATGATGGTTCATTTTGTCCTCAACAGAGTTTGATTGAAGACAAAATGTAAGACTGATTGAAGGCAAAACGTCGGATGTGATTGAAAACAAATCGTAAGACATTGCCAGTCAAATTCAAGAAAAAAATTATGTTTATATATATATTTCAACAAATTGTTCCATAATTTTTACCTAACGTACTAGTACGTTAAATCAATAAACTAGTTCAGTAATTTTGTTAAAGAATAACAAATGTACCGTTTTACATTGAACTTCAATGAATATTTTCATTGAAACAACGTATGCGTACATTGAATCAACGTACTTTTCTAGGTCAATGAATGTCATTAATTGAATTTATGTAAACGAATTTCCTTTAAATGTCGATTAGAAAAACCTAATCGACAGATGACAAGCCGTGTATAAATTGTCGAAGACAATATTGGTCGATTTTTTGTATAAAAATCGATATAATTCTACGAAAAACTACACACCATAAATTCAAGGAAAAAGTTCATTGTTTCAACAAATTGTTCCATAATTTTTACCTAACGTACTAGTACGTTAAATCAATAAACTAGTTCATTAATTTTGTTAAAGAATAACAACAATGAATGCTTTCAATGTACCGTTTTAGATTGAACTTCAATGAATATTTTCATTGGAACAACGTATGCATACATTGAATCAACGCACTATTGCAAAAAAATATTCAGCCTAGATTAATCAATGTCCTTCATTGAATTTATGTAAAATCATTTTTTTCAATTCATATTTTCATACACGACAATTTGCTTTAAATTGTCGATTAGAAAAACCTAATCGACAGAAAACAAGTCGTGCATGAATTGTCGAAGACAATATTGTTGACGACAATTTGGCCACTGGGTAATCTTTTGCACGTGAGTGTGTAAGTTCGTGTTAAAACAAACATGCCATCTCTATTAGGAAGTAAAACTATAAAGCATTGAACTCGGGGCGCCCATCAAAAGCTTAATTGAATTAAAATGTTTAAAAGATTTTTGCAGTTGGCTTAATTTAAATTGATAAATTAAAAGTATATTCCATACAATTTTTTTTCGTGTTAATGAGCATGTTCTATTAAATTTATTTTATTATTTATTTATCAATTAATTTTTTTCAGTAAAATATTTACAACTAAAAAAACTTAGGTTAAAATTTCTTTTTAAATTGCCATTTTTTTAATGTGTTTTTAATTTGAGATAAAAAGGAAAAAACAGGCAAAACTATTTCATTAAATAATGAATATGTTTTTAGAAAAGTAAAATTCATCTAAACTATATTTTACAAACGACTCCTTCCGACAAACGTACAGCTAAATTTTATTTTATTCAGTGTTACTTATCAACTTGGTTTCTTTTTTTTTAGTTGTTGAAGTTTTTTTAGAAGCATAAATTTAAAAATAATATTTAATATTATTAAAGTGTTATGGGTGGAATTCACACAACATTCGGTCAGGGTTCCCAGTTTTCTTTCACACCTTATCCCCGATTATCGATTTTGCGTCCCCCAAAATAGTTATTTTCTCATCCCCAAAAATCCCCACAATACCTTAAAAAGAAATTCATATTATTTCAAAGGAAATATGTGCGTACATTTATTTATTTAATTAAATCCATTTATGTGGAATATTTTAAAACGAATTTTATTTGTACATATACCCAGCGGTAAATGGAAGAATTAAAGAGGCCTTCTATGAGGCCCTATTTAGCAGTCTCTAGTACTTCCATTCCCATTGCATATTGATATATTTTTTACACGCGATGTTATTGCGGACCAAGGCCTTCCTCGACCCATTACTCAGCAGGCCTAATTGAAGTCATTCTTTAGCAGGCCTAATTGCAGATCATTCGTGGCATGCCTGATAGAAGGCCTGGGAAGGTC